>CM035406.1:72144677-72147177 GCA_020310875.1 Ceratopteris richardii | reverse complement strand
TCTACCTATCTATCTATCTATCTATCTATCTATCTATCTATCTATCTATCTATCTATCTATCTATCTATCTATCTATCTATCTATCTATCTATCTATCTATCTATCTATCTATCTATCTATCTATCTATGTATCGATCTATCTATTTTTCCATCTATCTATCTATCTATCTATCTATCTATCTATCTATCTATCTATCTATCTATCTTCTCTATCTATCTATCTATCTATCTATCTATCTATCTATCTATCTATCTATCTATCTATCTATCTATCTATCTATCTATCTATCTATCTATCTATCTATCTATCTATCTATCTATCTATCTATCTCTAATGAAGTGATAGCTCACCTCAATGTGCTTCGTCTTTGCATGTTAGATCGGTTTCTTAGCTAAAGCGATGGCACACTAACTATCACTAAGCATACGAGGTACATCTTGAGGGAGACCCATATCACAAGAAAGATGAGAAATCCACAATTCTTCCATACATGTCGCACTTGGTGGAACATACTCTACCTTTGTAGTGGAAACAATTGTACATTCTTCAAGGCAAAATCTCCAAGATGTAGAATTACATTTTCTACTCAACCAGCATAATCAGAATCTATGTAACCATTAATGGATGCCTTTCCTCTACCTAATCATGGACACTTGTCCTTATTTCCATTTAGATATCTCAAAATCATCTTGATCGCTTCCCAATTCTTCTTGTGAAGATTAGATATATATGTACTCACAACTCCCACTAGATGATTGATTTGGACTAGATGATGATGAATACAAAGCAATAGTCTTTCAATCAAGTCTACTTAATGAAACAACATGATGGTAACAAAATTTGAATTAAATCAATTTTGACACTATGACAATGTTCGGAATGCTTTTTTACAACGCTTCTGGCTAAAGAAAAGTGGAATGGAAATTTTTGACATTTTGCAGAATAATGGAAAAATAGGGAGTGCAAGAGAATGCCACAATTTTTCATACTCACCTCTGACATGTGCCTCAAGTAAATGCTACCTTATTGAATGATGTCATCACACACTGGTTTATCAATGGTCTTAACCCACAACTATGTCAAGTTATGATAATTTGGTGCATTTGTGGTATGTCACTACATGCTGTTATTGAAATGGCTCTACAGTTGGAACACAAAGTTGGTGGATCTACAAAAGATCTAGAATCCGTGAAGAATGGCAAGAGTAAATGTGAAGACATTTTGAAATAGGTTTTTTGCATAACGTGTAAATATCTAGGACATGTGGCAATGAATTATGCATTGAATTACTTATTGTGCAATATGGAGAACGAAAGTCACTCTATAGAAATGTGTCCTTACAATGCAAAGATGTAGACTCATTTAGTAGTAAATGTAGAAATATAGGTGTCCAATGAATCTATAGCAAATTATGTTTCCCCCCATCTTCGAAAAAAAGCTTATTCATCTTGTACATACTTCTGAGCACCATGACTAGGGAATTACATTTAGTCACACTGGGACCAGGGTTCTACCAATGCTAATAATAGAACATTCCAACCACATTGCCATTTTTGTGGTGAACTGGGCCACATTCATAGACATTGTAAGGATGCCCAATGATATGAAAAACTCCCAAAGCACAAGCTACCACTATCCAAATGCGATCAAGAAAAGTTCTGCAACCAACTGCCAAAGTGTTTGAACTAGGTTTGAAGGAGAAGCAGTGGATGTTATTCAAGGCATCAAAATGGGCCCAAGCTAAAGTTGGAGTCTTCCCTAATCCCAGTGCCCTTCAAGTCTCGCAAATGCACGAATGGAGAGGATAGTACAAAAACAAAATTACACAAAAGTACTTAGAGAATAGAAAGAGACAAGAGACAACACCAAATTGGGTACAATCTCCCCCCACATACTCTGATGTACGGGCCTATTAGAGCATGTGTATTCATAGGTAATTCATATTACCTCCTGAATAGAAGATACATGAGGGCCACGCTTTAAATCACATGCTTTTGCTTTATTTACAAAAATAACTAAAAATACTATCTTCTAAAAATAACTATTTTCTAAAAATATTCTTCTAAATATCTCCAAAAAAATTTGAATAAGTCCATGCATGTTCACACCCTCATGGATCTTCACCTGCTAAATCAAAACACAAAACACGTTAAAAACCTCAAGGCATTAGAATTCATTTCACATTCCAAAATCCATGAAGTATAACATGCCTCCCAGTTGACGAGCAACTGACCTTAGTTGATAAGAATAAAATAGACATGGATGGCCACTCACATATCCACCGAACAATCATAAGCATGTTCCATGTAAAAACACATGCATGGAACTCGAAAACTGGAATTTAATGGCTTAAGTCTATTTTGGAACCTAAATGCAATCCAAAAGTGATTACAAAAAAATGAATATCTCGATATGATAAAATAACTTTTGGAAAATCATGAATGATTAGTAGCAATTTGAAAAAAATTACAAGAATTTGCTCAATGGAACATGAAGAA
>CM035406.1:72097032-72107032 GCA_020310875.1 Ceratopteris richardii | reverse complement strand
ATCTATCTATCTATCTATCTATCTATTTGTATATCTATCTATCTATCTGTTAGAGGGCCGCCGAACTATGACAAATGAACCCGGACAGGTGCCTTAAATGTAAAAGTGTTGGACGGCCGCCGAACAAGGACAAAAGTACGAGGACAGGGAGCTTAAATGAAAAAAGAATCTTTCAGGAAACGCGCAGGTAACTGCAGAAGTGCGCACCCTTGTAAAAAATCCTCTATTTAAGGCAATGAGAAAAAGAGCGGCAGCAGCCCGTTTTTTGTGGGAATTGCAGTGTGTTGTTTGATTAAGTCTCGTTTGAGAGTGCTGTAACGCATTGTGTGCGCGTATATGTTGTTGAAAGGATAAGTTCTGCTTTGTTCTGTTCCGTCTATACTCCGGCTAGTCGATTATTCTCACCTTAGTACAGAATGACGAATCAGTTGTATTGTGTTGCGAGTCTGTTCGGTGATGATTGAGTGTGTCTCTGAGCGTGATCAAGTGCGGTATGTTATTGGCAGTTCTTCGGCGAAGTAGGTAGCGCGAAGAGTAATCCCGAACTAATTGTCTGTTAGCGTTTCTGTAAGTAACCGACTTCGATACTGTAGTCTATAGTTACTGTTGATTCCGATTACGGGAAGGATGGTGGCGGTAATGGTCTGAATGTGAGAAGGGTGTCGTTAGTTTATGGTTAACCGTTTATTACTAGGAAATTGATTGTTCGAGTCCTTGTAACTTTAAGGTATAATGTCTGGTTGGTATACCTATCTGCCTTGACGAAGTACGGATTAGGTGACATTGTTACTGAAGTATATGCTGCGCATAGATTAAGTAACCGAATTACTACCCTCAGTCTTGAAGTTCTAATTCCAGTACACTGAACAGTCTTCCGTTGTTCAGGGATGGATACTGAGCTAAGACGGGATGACATTAAGATTGTGTGTTAGGAAAATAGTACAGGGCCTCTGTCTAACAGACCCCTACCACTCCCAAGGACCCACGTGGCTAAGAAAACAATTGCGGTTCGGAAGACTCGGAACCGGCTGAACTTGAAGTGTTTGAGTCAGAAGTAGAAGTAACGATTAAATGATAAACCGTTTAACATTTGGCGCCGTCTGTGGGAAAGTGGCATCAGGTTGCCAGTTATCTGTGAAAAGTGGTAGTAGCGTGCCGGCTGTTTTGCAGAATCAAACACTACGTTTATCGTTCGATTGACTGACGGTAGCAACAGAGCCAGATTGTTGCCAACTGCTCAGATAGTGCTACTAAGCAATGATACATGCCGGTTACTCGGTCTCGCGAAACGTATCCTAGGAACCATACGACTGGAACACAAAAAGTACTAAAGACAACCCCAGGAGAAGAAGGTATAACGCGGCCTGACCCAGTGGTCAAGCGAGTTAAGGACGTTAGAATTAATTCCGGTCATATTCCGGTGGAACGATCAACGCCTTTGGTACATTCTGGTGTCACTTCGACCCAGCCTAACCAAAATACAGTAATTCCAGAATCTACCAAGACGCGCTGGAAACCAGTTTAACAACCTTGGATAAAGATTCAGAGTTACCCATGATTAAAAAAACTCTAGGAAAAGAAATCGGTAAAAGCGGAAAAACACTACAGTCTGGTACATTGTCAGTTCATTCCGGTGATATTCCGGTGATAGAAACACCAACTGGCGGCCAAGGATTAGCATTTTTTGCGGAGTCCTCAGCCCGACCCGCGTGCTTGGAAGAAAGATTTCGGATATTGGACATCCAGAAGGAAGGAGAGCTATTCGAAGCAGAGGTCCGAAGTATCCTACGCAAAAACAGCACACCGGAAGGCACGCCATCCGGCGATCCAGGTTCTGGTAGTTCAACCAATCAACCTCAAGATACAGAAGAAGGACCGGATACACTCACGATGAACGGACAACAACAGCAACAACAGTTAGGCCAACCAAGGCCGCCTCCAACAGGAGTAACATACACGAAATTTGGTGGATTCCTAGGAGATGACCCGGATGCTCACGTACGCACTTTTGAGATCAGTTATGCAGTCCTCAACCATCCACCGGATCAGGCATACAAGGCCATTGTTTTTCAATCTACACTGGTCAATGAAGCAGCTAGGTGGCTTACGGAATACGACATTAATCATTTTGGTACCTATGATGCAGTACGAGATGCTTTTTTGCAACGATTCAGGCTAAAGAAGAATCCCGCCGAAATCTTTGATTATTTACAGAACAACCGACAGAAGGCGAATCAGACTGTCCAAGAATATGCTACACTTTTTAGAACACACTTGCGACAGATACCACAGGCCCACGCTAACTGACCGGATGACGTCATCACTCAGTGGTTTATCAATGGTTTAAACCCGCAATTGAAGCAGATCATGATCATCAGATGTGTCGGAGCAATGACATTGGATGCAGTCATCGCCATGGCTCTGCAACTGGAATCCAAAGTCGGTGGATTTACAGAAGATCTAGAGTGGTTAAAGACGAACAAAACTATGACTGAAGATATAACCAGACAAGTGTACTGTATCACATGCAAAAATTCAGGTCATACTAGTGCCAACTGTGCGCTAAATCAAATGTTCTGCGCTATCTGCAACATTGCCGGACACACCACCGGAAATTGTGTCTACAATGTCAGATTACAGGGAACAGCAACAATCAATGCTGTTATTCAAGAACATGGACACGCAGCAAATCATTATGTACCTCCGCAACTGAGAAACAATCAACCGCAAGGATATCGAAACTACAGGGGACAGAGAAACAATAACTATAATGCAAACCGCTGGCAGAACGAACCACCACCGGAAAATCCCAATTTAGCACCGCCACGCTGTCATTTTTGTGGTGAATTCGGACACATTAGAAGATATTGCAAGGACGCAGCTGAGTATGATCAAAGGAAGAAGGAGCGGCAAAACCCAATGGCCAACATGGTACAAATTACACCGGTAGAAACGCAAACTGCTACAGTCCAGACCCGATCAGGTAAACAGCTGCAGTCAGCAGCAGAAGTATTTGAACCAGGGATACGAGAACAACATAGGATGTATAACAAAGCTAGCCACTGGACCGCCACAGAACCACCAGTGTTCCCAGAACCCATTCCGGTGACTCAGACCTCGTCGACAAAGGAAGGAACACAACAAAAGGAAGCAGCAGCGGAACCACCATCAGCAGTAGACATAATAGCAGATACTTCGGCATCAGCAGAGACCTCAAGTTCAAAAGAGCAGGATAACCAATCTCAGCAGGCCTGGGAAATTTTATCCAAGGCATCTATCACTCTGCCTCTCGGCCAACTACTGGCATTAGTACCTTGTGTTCGACAACAGTTCCAGCAACAGTTCAGTCCGGTACCTTCTTGTATTCCGGCGACAGCAGCAGTTCAACCAAAACCTGATTCTACGGTTGATCATTCAGTCCCCTTGACTACAGTATGGTATAAGAATCATAAAATTACACAAGTATTGATTGATGGAGGCTCTGGTGTCAACATTGCAACTACAGCCTTATGCAATAGGTTAGGATGGACCGAAATCGAACCAGTTCAATTTTTTGTCAGAATGGCAGACCAATCTAGAGTCCATCCTGTAGGACTTGTGCGAAATGTACCCATTACTTTACAAGGTACGACCTTCAAAATGAATTTTGTCATACTAGATCTGCCGGAATCCACTTTGGATTACAACCTTCTTTTTGGTCGACCTTGGCTGAAGCATGCGAAGGTAATACAAGACTGGTCTGCACAAGAGCTTACGTTCAAAGATGCCAGTCGTAGATATGTAGTAAAATTAGATGCTATACAACCTTGCGAACTGCACGCCAGACCATATTTTGCTGAACCTGTCCACATGTTAGATGGACTATCAGATGATGAAGAAGAGGAATTTCTGAAGAATAACGCTGACTTAATGACCTTAGGGACTGTTGATCTACAGTCTGTAATAGATAACTGGAGTACTTCAGTATGTACAGTTACACCAATCACCCAAGAAACCAAGCAGGAAGATAGGGTGCCAACACATGACAATGAATTACATTCACTATTCCGGTCGACAGACGACACAGAGAAACCGCAACAGCTTTATGTCTCCGAAGACCAGTTGACCTCGTACAATCTAGGAGACGAAGATCATCCACGACCTGTAAAGATAAGGCAAAACTTATCGGAATTATTTAAAGCTGATCTGATTCGACTACTTCGCGAATTCTCAGACGTCTTTGCTTGGGATTACAAAGATATGAAAGGATTAGATCCGCGCATATATCAGCACCAAGTCATGCTGAAGCCTGAAGCTAAACCGAATAGGCAGCCCAGCTATCGGATGAATCCCAATTATGCATCTCAGGTAAAAGCCAAACTTGACAGATTATTAAAGGTTGGATTCATCGTACCAGTAGAACATGTTGAATGGATTTCACCAATTGTGATCGTGCCAAAGAAAAATAAGCAATTACGAATCTGTGTAGACTACCGAAAATTAAACGCAGCAACAGTACCAGATCCTTTCCCGATCCCCTTTCTGGATACCATGCTTGATAGGGTAGCAGGCCACGAAATGTATTCATTCTTAGACGGATACAGTGGTTACAATCAGGTTAGAATGGCTGAAGCAGATATCCCAAAAACCGCCTTCATTACCAATTGGGGTGTCTTTGCTTGTATGGTAATGTGGTTTGGATTGAGAAATGCACCAAGCACATTTCAGCGATGTATGCAGGAGATTTTCTCTCCTTATCTCAATTTGTTTATGCAAGTATATCTCGATGATTTCTCAATTTTTGGAAAGATGATGGCACATTTGCTTCATCTACGATGCTGTTTCCAAAAGTGTCGAGATTACCGACTCTGCCTTAACCCAAGCAAATCTGTGTTTGCCGTTTCATGTGGCAAACTACTTGGTCATATTGTATATGCCCAAGGTATCCGAGTAGACCCAGATAAGATTTCGGCAATTTTAGAAGCCCCAATACCCGCCACTCCGAAAGAAGTAATACGTATTATGGGTCAAGTACGGTGGCGCGGCAGACACTTACGGTGGCTTGCTCATCTGGCTGTACCTCTGAATAGATTAATCACCAAAACTCCACGACAGTTCGAATGGACTCAAGAATGCCAAACTACATTTGATCGACTCAAGTATCTATTGACGCAGGCACCAATCCTACAACCACCGGATTGGGACAATCCGTTCCATGTTTTTGTCGATGCCTCAGATATTGCGATCGGCAGTATTCTGATGCAGCAAACACATAAGTGGTTTCGCCCTGTCTATTACGCCAGCAGAAGGCTTGCACCGGCAGAAAAGAACTATTCTACCACTGAAAGAGAATGTCTAGGATTAATTTACTCCATCAAAAAGTTCAGACATTATTTATTAGGCCGGAAATTTACCTTTCATGTGGATCATGCTGCCCTTGTCTATCTAGTGAGACAACAACATCTAGGCGGACGATTAGCCCGATGGGTGCTACTCTTGCAGGAATTTAATTATGAAGTCATTCACCGACCCGGAAATGCACATGCCTTAGCAGATTTCTTATCTCACCTAGATTCTGGTGAAGCTCCGATAGGCATAGATGACACGACTCCAGCAATTTATAGTTCTGAGCCACTGACCGATGAGACTGCCGAATTACAAGCAACACCTACATATTATGATCAGATTTTAACTTTTCTCACCGAAGATGCTTTCCATCTGAGACTGCCAAGGCAGTTCGAAGGAAATTGGCAGTCTTTAGCCGCCGATTCCGGCTAGTGGCAGGAGAACTGTATTATGTAGATCACACCGGAATCTTACTTCGATGTGTTCCTCCGCACGAAATTAACTCGGTCATCACGATGGCTCATTCAACCCCTACTGGTGGTCATTTTGCCACAGATCTAACTCACCGAAAAATTCTGCAAGGAGGTCTCTGGTGGCCTACTATGTACCGAGATGTGGCCCAATTCGTCAAAAACTGTGATAACTGTCAAAGGTCTGGACAACCACTGCAACGGCACTTCTTTCCCTTGCAGCCTATTATGCCACTCGAACCATTTCAGAAATGGGGATTAGATTTTATCGGTCCAATCACACCTCCAGCAGTCTTCAGTAACAACAGATACATACTAACTTGTACAGACTATGCAACGAGATGGGCAGAAGCCTTGGCTTTACGGTCTGCTACAGCAGTTGTAGTAGCGAAATGTCTGTTAAATGATGTCTTCCCACGATTTGGCTTACCACTCGAATTGGTGACAGATCAAGGTACTCACTTCGTAAATCAAGTAATGAAGGTACTAACCCAATCATTCCAGGTGACACATAAACTCATCCATATTACCCTCGCGCCAATGGGCTGGCCGAAAGCACAAACAAATCACTATTGAATATCCTCCGGAAGCTGATCATGGAAGCACCGGAAAGATGGGATCAACTACTACCTGCAGTATTATGGGCATACCGAACTACATATAAGGTAACAACAGGTTTGACACCTTTCAAACTAGCTTATGGTTTAGAAGCAATAGCACCCATGGAAATAGTTATCCCAAGCCTGCGTGTAGCAATCACCCAGAAAATGCTACCAGAAGAGTCGCTGACAGCACGAATGGACGCACTCAGGGAACTTGATGAGCACCGATGGCTCAGCTTTTTAACCATGCGCGAAGTACAACTAAGGCAAGCCAAGACACACGATCGATATTTGAAGACCCCAATCTTTTCGGTAGGTCAGCTTGTACTCTTCTATAACGCAAAATCCGATAGAGCAGCAGGAAAGTTCAAACTACGCTGGTTCAGTCCCTTTAAGATCTCAGAACAAGTCGGTCCAGCAACTTTTCGGTTGACTACGTTGACTGGAAATCCACTCCCCAAGGTAATTAATGGGTCGAAGTTACGGCCATATCATCACACCACTAGCCCGCATTAAGTTTTCAACGATGGACCGCGTTTTGTTTAAACTTTTCCTTCTTTTTTGCTTTTTATAAATAGCCGCGTTTTGTACGATCTTGATATAACCAGCCACCCTCTTGACAGTCACTTGAGTACGCACACCTGCATGAAAACCAGTACTATTCCCGCACCGCACAATGATATTGCACCTCCACCGTAGTGTTTCTATTTAAACTCTGTCGACGACGCCGAAATAAGCTATTGTGTTGCATGCTAGTATTCTGAGCCCTCGTGCATTCTGCATCCGTGCTCATCATCTACCTCAGTAACCGCCATGGAAGCAATAGCCAACTATGCAGCCTTCCGTGATGGTATCCCTACCGAGGTAGGCAAATACCTGCGTTGCAGAGGGTTGGCTAACTTCGCTGAGTTGCCCTGGCACTTGGTGGAAGCCCATCCTTTCTTCACACATATCATCACCGCCATTGCTCAGTCCCCCGCCACTGAACGCCAATGGGTCTTCCTCTCACTCCCTTCGCGAACAGTCATCACCTTCCAAACCTTCGCTGAAGAACCCGCAAGGCCGTGAAAATGGCCCGAGTATTCCCATTGCCCGCATGAATGAACTATTCCCCCGCTCCTCGTCCAACGAATACGCCATTCTCTGCCGCCCCGAACCCGAACGATCCGCTTTGCAATTCTTAGTCGCCATACTTAACCTGCAAAAACGCACTTACGGCATCTCACGACCATTTTATTCCGCTTTAGAATTAGCTGTCCAGGAACCCTTCAACTTTGCATCATACTTCTTCCTTAGAATCCATAAAGAATGTGTAGCCATCGTGAAGCAACTCCAAAAGGGTACCACCCCGCGCTCTCGCCTTCCCCACATCATCTCATTCCTGCTCCCAGCCATCCTTGCCGCACAACCACCACCCCAAGGTCCCATTCTTAGGCGCGAAGAATCAGTTCAACCTCTCGACGAAGAAGAAGAAGAAGATGAGGAGATCAACCAACTTTTCCGCAATAAGAGAATTCGGATCAGCTCCTCAGAAAGCGAAGCACAAAGATCCGCCGGACAGAATCAGGACACCCGAAACGCCGACCAAGAAGAGACCTTCCACGACACCGCCACTTCCATACACAACGAATCATCGACCGACCACCACGACCAGCAGAAGCACACAGAAACAGAACCCGTCTCAATCGAAGAAGCATCAGCACGACGAGAAGATGAACAGCACGTGATCAACAGCGCACTCAACACCCTACTAAGGGCCGTAGAATCCACCATCGCCCACATTACAGGTGAAAGCCAACCCACCAATCAGGTAACCCACCCTACATCCCCTGGCCCTCAATCCCCACCAGTCAACCCTCTCCCGCCGCCAATTTCCGAATCTTCTTCATCCTCCCCCAATTATTCACCCCCGACATCCCCCTAAATCCATACCCAAACCTCTGCACCACCACAACACCCACTCCTCCTTTCCTCTGTTCCGATCTTTTCCGAACTGGCCAACATGGGCCAACTGCTCATCACCCTCTCACAACAACTTCCGGTACAAATGACTGAGGTTGCAAATACCATTCGGCACGACCTGCAGCACAAGGTAGACCTCTTGGAAGCCGACATCACCCCACTCCAAGAAGAAGTCGACGCCATAAGAGCAGAGAATCATCAATTACAGACACAACTAGCTGACCTCCAAGCCCAGTTTTCGGAACAACACGACTTGATACAGCAGAGAAATACAGCATTGGAGCAGCTTTCTGCCAAAGACCAGCTATTACACGAAGCACACGACGAAATCCGGGAACTAAAGACCGCCCTCCAAGAAAAAGAAGATATCAGTTCATCCCTCGAAGAAATGGTCGAACAAACAAAGGCCCAGTTGCAAGAAACAATCCAAAAGAGTCAAGACCAACAGCGAGAAGCAGCGCAAGTCCAAGACGAGCTACGCAGAGCTCAGGAATGTTTGGACGACGTAAATAGAATGCTGAGATGCCAATTAACCAGGGAAGCGAAACACCAAAAAGATCTGGCAGATGCTCGAAGAGAACGAGATGCATATTCCCGAACGATTGAATTTCAGAACCAGCAATTCGAGCGCCTCGATAACCAACTGCGAAATCAAAAGGATCGAGTCACAGAGATGCAGCGGAAAGTCACCGAAATGAAGACATCCAGGGACGCTGCATTATCCAATGATTTCTATTTACAGGAGGCCTTTTTGCAGACCCAGGCCGAAAACTTGCTTACCGAAGCAATCGCGCTTAGCTCCGTCAGAATAGATGCGCAGGTTTTAGAACCCGACACGCTAAAACAATTATTAGAAACCCTTAAGAAAAAAATAGCTTGCACATTTAGATCAGCCAGGAATATGTATCTCGAAGGCCTCATAGAAGAATAAGTAAAATTCGACCATGCGAATTCATAATGTAACAATGGATTCGAAATGAGTATGATAACCAAGTTTTGTTTTTTGATATTTTTCACACATGTAAAGTCTTGTTCAGTCTAGCATCGATCTACGGAATAACACGCGGCATAATGATTCTTACTCATGATACAATTTTGACAAGGGGAAGGAAGAGTCATGTCCTACTGAAATACAATCATTCCAGCAAATGGCAGTTCAAGCCCTAGTGCTTATAAAATGCGTATGCATAGCATAGCATTCTTCACTACAGTATTCTTCGAGCTTCAGCGCTAGTTAGAAACTTCCAGCATATTCTTCTCGGCAACCCTTACAAGCATGTCTGGATCCGACATACTCAGATGGCAACTCAGGAAGCGCGCCAATACACAGAACCATGTTGTGATGACAACAGATACTACCCTACAGGATAATGCAGATGACTCAGTAACTTCTGCAATAGTAAAGATTCATCATAAATTTTCCACCGAATTTAAAATCGAGCTCGACATCCATTCGAGAAGGAATGAGAACTGGCTACGGAGGATAGGACTCCTCCAGTTTGCTCAATTACCATGGGAGCAGTGGATCGCTAATGACGATGCAGAGAATCAATTATATAGCATGCGACAAACAAAAGGCTTCATTCTAAATCAAGTACAATTTTTGCCACAGTTAGTCTCAGCTATATTTAAACTGCCACT
>CM035406.1:72052032-72084532 GCA_020310875.1 Ceratopteris richardii | reverse complement strand
TGTAACCATTCAAAAAAGCATTTTTAACATCTAATTGAGATAACTTCCAACCTTTGCAAGCAGCAATTGCTATGAGAGTTCTGATGGTTGTCATTTTTGCCACAGGACTATAAGTCTCATCATAGTCCACTCCATATGTCTGTGCATACCCTTTCACAGCAAGTCTGGCTTTGTACCTAGACACACTTCCATCTGCAAATCTTTTTGTTTTGTACACTCACTTACATCCAATAATTTTCTGGCTATTAGGTTTAGGAACCAGATCCCAAGTCTGATTCTCTATTAATGCATCATACTCCTCTTGCATGGCTTCTTCTCAATTTCTCTTGCCTTTGGCTTCATCATATGTAGATGGATCTTCATCTGCTTTTACCAATAAAAGCATAATCTTTAGTAGTCAAGAATGAGGTGTCATAGCTATACCTTGTAGGTTGCCATTTGTGCCTAGATGACCTCCTAACTTCTGCACTTTTTGAAGTCTCTGGTTCATCACATTCTGGATCAAACCTTGGCCTCTCTTCAACTTCAACCTGTACTTCATTATTCTCATTTTCATCAAGTAATTGAATCTTTGCTTTACCTTTCCTTTGATCCACTACTTCTTTAACATCTGCATGTACATTATATTTACCTGCATACCAAGTACCTTGCTCATCAAATGTAACATCCTTGGATACAAGGAATTGCTTTGTGGATGGACTCCACAACCTGTATCCCATTTGCTTATCATCATAACCAATAAATACATACTTTTCTGCCTTAGGCTCCAACTTATGCCTCAATTGAGATGGCACATATGCATATGCCAAGCATCCAAATATTCTGCAATGATCCAAGGTAGGTCTCTTACCCCACCAAGCTTCATATGGTGTCATACCTTGCAAAGCTTTACAAGGCAATCTATTAACCAAATAAGTAGCTGTATTTACAGCCTCTGCCCACAAATAATTTGGGCAATTCTTCTCTTTCATCATGGACCTTGCAAACTCAACAAGAGTCCTATTTCTTCTTTCTGCTACCCCATTTTGTTGAGGAGAGTACCTGCAAGTAACTTCTCTCTTTATACCTGCATTCCACAAGTAATCATTGAATTCATTTGAAAAATACTCTCCCCCTCCATCTGACCTTAGTCTCTTCAATTTTTGACCTGTAATCCTTTCTGCATATGCATGATAGTGTTTAAATGTATTAAACACTTCTGACTTTTCTTTAATCACATAAATTGTGATCCATCTGGTAGCATCATCAACATATATGACATAATATCTTGAACCATTTATACTAAAGTCCTTTGAAGGACCCCACACATCTGTATGCACCAATTCAAGTCTTTTTGAATACATAAACCCATGCTTGGAATAGGATTGCTTATGAGCCTTAGCTAATTGACATGCCTCACATCTGTATGTCATGTGTTGACCTTCAATGTTAGGCAATCCAAGCACTGAATCATTATTAATCATGTCTTTGATACCTCTTTCATTGAAGTGTCCAAGTCTTTTGTGCCAAAGATCCAATTCTGACACAACAACCTGTTTATACCCTTGACTAGGGTCTTCAACATATACTCCATCATTGGTGAATCTTACCTCATATCCTTTTTCCACAATTTGACCTACACTGATCAAATTCTTTGGAATTGTGGGAACATAAAGAACCTTACTTAGAAGAGTGCTCCCATCTTTAGCCTTGACTGAACCAATTGACTTTACCTTATGCTTTGTATTATCACCTGTCTGAACTGTATGGTTAATTGCATTATGATCTAGATCAGTCATCAAAGCAATATTCCCACTTAAATGATTACTACATCCTGAATCAATATAGAACACTCTCATGTCCTCATGTGAGGTTTCACATGTTGCATTCATAATGAGAGTTGAATCCTCCTTCTGATCTGATGCATAGTTGTAGTAGGTGTTATTATAGGATTGATTTTGGAAGCTTCTTCCTCCACCTCTTCCAAAAGAACTCCTACCACCTCTACCTGTGAAGTTTCCTCTTTGAAATCTACCACCTCTTGCTCTTTGATTAAAGTTCTGATAATTACCATTGTTCTGATTATTGTGCCAACAATCATGAGATAGATGATTGGTCTTACCACATATCCAACAATCTCTTGCATTATCTTTGTTGTTTCTGCCTCTTCCTCTACTTCTGCCATTTCCTTTTCCTCTTATGAAATTTGCTCGGTTTGAAGTACCTTCTTCTTCACCTGATTGTTGCTTTCCTTTGTTAGCTTTCTTCTTGTCTTTAGAGTACATTGCATGACCTGCACTCTTATCAACATCTCCTTTGATATCATTCTCAAAAGTTAGCATATGACTTAACAATTGATTCAAATCAGGAGTGAAGTGATCTAATGAAAGTTCTGTAGACAAAATAAAAGGCTTCCACTTCTCATCTCCTCTTAGCCCAGTGATAATTTGTCTTACCAATTTATCTTCTTCAATATCTTCATCCACTGCACCTAAAGAATCAACAATGTCCTTCATCTTTGTCACATAATCAGAGATTGATTGTGAGACCTTCTTCTTGAAAGTAGTAAATTCTGCCCATAGTGAAGCCTTCCTTGATTTGGTTGTGTTTTGGAAATGCTCTTCCAAAGCATTCCAAATGTCACATGCACTTTCAAGTCCTCTAATGTGAGGAAGCAAATAGTCATTGATTGCCATGTAGATTATGCTCCTTGCTTGAGCATCCTTCTTCAGCCAATTCTTTAGATCTGACAATTCTTCCCTAGTTGGAACACTAGGATCTCTGAACTGAGGTTTCTCTTCTTCACCTGTAATATATGCTATCAAATCTTTGCTCATCAGATGAGCTTCCATTCTCATAGACCAAGCTGGATAGTTCTCTCTATCCAACTTTTCAATTTGGAGACTATCTCCCATCCTTGCTTCACCTGTAGTCTCAAAGCTTTAGCCTTTACAAGAAATAAATGTACCTTAACTTCGAGTGTTGCTTCTTCTGATCCTTTTGATAATCTTTGCGTGTCTCCCTTCAATCTTTCTTCACACTTTATCCTTCTGAACCTTCGAGATGTAGAATTAGTATATCTGCAGCAATCGGAGTCTTCCTTTCCTTAATTTTGACACAACCTGCTCGGATACCACTGATGGAGAGTGTTAATCTCCAAAAGAACAAGCTATCCTTGGTATTAGACCACCTCTAGACCAAGAATAACTTTAGACTCCACAGAATTTTGGAAATCCACTATCACATTACCAAGAAATTGATTAACTGTGAAGAAATCACTTCTCTGAAAAGTCTGCTGCAGATTAATCACTCATTGATTAATCAATCCTGTAAAGTTTTTAATAAAACTTTGCACAATGCTTCGCCTTAATATTGCGCACCTTTTCCAACTTAAATCTCTGCAAATGATTCAGTATACTCTGAGAAATCATACAAACAATGTACCTATGTGTAAAACACCTTCTCTGCAGTAGCGACTTTGACACCTACAACTTCTTAGCTATAGTTCTCCCAATGTCGAACCCGTTTGATCAAGATCTTTTAGCCATAGATGGCTTACCTTTCAACTTAGATTTAGAGCCCTCACTTGTGTAAAACTTTACACCATGCACTGAGCAATGTTCATTTCTTTGAACATGAAATCTGCGCCAGTTTTGTCGACTCTTAGAACATCTTCACATATGAATGTTCCTATGCAAAATTCTCTTAACCTGATTACAATTAGACTCTCAAATTCTAGCCATAGATTGATTAACTATGGACTTAGATATGTTCAGAAGGATTTCTCAAAAGATTAACTACAGAAGTAGCAGACACCAAAACATCGGGCGCAAGATTTTTTCGATTACTCAGAAAATTTTACAACTACATTGAGGAAGTAACTCAACTAACTTTCCATGTGTCCAATGACACTTTCTTCATCTGATTTCTCTCTTCCTATTCTCTATATTACATGCCCCAACTTTTTCCAAAACATTTATAGGCAAATATGTACATACTTATGACTAATCAAAAGTATGAGTAACCTATATCTGAACTAATGTACATATGTGTTCATAACTTTGAATTTCTGAGTATGTCCTTCCTTCAACCTTCTGAATTTGTTCTCTTCTTAACTTCTTGACTTCATTTCTTCATAAACCTTCAATTGATGATTGGCATGCACCAAGAGCTCCCCCTCAATCATTAATTGAGGTTTTTTCTCTATCTTCTTAATACCTGCCATATCCTTGAATTTCTGTAGCTTTGGTCCATCTAGACTTTTTGTCATCATATCTGCAAGTTGATCTTTTGTAGGTGTATGCATAACTTCAATTTCCTTATCAATGACCTTCTCTCTCAGGAAATGATATTGTATTTCAATATGCTTAGTTCTAGCATGAAACACAGGATTAGCTGCCAAGTATAGAGAACTCATATTGTCCCCACAAATAATAGGAGTACTTTGAACAACATCAAAACTCTTCATAAGTGTCTTTAGCCATATTACCTCCTTTGCAGCTTCCACCATACCTTTATATTTTGCTTCTGTAGATGACAAAGCAACTGTATGTTGCTTCTTAGAACACCATGAAATCAATTTGTCTCCTACATAGCACAAGTATCCATGTGTTGATCTTCTATCATCCACATTACCTGCCCAATCTGCATCACTATATATTTTCACTCTTGTATCAGAAGTAAATCCATAGTACAACCCTTCTCTGAGTGTACCCTTGATGTACCTAAGTACTCTTTGTCCTGCAATCCAATGTTCCTTTCTAGGACAATGCATGAATTGTGAAAGCACACCAACTGCATATGACAAATCAGGCCTTGTTAATGTAGCATAAATCAAGCTACCAACCAAACTTTGATAGAGCTTCATGTCTCTGAATTCTTCTCCTCCAAATCTAGACAATTTATGGTTCACTTCCAATGGTGTGGGTGCCACCCTACAATCTTCCATTTTAAATTTGGTTAGCAAATTTTTAAGATACCTTTCTTGGGTCACATATACTCCATGTTGAGTATAAAAATCTCCATTCCTAAGAAGAATGACAAGTTCCCCAAATCACTGATTTTGAAGTCTTTCTCCATCTGCTTCTTGATCATCTGTATTCCTTTATCATATGTTCCTGTAAGTAGTATGTCATCAACATAAATACAAACATAAATAAATCCATCTTCACTTGCTTTGACTAGCAAGCTACTATCTGCCTTTGATGCTTGAAATCCAAGTTCCTTCAAGAACTTTACAAGCCTATGATTCCATGCCCTTGGGGCCTGCTTTAATCCATACAAAGCTCTCTTGAGCTTACACACATAATTTGGACTCACTTGATCTTTGAACCCATCTGGTTGCTCCATGTAAACTTCATCTGAAATGTAACCATTCAAAAAAGCATTTTTAACATCTAATTGAGATAACTTCCAACCTTTGCAAGCAGCAACTGCTATGAGAGTTCTGATGGTTGTCATTTTTGCCACAGGACTATAAGTCTCATCATAGTCCACTCCATATGTCTGTGCATACCCTTTCACAGCAAGTCTGGCTTTGTACCTAGACACACTTCCATCTGCAAATCTTTTTGTTTTGTACACCCACTTACATCCAATAATTTTCTGGCTATTAGGTTTAGGAACCAGATCCCAAGTCTGATTCTCTATTAATGCATCATACTCCTCTTGCATGGCTTCTTCCCAATTTCTCTTGCCTTTGGCTTCATCATATGTAGATGGATCTTCATCTGCTTTTACCAAGTAAGCATAATCTTTAGTAGTCAAGAATGAGGTGTCATAGCTATACCTTGTAGGTTGCCATTTGTGCCTAGATGACCTCCTAACTTCTGCACTTTTTGAAGTCTCTGGTTCATCACATTCTGGATGAAACCTTGGCCTCTCTTCAACTTCAACCTGTACTTCATTATTCTCATTTTCATCAAGTAATTGAATCTTTGCTTTACCTTTCCTTTGATCCACTACTTCTTCAACATCTGCATGTACATTATATTTACCTGCATACCAAGTACCTTGCTCATCAAATGTAACATCCTTGGATACAAGGAATTGCTTTGTGGATGGACTCCACAACCTGTATCCCATTTGCTTATCATCAAAACCAATAAATACATACTTTTCTGCCTTAGGCTCCAACTTATGCCTCAATTGAGATGGCACATATGCATATGCCAAGCATCCAAATATTCTGCAATGATCCAAGGTAGGTCCCTTACCCCACCAAGCTTCATATGGTGTCATACCTTGCAAAGCTTTACAAGGCAATCTATTAACCAAATAAGTAGCTGTATTTACAGCCTCTGCCCACAAATAATTTGGGCAATTCTTCTCTTTCATCATGGACCTTGCAAACTCAACAAGAGTCCTATTTCTTCTTTCTGCTACCCCATTTTGTTGAGGAGAGTACCTGCAAGTAACTTCTCTCTTTATACCTGCATTCCACAAGTAATCATTGAATTCATTTGAAAAATACTCTCCCCCTCTATCTGACCTTAGTCTCTTCAATTTTTGACCTGTAATCCTTTCTGCATATGCATGATAGTGTTTAAATGTATTAAACACTTCTGACTTTTCTTTAATCACATAAATTGTGATCCATCTGGTAGCATCATCAACATATATGACATAATATCTTGAACCATTTATACTAAAGTCCTTTGAAGGACCCCACACATCTGTATGCACCAATTCAAGTCTTTTTGAATACATAAACCCATGCTTGGAATAGGATTGCTTATGAGCCTTAGCTAATTGACATGCCTCACATCTGTATGTCATGTGTTGACCTTCAATGTTAGGCAATCCAAGCATTGAATCATTATTAATCATGTCTTTGATACCTCTTTCATTGAAGTGTCCAAGTCTTTTGTGCCAAAGATCCAATTCTGACACCTTTTGCTCTCCTTATGTGAACATAGCATGTCCAACATTTCCTTGTACCTTCAATGTGAAGAGCCTTCCTTCTTTCTTCCCTGTAACAACCTGTTTATACCCTTGACTAGCGTCTTCAACATATACTCCATCATTGGTGAATCTTACCTCATATCCTTTTTCCACAATTTGACCTACACTGATCAAATTCTTTGGAATTGTGGGAACATAAAGAACCTTACTTAGAAGAGTGCTCCCATCTTTAGCCTTGACTGAACCAATTGACTTTACCTTATGCTTTGTATTATCACCTGTCTGAACTGTATGGTTAATTGCATTATGATCTAGATCAGTCATCAAAGCAATATTCCCACTTAAATGATTACTACATCCTGAATCAATATAGAACACTCTCATGTCCTCATGTGAGGTTTCACATGTTGCATTCATAATGAGAGTTGAATCCTCCTTCTGATCTGATGCATAGTTGTAGTAGGTGTTATTATAGGATTGATTTTGGAAGCTTCTTCCTCCACCTCTTCCAAAAGAATTCCTACCACCTCTACCTCTGAAGTTTCCTCTTTGAAATCTACCACCTCTTGCTCTTTGATTAAAGTTCTGATAATTACCATTGTTCTGATTATTGTGCCAACAATCATGAGATAGATGATTTGTCTTACCACATATCCAACAATCTCTTGCATTATCTTTGTTGTTTCTGCCTCTTCCTCTACTTCTGCCATTTCCTTTTCCTCTTATGAAATTTGCTTGGTTTGAAGTACCTTCTTCTTCACTTGATTGTTGCTTTCCTTTGTTAGCTTTCTTCTTGTCTTTAGAGTACATTGCATGACCTGCACTCTTATCAACATCTCCTTTGATATCATTCTCAAAAGTTAGCATATGACCTAACAATTGATTCAAATCAGGAGTGAAGTGATCTAATGAAAGTTCTGTAGACAAAATAAAAGGCTTCCACTTCTCATCTCCTCTTAGCCCAGTGAGAATTTGTCTTACCAATTTATCTTCTTCAATATCTTCATCCACTGCACCTAAAGAATCTGCAATGTCCTTCATCTTTGTCACATAATCAGAGATTGATTGTGAGACCTTCTTCTTGAAAGTAGTAAATTCTGCCCATAGTGAAGCCTTCCTTGATTTGGTTGTGTTTTGGAAATGCTCTTCCAAAGCATTCCAAATGTCACATGCACTTTCAAGTCCTCTAATGTGAGGAAGCAAATAGTCATTGATTGCCATGTAGATTATGCTCCTTGCTTGAGCATCCTTCTTCATCCAATTCTTTAGATCTGACAATTCTTCCCTAGTTGGAACACTAGGATCTCTGAACTGAGGTTTCTCTTCTTCACCTGTAATATATGCTATCAAATCTTTGCTCATCAGATGAGCTTCCATTCTCATAGACCAAGCTGGATAGTTCTCTCTATCCAACTTTTCAATTTGGAGACTATCTCCCATCCTTGCTTCACCTGTAGTCTCAAAGCTTTAGCCTTTACAAGAAATAAATGTACCTTAACTTCGAGTGTTGCTTCTTCTGATCCTTTTGATAATCTTTGCATGTCTCCCTTCAATCTTTCTTCACACTTTATCCTTCTGAACCTTCGAGATGTAGAATTTGTATATTTGCAGCAATCGGAGTCTTCCTTTCCTTAATTTTGACACAACCTGCTCGGATACCACTGATGGAGAGTGTTAATCTCCAAAAGAACAAGCTATCCTTGGTATTAGACCACCTCTAGACCAAGAATAACTTTAGACTCCATAAAATTTTGGAAATCCACTATTACATTACCAAGAAATTGATTAACTGTGAAGAAATCACTTCTCTGAAAAGTCTGCTGCAGATTAATCACTCATTGATTAATCAATCCTGTAAAGTTTTTAATAAAACTTTGCACAATGCTTCGCCTTATAGTTGCGCACCTTTTCCAACTTAAATCTCTGCAAATGATTCAGTATACTCTGAGAAATCATACAAACAATGTACCTATGTGTAAAACACCTTCTCTGCAGTAGCGACTTTGACACCTGCAACTTCTTAGCTATAGTTCTCCCAATGTCGAACCCGTTTGATCAAGATCTTTTAGCCATAGATGGCTTACCTTTCAACTTAGATTTAGAGCCCTCACTTGTGTAAAACTTTACACCATGCACTGAGCAATGTTCATTTCTTTGAACATGAAATCTGCGCCAGTTTTGTCGACTCTTAGAACATCTTCACATATGAATGTTCCTATGCAAAATTCTCTTAACCTGATTACAATTAGACTCTCAAATTCTAGCCATAGATTGATTAACTATGGACTTAGATATGTTCATAAGGATTTCTCAAAAGATTAACTACAGAAGTAGCAGACACCAAAACATCGGGCGCAAGATTTTTTCGATTACTCAGAAAATTTTACAACTACATTGAGGAAGTAACTCAACTAACTTTCCATGTGTCCAATGACACTTTCTTCATCTGATTTCTCTCTTCCTATTCTCTATATTACATGCCCCGACTTTTTCCAAAACATTTATAGGCAAATATGTACAAACTTATGACTAATCAAAAGTATGAGTAACCTATATCTGAACTAATGTACATATGTGTTCATAACTTTGAATTTCTGAGTATGTCCTTCCTTCAACCTTCTGAATTTGTTCTCTTCTTAACTTCTTGACTTCATTTCTTCATAAACCTTCAATTGATGATTGGCATGCACCAAGAGCTCCCCCTCAATCATTAATTGAGGTTTTTTCTCTATCTTCTTAATACCTGCCATATCCTTGAATTTCTGTAGCTTTGGTCCATCTAGACTTTTTGTCATCATATCTGCAAGTTGATCTTTTGTAGGTGTATGCATAACTTCAATTTCCTTATCAATGACCTTCTCTCTCAGGAAATGATATTGTATTTCAATATGCTTAGTTCTAGCATGAAACACAGGATTAGCTGCCAAGTATAGAGAACTCATATTGTCCCCACAAATAATAGAAGTACTTTGAACAACATCAAAACTCTTCATAAGTGTCTTTAGCCATAGTACCTCCTTTGCAGCTTCCACCATACCTTTATATTTTGCTTCTGTAGATGACAAAGCAACTGTATGTTGCTTCTTAGAACACCATGAAATCAATTTGTCTCCTACATAGCACAAGTATCCATGTGTTGATCTTCTATCATCCACATTACCTGCCCAATCTGCATCACTATATATTTTCACTCTTGTATCAGAAGTAAATCCATAGTACAACCCTTCTCTGAGTGTACCCTTGATGTACCTAAGTACTCTTTGTCCTGCAATCCAATGTTCCTTTCTAGGACAATGCATGAATTGTGAAAGCACACCAACTGCATATGACAAATCAGGCCTTGTTAATGTAGCATAAATCAAGCTACCAACCAAACTTTGATAGAGCTTCATGTCTCTGAATTCTTCTCCTCCAAATCTAGACAATTTATGGTTCACTTCCAATGGTGTGGGTGCCACCCTACAATCTTCCATTTTAAATTTGGTTAGCAAATTTTTAAGATACCTTTCTTGGGTCACATATACTCCATGTTGAGTATAAAAATCTCCATTCCTAAGAAGAATGACAAGTCCCCCAAATCACTGATTTTGAAATCTTTCTCCATCTGCTTCTTGATCATTTGTATTCCTTTATCATATGTTCCTGTAAGTATTATGTCATCAACATAAATACAAACATAAATAAATCCATCTTCACTTGCTTTGACTAGCAAGCTACTATCTGCCTTTGATGCTTGAAATCCAAGTTCCTTCAAGAACTTTACAAGCCTATAATTCCATGCCCTTGGGGCCTGCTTTAATCCATACAAAGCTCTCTTGAGCTTACACACATAATTTGGACTCACTTGATCTTTGAACCCATCTGGTTGCTCCATGTAAACTTCATCTGAAATGTAACCATTCAAAAAAGCATTTTTAACATCTAATTGAGATAACTTCCAACCTTTGCAAGCAGCAATTGCTATGAGAGTTCTGATGGTTGTCATTTTTGCCACAGGACTATAAGTCTCATCATAGTCCACTCCATATGTCTGTGCATACCCTTTCACAGCAAGTCTGGCTTTGTACCTAGACACACTTCCATCTGCAAATCTTTTTGTTTTGTACACCCACTTACATCCAATAATTTTCTAGCTATTAGGTTTAGGAACCAGATCCCAAGTCTGATTCTCTATTAATGCATCATACTCCTCTTGCATGGCTTCTTCCCAATTTCTCTTGCCTTTGGCTTCATCATATGTAGATGGATCTTCATCTGCTTTTACCAAATAAGCATAATCTTTAGTAGTCAAGAATGAGGTGTCATAGCTATACCTTGTAGGTTGCCATTTGTGCCTAGATGACCTCCTAACTTCTACACTTTTTGAAGTCTCTGGTTCATCACATTCTGGATCAAACCTTGGCCTCTCTTCAACTTCAACCTGTACTTCATTATTCTCATTTTCATCAAGTAATTGAATCTTTGCTTTACCTTTCCTTTGATCCACTACTTCTTCAACATCTGCATGTACATTATATTTACCTGCATACCAAGTACCTTGCTCATCAAATGTAACATCCTTATACAAGGAATTGCTTTGTGGATGGACTCCACAACCTGTATCCCATTTGCTTATCATCATAACCAATAAATACATACTTTTCTGCCTTAGGCTCCAACTTATGCCTCAATTGAGATGGCACATATGCATATGCCAAGCATCCAAATATTCTGCAATGATCCAAGCTAGGTCTCTTACCCCACCAAGCTTCATATGGTGTCATACCTTGCAAAGCTTTACAAGGCAATCTATTAACCAAATAAGTAGCTGTATTTACAGCCTCTGCCCACAAATAATTTGGGCAATTCTTCTCTTTCATCATGGACCTTGCAAACTCAACAAGAGTCCTATTTCTTCTTTCTGCTACCCCATTTTGTTGAGGAGAGTACCTACAAGTAACTTCTCTCTTTATACCTGCATTCCACAAGTAATCATTGAATTCATTTGAAAAATACTCTCCCCCTCCATCTGACCTTAGTCTCTTCAATTTTTGACCTGTAATCCTTTCTGCATATGCATGATAGTGTTTAAATGTATTAAACACTTTTGACTTTTCTTTAATCACATAAATTGTGATCCATCTGGTAGCATCATCAACATATATGACATAATATCTTGAACCATTTATACTAAAGTCCTTTGAAGGACCCCACACATCTGTATGCACCAATTCAAGTCTTTCTGAATACATAAACCCATGCTTGGAATAGGATTGCTTATGAGCCTTACCTAATTGACATGCCTCACATCTGTATGTCATGTGTTGACCTGCAATGTTAGGCAATCCAAGCACTGAATCATTATTAATCATGTCTTTGATACCTCTTTCATTGAAGTGTCCAAGTCTTTTGTGCCAAAGATCCAATTCTGACACCTTCTGCTCTCCATATGTGAACATAGCATGTCCAACATTTCCTTGTACCTTCAATGTGAAGAGTGTTTTGTTTTGGACTCCAAGTTGTCCTCTCCAATCATGAAGTAACAAAGAATCAAAAAATCATCTTTATTTTGTCAATCCTAGGAATATCCATAAGACCACAGCCCCTTCAAGATAATAGATTCAAGGAAATAAGAAATTGATGGCTGGATTGCTGAGAGAAATTGAAGATGAAGAGAAAATCTTGAGTTTACCTTTTCTAAGGCAAATCTCCATCATTTTCTATGTTCTTTATGTCAAAACCATGCCATTTCATTAGCAGAATACAAATATGAACTCAAAATTGAAAAATATCACCTGTATCACAAAGACGAGACAATCGCGATTCTGTACCAACAGACGATTTTCACAATTTTGAAACTTCCTTCAGTCCTTTCCACTCATTTACAGCAATAGGTCTCTCTCTTCATACAACTTACTCAATAATACACAAATGTAACTCACAAATCTCCATGATTAAGCAAGAGACAAGCTCACACATCAAAGAAAATACACTCAACAGGAGAAAACACGATTTTTGCAGAAACTCTTTCTTCTCTATTGATAGCTTGAGCAAATGACTAACCAACCTCTCCAAAATAGAGAAAATTGACTTATATACATTTTCAAGTGTCCCTTTTCACACTTGAAATTAGGTCTTTTTTCTCTAATTTTCTAAAAAATGCTATCTAAGAGTTTCTAAAAATTCTACAAAAATTACATGAGATCCTCAACCACATAAGGAAGACTCTTCCTTATTTTTACAACCATTGCATAAATATTTTACACGTTTTTTTTGACTTTCTACTAATTTTTTACATCAAAAATGCTTTTCCAAGAATACACCTTCCAACATCCTTCCCCTCCTAAGCCTTTCGGCTCCTGACGAAAGATTTTTGTGATCCTCTACTTTGGTCACTTTTCTTCATTTCTTCTTCCTTTGATATACCTGTGACAGTAAATCATGGCTTTTCCTTTCTGTTACATTCAAATTGTTGACCATCTCGAACAAAGCTTTTCTCCATTGTATCGCAGCTTCAGGCTTATCTATGACATCCTTCTTCAAATATTCTGTGTAAGCAGCTTCATAGGCGGTAAGTCTTGCTTTTGTAACAACAGATAAGTTTCCAAAAATTTCTGACTCCCTTTCAAAGAATCCATAATCAAAAGCATCTTCAAATATTTGCAAAAAATGACTGCCCAAAAATATTATTCTACTGTAGTAGGCCATCAAACAAATCCTGTCTGGTGTCTCACTCAAATCAAACAAAAGAGCATCTGTTGGCGAATTAAAACCTATGTAGTTCAAAATTCTGACATCTGTATCAGTGTAGGTCTCTATACAGGCTAGAATCAACCTCATTATTCTGACAAGTAATATACAAGCCGGATCATTAACATCTTTATATGTTGTTAAAACTGACTCAGCAGTATTCACCATGTAACTTTTTGTAGGCCAAGTTCCTGCCTTTGGTCCTGCTATTTTTGGAAAGTTCAGCCATTTTGCTGGAATCTGCCGTGTTTTTCTTCTTTCCCAAAAAACAGTCCATTCTCTTCTTCTGGCAACTGGGCAATAAGCTGGGTTGATCTTTAAATTCAAAGGTGCCTCTTTCCAGATTTTCCTACATTCCTTATTGGCATCCAACCACTTATTTCTCCATTTAGGATTTGCTCTTTCAAATAACTCCTTCGTGACATTAATATCTTCTTCATACTCAAGGTATTTGTTTGGAGATAGCCCTACTCTGGCCAATTGATAATTCTTTATACTCTCCAAAATCATACAGAAAGGTATTCCCAATCCATCTGCAGCCCAATGATGCTGATCTGGATTAATGCCTTTATTCAGAGCAAAGGTAACTATTTGATCTTCATACTCATCATGCATTTTTCTGATAAATTCCATTCTTGACTCTCTATTGGTCAATAATTTCTGGACAAAATCTTCAGAATACTTTCCCTCTGTTTCTTTGGCTGCTGGTTCCTTATTCTCTTGTTCCCTGTCAAAATCCCCTGTTTCATATTCCCTGTTATCTGTATCTTCTGCCTGTACTTGATCTTGAATTTCTTCTTGAACTTTTGATTTCTCCAACTGTTTCTGTAATTCTTCTATAGTCATCATTGAACTTTTGTTCTGAGCTGCCCATAACTCCTTTTCCTTCCTCCACTCATTTCTTTCTTTCTCCATCTTTGTTTGCCATTCACTTCTTTCCTTCTCTACCTCCAAATGTAATTGATGATACCCTCTCATTGATGTAGCAGCATGAGTGTTTGCCTGTTTCTCCATTTCTTTGGCCTCTTTTAATTCTATTTGAAGTCTTTGAATTTCTTTATGCAGCTCTTCCTTTTCTTCCTCTGTCAATTGAACAGGTTTACCTCCATCTTGTAGTTGACCTTCTTCTAACAACACTTTATTAATCTCTTCATGTGCTCTAGTCAGGATTTGATAGGATGTTTGTAAAGTTCTGTATCTTCCTCCTATGGCTTTTATTTCCATTTCCATTTTAGCATTCTGCTCTGATAACTTTACACTCTTTTCTTCCAAATATTGGATCCTGTTCTGCTTCTGAACCTCAGCTTCTTCCAAAGCAATGATTCTATTGATATATTCTTCATTCCTTTCCTTCATCACCCTTAATTGCTCTGTCATCTGCTCTTTTTCCCTCTTGTGTTCTTTGATAATTAAACTTCCTTTTTCAAATTCTGATTCAGCCACCATTCCTGATATGATCATATTTCTACTAGATGGTCTGAACTGTTCAATGTTGCTCATAATTATTTGACAGGCTGATCTTATATTTTTGGGTATTCTTTCCAACCCTACTTCTATTTCTGTCTGTCTAACTTCAATTTGCTTATCTTCTTTACCCACATCATCTTCTTCTGCTGCTGTTTCATCTTCTATGTCCTGAATGTCTTGTTCTTCATAACTGTGATCATCAGTCTTTGTATCCTGATTGGTGTCATCCTCTTCATAAACTAGTGCTTTGTCATTTGCACTCTTCTGCTCTGAAAAATCTGAAGCCCTCTTTTTTTCTAATGACTTCTTTTCTTCCAATACTTGTTGCTTCTCTGTAAAGAGCTGGTCTCCCTTAGTTTGTATCTCCTTCTCTTGTGTTAGGGTTTCCTGACTTCTGTTTGAGTCCTTTCCAACAAGAGTTTGTTGAACTTTCCTGAGTTGCTCTTCCTGTTCCTGTTTTTCCTGAACTTCAACTGATTCAATTTCTTTTGTACAAGCAACCTGGTCATTTCTTTTCTTATTTGTGTATTCTTGATCTTGCTCCTCACTGTCCATAAAATCTGCTTCTACCTCTTGTTCTTGATCATTCTTAGATGTAAAGTCCCCACTGCTTTTTATATCCTGCAGCACATCCTTTATACTTTGAACAATTCCTTCCTCTATTACTTGTCCCAAGACCTCTTGAGCATTCTTTTCTGGTTCTAACTTCTTGCTTTCCTGTTCTTCGGATGCATCCTTCTGCTGATTATTTGAACTGCCGAATACCTTCTTTGCTAGTTCCTCTAAACTTGCAGTCAACCTTGCATTTAATTGGAATTGTGTCTGTGAAGGTTCGGTCCATATTGAATTTCCACCAACATTCATTATTCCAGAGCTATCTTCATCTCTCTTCTGGTTTTCCTCTTCTGTCATTCTTGCCTTTCCTTTTAACAGCCTTCTTTTTTCTTCAGCACTCATCTGTGGAACTATTTCCTCCTGTGTCTGCTTCTCTTGAGATTTCTTACTTGAATCCTCAGGTGTCTTCAGCTTCTCTGTGGCTTGCATAACCACATTAGGAGTAGTTGGTATTGAAAGATTTAGACTTTTTAACAAGAAGTTTTCAATATCACTATCTGAATCAGATGAGAATCGTGAAGATCCTCCCACTTCTTGTTCTGTAGGCTTTGATACTTCCATCACTGAGGTTAGCTTCTGTGTTTCTTTTGTAATTACTTGTTCCATTTCTTTCATCACAGGTTCATCTGCTATTTTTCCTTTCCCTTTCTTTATCATCTTCTTCTTTTGAACAGGTTTCCTTGGCATCTTCTTTTTCACTATCACGGTAGTCCTGGCCTCTGGAGGTCCTTGCAACTCCTTGAAGTATGCCAGCAATTCTACCTCCTTCTTCACAAATATCTCTTCGGTTTCGGCTGCCATCATTTCCTCATGTAATGCTTCATAGTGCTCCACCTCTTCTTGGATCCAATCTGTAGCTTTGCATGAAAAATCTTCCAACATTTTTTGATACTGAGCCTCATATATAGCTCTTTTGTTGTTTCCTTGAGTGAGATAAGTATAAAGCTGTTCTTTACTTGTCTGCGGAGGGTGAGGTTCACTGGAGGATTGTACCTTTTTCTGTGCTGCCACCTGTTCCTCTCTTGTTTCTTCTACCTGTTCTAATTCTACTTTTCTAGGGTCCAACCTTCTTTTCTTTACTGGAATCACTTCCTCAGAGATTACTTTTCTCTTCATTCCTGTTCCCCTCATGCGAGTTTGTCCTTCTGATTCTCTTCCAAGTGCTTTTCTTGGGGGACTTTTGATTCCTGACATCAAATTTCTGAAGTACTGTGCTTCAGGAGCTAACTTTAACTGTTCTTCCATTCCAAGAATATGATAAATGATTCTTGTCAAATACTGGGCTCCATTCATGAATTTCTTCTACTCCCAGTGTTTTGCTGCTTCCTTCAGCTGTTCATGGATGTATGGTGAGACATCCATTACCCCAAATGGCTTGGTTCTATCTTTGTTATTGAACATCAATAGAGTTACTGACTTATGAGGCATGGTGTATCTTGGTAATTTTGGAAAACAAAAGAACTGCAAGAACATTCTTATAGCATATTCTTCATTTTCTCTTCCCTTGAAGTCAGTGAACTTTACATATCCAGTGTAAGTCTCCTTATTCTTCTTGACAAAACTTTGGTCCAGTTTGGTGCCCATTGGATAGAACTGTAAGGCGGCTCTGATATGTTCTGCTTTGATAGTTATCCGTACCTCCTGATTGTCCTTGTTCTTCACTTTGCATCTGAAGTAGGCATCATTACCTTTTCCCACTTCTTCCAAACTTCCCATTACTTGTGCTACTCTTTCAAAGTCAATAAAGAAAATAGGTTCTTCCAAGAGCTTGTGCAATCCCACAGCTTTCCATCTCTTGAGGTTGACAGAAGTTTTCTGAAATCTGTAAAATTCCTGGCACAACATAGTGTACTTATATCCTCCCACTGCTACTGTGAAGATATGCTGTCCTATCACTCCCAGAATTTCTTTAAGTTCTTTTGCTATTTTTTCAGCTTCTGGGATTTCTTGGTCTTCATCTGATTCTAAGTCCACTTGTTCTTCAACTGCATCACTATCCAAAAACCAGTGTCCTCTGGACAAAGTCACTGAATCAACTTTAAAGTCATGGATTGTCAACTCCTTTGCATTCACCATCCTGTATTTATATATAACAGAAAAGAAAATACTCCACCCACATGAGTCACAAGATTTTACAAGAAAATACTATATTATTCTGGAATGTTACTGACATATATAAAAAAATAAGAAAGACAAGTTCCAAGCAATTTTTGCTTTTTTCCAAGAGACTCAATTTTAAGTGAGCAACACAGGTGTAGCAAGACATCTAATGTGCTCTCTCCAATTGTCACTTCCTTGCTCAAAAAACAAATTCCTGAATAGAAAGATGATGCTAGAAAAGATGATTAATGAAGAAACTTGAAAAAGTAGTGGTCAAAAAAGATGATAACACAAAAAAAAAAATTAAACAACAATAAGACAAAACAACTTTTTTCCATTTTTTTCCATAATAAGTTACTCTTTCCCTCCCTATATCTTGCTTTGTGTTTTTTAATTTTAGAAAGAAAATCAAGAAAATAAAATATATATTTTTCTGGTTTTTTTTTTTTTTTTTTTTCTTTTTCTGTCTTCTTTCCTTCCCCTCCTAATTTTCTTCTGAGGGGAAAGAAGGAAATATTTTTTTGTCATTTTCAAAATTCCAAAAATAGGTCCACTGTGGATTATCCCTCTTCCATTGACCCAATTCTGATTTTTTCACCCAGTAATGTTTTACTCCATTTGTCTTTCTGTTATGGAAATATCCATGCTCTGTGGATGAACATTTTGTGACACTTTTTGGCTTCCATATCCATTTTGTTCTTATTTCCTGTTTTGGTGAGCAATAATTGTGCCTGACCTGTTTCCATATTCCTCTTGTTCTGATTTGTTGATATTGCAAATTTGGCAATAATAGTCTTCTTTGTTTTGTCTCCTCATCCACCTTTACCTTTTCAGTCTTTTGCTGGTCTTGAGTGTATGAAGCTTGATCACTTTGTATTGTCACAATGTTCCTGTCCTCCATTGAGAAAGTAAATCCTTCGAGATCTGGGTCATGAACATCCATATGAACTACCTGCTCTTCATTACTCAGAAAGAATATTAAAAACTTTTTGTCCTTGATGGTCAAATTAAGCTTCATTTTTTCAAAATTTAAGATGACTTTACCTTGTTTGAGCCATGGTTGCCCTAAAATCAGCTTTTCAGTCATTAAATGGTCTAGCCACTCTTCACAATCTATCTCCATATATTCATTATTAAATTTCACTTTAATAGAAAGTGAAGATATGCTCTGAATTCTTTTCCCTCCCAGTGTTTTGATCAAAATTTTGCTTTCAGCTCTCTTAAGGTTAAACTTATTGATCAAGGCTGAGCTAATTAGATTCACTTGAGCTCCTGAATCTATCAAAACCCTTATGTTTTCATTCTGATAATTCATCATAATCAAAGGCAAATGTTCTTTTTGTTTTAGAGTGTTTTCACATAAGCACACTTGTTTCAATTTTCTAATTCTCTCTTTGGCTTCTAGTTGAGCCTCCTTTCTAATACTTTCTTCTTCTTTTTTCCTGTTTTGGGCCTTTTGCAATCTTCTCCATTCCTCAATAGTTAATGGGCACTCATACCTCTTCACTCTACATCCACTTATGAAATTTGGCATGATTTCCCCATCAATGTTGGCTAATTGAATAGCTCCACTCTTGCTTATCTGATGTATGATATATGGCCCATGACCTTTTTTCTGAAACTTTTTCTGATGTTCCTTAATTGTGTAAGCTAAGACCAGGTCTCCTTCTTGTAGATCTTTGTCTTTTATGTGAACATCATGATAAGCTTTTTGTCTTTTCTTGTTTGTGTATATACTCATCACTGCTTGGAGTCTCGATGCTCCCAGTTTTTCCAAATCTATGACTCTCTCAGATAATTCATGTCCTGTCCAATTGTATTGGCTACCCACCTTCAATGTTGGAATAAGAAATTCCATGGGTAAAACTGCATTCTGGCCATATACCAAATTAAATGGTGTAGTCCCTAAAGCCGTTTTGTATGCCACTCTATAAGCCCAAAGAACATGATTCAGTTGATAATCCCAGTCATTTCTGTTTGTGTTGACTAATTTGGACAATACATTGCAAAGTACTTTATTAGTACTTTCTGCTAACCCATTGGCTTGTGGGTGATATGGGGCTGACTTATTGTGACTAATCATGAAATAATTGGTCATGTTTTCTATGATCTGATTCAAAAAATGAGTCCCCCTATCACTTACCAATTCAATCGGTAGTCCAAATCTAGTGATAATGTTTTCATACAAAAATCTAGCAGTGGTGTGAGCATCATTTCTTTTAGTAGCTTTGGCCTCAGCCCATTTTGTCAAATAATATGTAGCTACTAGTATGTATTCTGCATGAGATTGTCTGGCTGGAGGATGTATTGGTCCAATAAAGTCCAATCCCCATTTACTAAAAGCTCTGGCTGAAATTAAAGGAAATAATGGCATGTTATCTCTTTTGTTTGGTTGACTTACCCTTTGACAGACATCACATCTTCTTATATAAGTTTTAGCATCGGGAAATAGGGTTGGCCACCAAAAGCCAGAATATAAGATGAGTTTGGCTGTTCTATCACTTGAGAAATGTCCTCCAGCTATTCCTGAGTGTGCCATTTCCAACATCTCTAAATACTTTTCTTCTGGAACACAAATTCTCAGATATCCATCCATTCCTCTCTTGTATAATTGTTCTCCTATGAGTTGATATTCCTCTGAGATCACTTGTAGATTTCTTGAATCAGCACCAGCTATTACCTGTTTTCCTTTCTCCTTTCTCTTCAACTTCTCAACAATATTTTCACTCCATTCAGGGTTTTTCTGAAACCAATATAAAGTTATTAATTCTGATTTCTGCCATGTTTGACATTTTTGACAGTTATCAATATATCTCTCCACATCTTGAATCTTATTTGGCCAATGTACTCCCATCCTATTAAGGTTACTTAGAGTGACAATCGTAGAAGCATGAGTACATGGATTCCAGCAATGAGCTTTTCTTACATATTCATGTTGCTCCTCTTCTGGAGTACAATATTCCAGTATACCTGACTGATTGAGGTGATACAAATGTCCAGCTAACAACATGAAATTCCTGCTTTGTAACACCAGATGTGTGTTATTTGCTAATGACCTACAAGGTCCCATGGTTAGCAAGGGAATTAATGACATCGACCATTCAGGAACACTTTCCACCTTGAATAAGTATGTATCTGGCAAATCATCATCTATAGGTGAACTAGGTTCTTTTGACTGGATTCTTGATAAATGATCTGCTCTCAAGTGTGTTTTTCCTTGTCTAACCACCACCTCAAATTCAAATTCCATTAGTAAAAGAAACCATCTTACTATTCTTCCTGTATGACATGGTTTATTTACTAAATAGAGTAGCGCTTGGTGATCCACAAAGAATTTAAACTTGTTGGCCAATAGATAATGTCTGTATTTTTTGACAGCAAAGATCATTCCCAATCCTTCTCTCTCAGTGGTTGTGTAATTTTTTTCTGCAATGTTTAATTGTCTACTTGCATATGCTACTGGGAAATCTAATTTGCTTCCTTCTATAGGTTGTGCTAACACACATCCCAGAGCATAATTTGAAGCATCGACATGTACATGAAAGATTTTATCCCACTGAGGTGTTTTTAAAATTGGTGCTGTCACCAAACAAGTTTTTAATGTTTCAAATGCTTGGTCACATTCTTCAGTCCACTCAAACTTTGTGATGAGGGCATATAAGGGCTTGGCTATATCAACAAATTTGTATACAAATTTTCTGTAGTACCCACAATGTCCCATAAAAGTTTGGAGTTCCTTCACATTTGTAGGTCTAGGAAGCTCTATGATGGCTTTTATTTTCTTCTCATCAGTAGAAATTCCATTTTTTGACACTATGTGACCCAACATTCTTCCTTGTCTGACATAGAATACACACTTTTCAGGGTTTAAGCATACTCTATATGTCCTGCACTTCCTGAATATTCTTTCCAAATCTTGTAAATGATCTTGTCTTTTTAAAGAAAAAGTGCATAAATCATCTACATAGATTTCCATCACATTTCTTAGGAATTCTTTGAAAATATGACACATCAACCTTTGAAAAGTTGTTGGGGCATTAGTCAATCCAAAGGGCATAACCCTAAAAGCATAAACCCCCCATTCTGTAGAAAAAGCAGTCTTATGTTGGTCCTCTAAAGCTATAGGTACTTGATTGTATCCTGAGAACCCATCCAAAAAACTATAGACTTCCTTCCCTGCAACTCTCTCAAGAAGATGATCTGTTATTGGCAGTGGATAACTATCCCTTATAGTTGCTGCATTCACTTTCTTCAAGTTAATGCATACCCTCAGTTTCCCGTTCTTTTTTGGCACCACAACTATAGGTGATATCCATTCAGTGTACTCTATTTCATAAATGAAATTAGCAGCCAATAACTTGTCAATTTCTTCCTTTATTTTGGCAGAATATTTATCATTAAATGTATAATGTCTCTGTTTGCTTGGTTTTGCATCAGGTGTCATAGGGATCTTATGCTCACAAATTTTTGGATCAATTCCTTTCAAATCTTTATAACTGTAAGCAAATACATCCCTATAGTTCTTTGCCAGGTTCCTTAATGCTTCTTCTTCTTGTGATGTCATGTCATCAGCTATTACTATTTGTCTCTCTTCTCCTTCTTCCTGTGTAATTACAATTTTCTTTGTTTGTTCTTCATTATCATATGCTTCCCCTTTCTTCTTCTCTCTTTTTGGTTTCATTTTCAGAAGTAGTCTGTCTTCTACTTCATAAGTTTTAAAGTTTGCTGGTACATCAAAGTATTGATCTCTGTTTATCTCTTTCTCTTTCTTTTCTTTTTCCTGGTCTCTTTCTATTTCTTTGTGTTTGTGTTCCTTGTATTTGCCTGAGATTTTGTCTTTGATTGCATCCTCAGCTTTTACTGTTTCCAAATATTGTGATTTTCCTTCTTTTAATATCATTTCCTGATTTTGATCCTCCTCTGTTTTTGATACTCCTATCATGTGTATGCCAATGTGGAAAATATCAAATCCTTCCTCATTTTGGAATTCCACTCCCACATATTCCTCACTGGCCAAATCCATGGTAGCTAGAATTTGATTCCATCCATAAGGCTCAAACTCTTCATCTTTGAATCGTTGAGGCACATAATTTTCATCTTGTATTTCTCTTTCTTCCACACAATCTTCTCTTCTTAACTTCCTTTTCCTATTTGTGATATTTCTTAATATGTTACACTTCCAAACTGCTGATTCACCCTCTTCCTGATCCTCCCTCTCTGATTCTTCACTTTCTTGTTGATTTTGATGTATTTTATACCATTCTCTAGGAGATATGTCACAATAGTGGCCATTTCTTAAGTTTACTCTTGTTATTCTCCCCTGGTTCTGAAGATACAAACAATCATTACCCCAATCTTGTACAATTTGCATTTGTCTCATGAAGGGTCTTCCTAGGATAATTTCATAAGATGTGGATTGTGGAAATTCTACTATAGCAAAGGTATGCTCTATTTCTATGCCACATATGTCCACAATCACTTTTTCCCAAATTCCTAGGGGCTTTTCTATATGTCCATCCGCAAGTTGTAATCTCATTTTAGTGGGTAGTAATTCATTTCTTCCCCATTTCTCCTAGGTTTGTTTAGTCATTATAGCCACTCCTGATCCACTATCCAAAATGGCTTTTGCTGAATGTTTTCCATATTGTAATTTTAAGGTTGAATTCCCTTCTTCTCCTTCACAATATCCTCCTATTTTGTCAATAGGAATATACCATAGTTCCTCTAATTCTTGTGTTGGTGAATGAAGGTTTCCAGATATTGTTTCTTCTTTGTTCATCTTGTTTTGTAGGTGAGGATTTTGTTTCAACAAATTTTCCCATGTTGTATGACATGTAATACTACAATGTTCATCTAAGATCATTTGGAATGTTATTTGTGGATTTCCTTCTTTATCATCTTCCTTGGTTTTTGTTTTTTCATGCTGATCAAATGTTCTTCGAGGGCTGTCTTCTTCCCCTAATCTGAGTTGTGTTTCCTGGATAATTTGTTTGCATTTTAGCATCCTTTCATGCTCTAAATCCGGTATGGGATAAGCCATTGCATGATCTGCAGGGCTTGGTCCCTCTTGAATCCTTCCTTTATAGGCTTTGATTAGGGTGTCTAGGCTCTGAGAATTTCCTAATTCAGACAGATTCTGGGTCTTTTGAGGAGAAGTATGTTTTGAATTTGTTTGTTCCTGATTGTCTTCTTCCAGACTTTTGCCCACTTTCCTTTTCTTTTCCCATTTCCCTTTTTGTCTATTTTTCTTCCCTTTTGATGTGGAACCCTCATTTTGTTCTTTAATTGTTCCTTGTTGTTTGGCTTGTGCCCTTGTTATAACATTAAGTTCAATTTGATCATTGTCACTCAATTCCTCTTGTTCCATAATTTTGACTGTTTTTAAAGGTATGTTACTAGGTGTGTTCTGTTGTTTTTGGGGATTTTTTGGACAGTCCTTGATCAAATGTTCTCTACCACAATCCTTACAGTATGCTCCCTCTATTCTGAATGTTGGAGGTTGTGGACAATCTCTAATGAAATGCTCTCCCCCACACCTATAACATGTTATCTTTGGTCCCCCTTTGAATTGAGGTTTTTGATTGGACATGTAGTTGTTGGTAATGTACATGAATGTTGCTGTGTCCATTTCAATTTTTCCATTTCCCAGGTCTAGGGCTTTAAGCTCAGGTTCCCGTATTTCATAATCTTCCCATTCTTCCTGATGTCCCTCACTCCATTGATACTCTTCCTTATAAGGTGATCTGAATCTTGAATTTCCTTCGTCAATGGGTGTATATTTGACTGGTACCACATTAGTTGGAATAGGAGGCTGTTGTCCTAATACTGGCCTTGGTTGCTCAGTATAACCTGATTCCCTCTGAGTCATGTAGTCTCTTTCCTTGACAGGTTGTTTGTTATAGAAGCATTACTCCGTGGTATGGTTTGTCCATTTTCTCTCTAGTGTACAATACTTGAGTGTCTTCCTATCTTGTAAGTGTTGTGGTTTCTGATAAGGGCATTGTTGTGCCAGATGATTTTCTCCACAAATATAACATTTCTTGTTTGTGTTCATTCTAGAGTTTATCAGGTTAGTTTTAGTGCTTACCTCTAGGGCTTTAGCAATAGCCTGAGCCAACTCTTCTGCTGGAGGAATTTTGTCTTCATAAGATCTGGGTTGATCAAATGCTAACAAATCTTGACCTCTGTTGTCCTCCAAATCTATTGCTTCCTTTACACAGGCTGCTAAATCAGGACATCTCCTATAGTACACTAGGGTCCTTAATTGGGCACTTCTCAAACCCTCAATGAATAAGGATACTTGTTTTGCCATGGAAGGTACTTCTTCTCTTGGGCATCTATCAATGTACTGCTTAAACCTTCTGGCTGCTTCTCTAACATTTTCCTCCTTTTGTTGTTTGAAGCTGTGTATCAATGTGGCTGTACTATGTTTGATTCCAGTCTTAGAGAATTCACCAATGAAAGCTTCTAAGAAGGATTCAATGTCTAGGTACATTTCTTTTCTCAAAGGAATGAACCATGATAAGGCTGGCCCTGTTAGGGTTAGACCAAATGCCTCAAATTGTACCTTGTAATCTTCTACTTCCTCTGCTCTAATCAGTTGTCTAAATTCTGCTGCATGAGCATGAGGATCTGAATACCCTTCATATTGGTTCTTCATGCATTTGGCTACTTGGTATGGTCTAAGCATCCTACCCTGAGGTTGCCAATGAGGTCTTCTTCTGAGTGGGAAGTCATTATATCCTTCTGGTTCTTTGTCAAAGGGATTTGGTGAAGCATGTGTCCTTCTCCCATGATGTTGCTCATTATTAATGTAGTTTTCATTTGGTCTAGGTATATCTGGTTGTCCCATGTTATGTTCCCAAGGTCCTTTGTCAGCACATTGCCCTAGATCATTTGAATTTTCTGGGTCTTGAGAGAAGATGTATACACATCCTTGCCTGTCTTCATATCTTCCATCTTTGAATTGGGCTACTGGAGTTATATTCAGGGGAACTTCTAAATTTCTCAGTCTAATGAGGAATTTATGCATTCCATCCTGGTATACATAGGTTCCAAACCTATTTGTATACATGTATTTAAGGATGTTTCTAAAATCCCCAGTTTCTATTGACTCATTTGTTTCATTTAGGTTTTCCATGTTATTTTCTTGGCCTAAACTTCTTTCTGATCTTTTACTACTTCCTGGCTCTTTTTCCTTCCTTGTTAGGTCTTGTTTAGGAAGTGAATTTATTTTATTTCCAGACCTTAGTATCATTCAACTATTTTTGACAAATTTCTAATACTCAAAAAAGTGTTTGTCACAGTTTCCTAACCAATATATTGGTTTTTTTCACAATTTTCTGTCCAAAATTATGTGTGTTTTAATTTTCTTCCTATGTTTTGTGCTTTTCACAACTTCTTAATGAGTTTAGGGTTTTTTTCACGATTTTCTACTGCCAGTAGTGTTTTTTCACGATTTTCAGATGAAAATCGTGTTTTTTCACGATTTTATGATGCAATTAGACTTTTCCACGATTTTCAGATGGATTTGTGTTTTTTTCCACAATTTTCTGATGAAAATCGTGTTTTTCACGATTTTGTGCCTACTTGGGGGTTTTTTCACGATTTTCTGATGAAAATCGTGTTTTTCACGATTTTCTACCTACTTGTGAGTTTTTCACAATTTTCTGTTGAAAATCGTGTTTTTCACAATTTTGTACCTACTTGTGAGTTTTTCACGATTTTTTGTTGAAAATCGTGTTTTTCACGATTTTCTGTTGAAAATCGAGTTTTCTACGATTTTGTGTCAAAATCGTGTTTTTCACGATTTTCTGTTGAAAATCGAGTTTTTCACGATTTTGTGTCAAAATCGTGTTATTCACGATTTTCTGTTTGAAAATCGAGTTTTTCACGATTTTGTGTCAAAATCGTGTTTTTTGCGATTTTGTGTCAAAATCGTGTTTTTCACGATTTTGTGTCAAAATCGTGTTTTTCACGATTTTCTGTTGAAAATCGAGTTTTTCACGATTTTGTGTCAAAATCGTGTTTTTCATGATTTTCTGTTGAAAATCGAGTTTTTAACGATTTTGTGTCAAAATCGTGTTATTCACGATTTTCTGTTTGAAAATCGAGTTTTTCACGATTTTGTGTCAAAATCGTGTTTTTTGCGATTTTGTGTCAAAATCGTGTTTTTTGCGATTTTGTGTCAAAATCGTGTTTTTTGCGATTTTGTGTCAAAATCGTGTTTTTCACGATTTTCTGTTGAAAATCGAGTTTTTCACGATTTTGTGTCAAAATCGTGTTTTTTGCGATTTTGTGTCAAAATCGTGTTTTTTGCGATTTTGTGTCAAAATCGTGTTTTTTGCGATTTTGTGTCAAAATCGTGTTTTTCACGATTTTCTGTTGAAAATCGTGTTTTTTGCGATTTTGTGTCAAAATCGTGTTTTTTGCGATTTTGTGTCAAAATCGTGTTTTTTGCGATTTTGTGTCAAAATCGTGTTTTTCACGATTTTGTTCACAAAATCGTGTTTTCCACGATTTTGTTCTCAGACAATCGTGATTGCTCACAGATTGTAAAAACACGATTTTCTTTAAGAAAATCGTATTCTGGGAATTGCAATGTCCCAATTGTTCAGAATCGCGATTTTGTGTGTGATTTACAGAATCGCGATTCTGAATGATTTTTTGAATCTTTACAAGTTTTGATTTTTCAAAATTTTCTTTCTCCAACAGAATCGCCTTTCTGAAATTTTGACATGCAATAAAAGAAATTTCTTGAAAAACACTTTTTTCTTACTGAAAACCAACAAAAACATGAAATCGCGATTTCGTGATTTTACTATTGTCCTACTTTTTTGTGTTATTTACTCACTTTAATGCAAAAAATATGTACTCAAAATGCTGCTAAACTTTTTACCTTGCTTGCCAAGTTGAAAATATCTCCAAAGCTTGCTTGTAGCAGAAAATCGCGATTTTATTCGACTCTGCACACTCTCTCTCTCCCTCACTCTCACTCAAATGAATTTTTCTTTGAATTTCAAGTTTTTATAGTGTTCAGAAAATCGCGATTTTATGTGATTTCTCCTTTTCCTCACTCTTTCACTTGTTCAACTTCACTTACTCAATCTTAATGACTCCCTCTACACTTTCTTATGTCAAGTACCCAAATTTACCACATATTCCAAAAAAAACTTTCTTTACAGAAAATCGCGATTTTGTGTAGAGAATCGTGTTTTTTCTGTAGATCTTTTCTTGTGCAAATTTTGAGTATTCTATGTCCTTGCCTTCTCTCAATATTCTTCACACTTCAATACATGAGTCACCTGAAAAGTTATTTCAAAACAACTCTTTTTACAGAAAATCGCGATTCTGTTCAGAGAATCGTGTTTTCTAATTTTCTAGGTTTTTTGAGAATTTTTTTATTTTTTAAACTTTCTTTCTCTTTGTTTTGCTTTAATTCCTTCTTTTCTTTGTAATTAACTCTGCTCCTGATTTTTTGCACCAAAATCACAATCTTCCTCAGAAAATCGCGACTTTGTGCCGAAAATCGTGTTTTTCTCTCTTTTTGATTTTATGCCACTTTGAGTAGTTTTTTCTTCTTGATTACCTTCAAAACCCTTCAACAACTTCAATTCCACTTTCACTTAAAATGTTAATTCACAATCAATCACTTTTTTCAGAAAGTCGCGATTCTGTGCAGAGAATCGTGTTTTTTAATTTTCTGGTTTTTTGATCATTTTTTGTTTTCTTTTCCAGTTTTCCACAATCACTCCCAACCACAACACCTCACTTCAACTTCTTATCAAGAAAAGAAATTTGTTTGATTGTTTTTTATGAGTTTTGTGAATTTGTTTGGTATTTTTGCCCTAAAAATAAAGGTGAACACTTTACTTAGGGTTTCTGGTTTTGGAAATCAACTGATCCTATGGTTCTTGATTGTTTATGAGTTTCTATGTCCTTAGCTATCACTAAAGTACCAAAGAAAGGTTCTCCAATGAAAAAGTGTTATGAAAGGCAATCAAATTTTGTAAAGATAAACTCAATCATATGATTTTTTTTTCAAAATGCAGCACAACTCAAGATTTAATGCTCAGACTTGGTCAACAACTGAATCCCTCATTCTTACATCTAGCTACTTTAACTGTCCTTTCCTTAATATCACCATGTTATCTTCCCAAGATCACCCATGGTGTCTAGTACTTGGGCAAAAAGAAATCTAGAAATGCAAGAATAGATTCAAGTTACCTCCATCTTCAGCTCCTTGGCTCAAATCCTCCACACACCTGCACTTTTACTTCACCAATATGATGAGCAACTATCAATTTACAAAGATTTCAGCACTTTCACTTCTACAAGACATCCATTGCTTTCTTCTTTCCTAAAGACAAACAATGATATCTACCTATTCATGTGCACTTTTCCTAATTGATGAGCTTTACCTTGTTCACCATCATCAACTGAAGATCCAGCAAAGGTCCAACTTCAAAGAAGTTCTTGGAATATTCCCCGGCAACGGCGCCAAAAAATGTTTTGTTTTGGACTCCAAGTTGTCCTCTCCAATCATGAAGTAACAAAGAATCAACAAATCATCTTTATTTTGTCAATCCTAGGAATATCCATAAGACCACAGCCCCTTCAAGATAATAGATTCAAGGAAATAAGAAATTGATGGCTGGATTGCTGAGAGAAATTGAAGATGAAGAGAAAATCTTGAGTTTACCATAACTAAGGCAAATCTCCATCATTTTCTATGTTCTTTATGTCAAAACCATGCCATTTCATTAGCAGAATACAAATATGAACTCAAAATTGAAAAATATCACATGTATCACAAAGACGAGACAATCGCGATTCTGTACCAACAGACGATTTTCACAATTTTGAAACTTCCTTCAGTCCTTTCCACTCATTTACAGCAATAGGTCTCTCTCTTCATACAACTTACTCAATAATACACAAATGTAACTCACAAATCTCCATGATTAAGCAAGAGACAAGCTCACACATCAAAGAAAATACACTCAACAGGAGAAAACACGATTTTTGCAGAAACTCTTTCTTCTCTATTGATAGCTTGAGCAAATGACTAACCAACCTCTCCAAAATAGAGAAAATTGACTTATATACATTTTCAAGTGTCCCTTTTCACACTTGAAATTAGGTCTTTTTTCTCTAATTTTCTAAAAAATGCTATCTAAGTGTTTCTAAAAATTCTACAAAAATTACATGAGATCCTCAACCACATAAGGAAGACTCTTCCTTATTTTTACAACCATTGCATAAATATTTTACAAGTTTTTTTTGACTTTCTACTAATTTTTTACATCAAAAATGCTTTTCCAAGAATACACCTTCCAACAAAGAGCCTTCCTTCTTTCTTCCCTGTAACAACCTGTTTATACCCTTGTCTAGGGTCTTCAACATATACTCCATCATTGGTGAATCTTACCTCATATTCTTTTTCCACAATTTGACCTACACTGATCAAATTCTTTGGAATTGTGGGAACATAAAGAACCTTACTCAGAAGAGTGCTCCCATCTTTAGCCTTGACTGAACCAATTGACTTTACCTTATGCTTTGTATTATCACCTGTCTGAACTGTATGGTTAATTGCATTATGATCTAGATCAGTCATCAAAGCAATATTCCCACTTAAATGATTACTACATCCTGAATCAATATAGAACACTCTCATGCCCTCATGTGAGGTTTCACATGTTCCATTCATAATGAGAGTCGAATCCTCCTTCTGATCTGATGCATAGTTGTAGTAGGTGTTATTATAGGATTGATTTTGGAAGCTTCTTCCTCCACCTCTTCCAAAAGAATTCCTACCACCTCTACCTCTGAAGTTTCCTCTTTGAAATCTACCACCTCTTGCTCTTTGATTGAAGTTCTGATAATTACCATTGTTCTGATTATTGTGCCAACAATCATGAGATAGATGATTGGTCTTACCACATTTCCAACAAGCTCTTGCATTATCTTTGTTGTTTCTGCCTCTTCCTCTACTTCTGCCATTTCCTTTTCCTCTTATGAAATTTGCTTGGTTTGAAGTACCTTCTTCTTCACCTGATTGTTGCTTTCCTTTGTTAGCTTTCTTCTTGTCTTTAGAGTACATTGCATGACCTGCACTCTTATCAACATCTCCTTTGATATCATTCTCAAAAGTTAGCATATGACCTAACAATTGATTCAAATCAGGAGTGAAGTGATCTAATGAAAGTTCTGTAGACAAAATAAAAGGCTTCCACTTCTCATCTCCTCTTAGCCCAGTGAGAATTTGTCTTACCAATTTATCTTCTTCAATATCTTCATCCACTGCACCTAAAGAATCTGCAATGTCCTTCATCTTTGTCACATAATCAGAGATTGATTGTGAGACCTTCTTCTTGAAAGTAGTAAATTATGCCCATAGTGAAGCCTTCCTTGATTTGGTTGTGTTTTGGAAATGCTCTTCCAAAGCATTCCAAATGTCACATGCACTTTCAAGTCCTCTAATGTGAGGAAGCAAATAGTCATTGACTGCCATGTAGATTATGCTTCTTGCTTGAGCATCCTTCTTCATCGAATTCTTTAGATCTGACAATTCTTCCCTAGTTGGAACACTAGGATCTCTGAACTGAGCTTTCTCTTCTTCACCTGTAATATATGCTATCAAATCTTTGCTCATCAGATGAGCTTCCATTCTCATAGACCAAGCTGGATAGTTCTCTTTATCCAACTTTTCAATTTGGAGACTATCTCCCATCCTTGCTTCACCTGTAGTCTCAAAGCTTTAGCCTTTACAAGAAATAAATGTACCTTAACTTCGAGTGTTGCTTCTTCTGATCCTTTTGATAATCTTTGCGTGTCTCCCTTCAATCTTTCTTCACACTTTATCCTTCTGAACCTTCGAGATGTAGAATTTGTATATCTGCAGCAGTCGGAGTCTTCCTTTCCTTAATTTTGACACAACCTGCTCGGATACCACTGATGGAGAGTGTTAATCTCCAAAAGAACAAGCTATCCTTGGTATTAGACCACCTCTAGACCAAGAATAACTTTAGACTCCACAGAATTTTGGAAATCCACTATCACATTACCAAGAAATTGATTAACTGTGAAGAAATCACTTCTCTGAAAAGTCTGCTGCAGATTAATCACTCATTGATTAATCAATCCTGTAAAGTTTTTAATAAAACTTTGCACAATGCTTCGCCTTAAGGTTGCGCACCTTTTCCAACTTAAATCTCTGCAAATGATTCAGTATACTCTGAGAAATCATACAAACAATGTACCTATGTGTAAAACACCTTCTCTGCAGTAGCGACTTTGACACCTGCAACTTCTTAGCTATAGTTCTCCCAATGTCGAACCCGTTTGATCAAGATCTTTTAGCCATAGATGGCTTACCTTTCAACTTAGATTTAGAGCCCTCACTTGTGTAAAACTTTACACCATGCACTGAGCAATGTTCATTTCTTTGAACATGAAATCTGCGCCAATTTTGTCGACTCTTAGAACATCATCACATATGAATGTTCCTATGCAAAATTCTCTTAACCTGATTACAATTAGACTCTCAAATTCTAGCCAGAGATTGATTAACTATGGACTTAGATATGTTCAGAAGGATTTCTCAAAAGATTAACTACAGAAGTAGCAGACACCAAAACATCGGGTGCAAGATTTTTTTGATTACTCAGAAAATTTTACAACTACATTGAGGAAGTAACTCAAC
>CM035406.1:72042032-72044532 GCA_020310875.1 Ceratopteris richardii | reverse complement strand
AGGTGATCTGCCATAACATTTTCTTTACCTAGTTTATGGACTACAGAAAAATCAAACTCTTGGAACAACAATAACCACCTCCATATTCTACCAGTGGCTTGTGGTTTGTTGAGTAAGTATTTTAGTGGTTGGTGATCTGTTATAATAATAAATTTTACTCCCCGTAAGTAATGATGGAATTTTTGGACAGCAAAGACCATTGCTAGGGCTTCCCTTTCTGTAGTACTGTAATTCCTTTCAGCCTTGGTCAAGATTCTACTGGCATATTGAATTGGTCTGTCCGCTTTAAATTCTTCATTGGGTTGGGTCAAAACTGCCCCCACTGCATAGGCACTGGCATCTACATGTATATGAAAGATTTTTGACCACTCAGGTGTGATCAAAATAGGAGCGGACACTACCTTGACCGTAATGTTTGATATGCTTTTTCCTCCTCTTCTTCCCATTTAAAGGGTACTTCCTTACCTGTAAGTCTAGCCAGTGGTCTTGCTATCTCTGCATACATTTTTATAAATCTTCTATGGTATCCAGTATGCCCCAAGAAACTCTGAATCTCTTTAGGGATTTAGGTTTAGGCACCTTTAATATAGAAATGATTTTGTCAGGATCTGGGGCCATACCTTTAGCCGACACCACATGTCCTAAGAGAGTTCCTTCTGTCACAAGGAAATGACATTTATTTGGATTGAGCTTTAGCTTAGTCTCCCTGCATCTTTTGAAAACATTCTGCAGCTGCCTCAAGTGATGGTCCAAACAATCTAGAGGAGTTTCTTTGTGAGAACCTGAAAACAAAGAGAAGTCATCCATGAAGATTCTAAGTGATTCTAGCAATAGGGGGCCAAAAATGAGATTGATCATTCTGTTAAAGGTGGCTGGAGCATTTTTGAGCCCAAATGGCATTTTTACATACACATATGTTCTCCAAGGTGTGATAAAAGCAGTCTTTCCACGATCCTCTGGGTGTATTGATATTTGATTATAGCCATTAAATCCATCCATAAAGCTATATAATGCATGCCCAGCCACTTCTTCAATGACCTGCTCTGCAAAAGGCATTGGGAACCCATCTGGAATGGTCACCTTGTTGAGTGCTCTAAAGTCAACACAAATTCTCATTTTATTAGTATTCTTCTTTGGTACTATAACCATAGGTGAGAGCCACTCTGAGTGTTCTATAGGAATGATGATTCCTGCATCCTCCATCTTGTGTATTTCCACATAGATAGCTTCAGCATATTTTGGATTAAGTCTATAACTCTTCCCTCTTATGGGTTTGGCTCCATCAACCAGAGGGATTCTGTGCCCTCCATAAGTTGCAGGCACTCCTTCTAAGTCTTTATAATGCCAGGCAAAAAAATATGTATAATGGGTCAAGAATGATTATACCTTTTCAAGGAGCCCTGGGTGGTTCCACAACCAAGTGGCCACCAAAACTGGCCGATTATTGTCTTGAGTGCCTAATTGTATTTCTTGGATAGGATTTCTCTCTACCATATTATCTTTGTGCTCATCTTCTTCCTTGTCTTCTTCTAGTAGCTTTTTGTGCATTGCTTCATAAGCAGGTGTATTTTGGACTTCAATGTGTTCCTCCTTGTCCTGCATCCATCCTGCAGGGATTTCTTGAATTGGGAAAGAACATTCTTCACTAGAATTTTTTACCTTGCCTTTAGCTTTAGTAACCTCTTTATCCGTGGTTGTCATATCCTCCTCCAAGTTATATTTGAGGGGTGTCTTCCTGCCCCTTTTGTGGTCTGTGATGGGCTCTCCCAATCCATCAACCTGAACTTTTTCCTTATCTTCATCATAGCCTTCAATCGTGCAAGAATTATTAAGAAAAATTCCAAAACAAGAGGAAGAGTTGCCTGCTTGGAGCCAATTTAGAATATCCTCTTCTTCCTCGAGATCTATTTGGGGTTGATCCTCCGATTCTGTTTCCATGCATATGCCAACTGTTTGCATCATGCTAGTGTTTCTTTGATTATTTGGGCCCTCTTCTAAATGAATCTCTGTCAGCTCTTGCCCTTTCTTTTGTACCCACATAGCGTCCTTGCCCCAATCATGAATGACACTTGCATGCCTCAACCATGGTCGTCCAATTAAGAGAGGAAATCCTCCTTCAACTTGGGGCAATCTTAAAACCACAAAATCCAGAATGAATAGATTACCTTGTACTTCAAGTGGAACTTTTGCAATCACTCCCAAGGGCCTTACTTTGCTCTGATCTGCCAAAGTAACAGTGAAATTTCAGGCCTTGAAGGGTGGAGTCCAATCTTTTCCATTGTATGTTCAGGCATCAAGTTAATGCCAGAACCACCATCCACAATAACGCCTTGAAATTCATGACCCTTGATAGATACTGTCAGCCGAGGACTTTTATAATCTGTTAGGGGTGCTTCCCCTACAATTTTTCCTTTATGTAAAACAACAGTCTTTGCCACCAAACTTGTAGTGGAAGCTTCATCAATTATCTGCAATAACTCTGACCTGAATTTCCCATCCA
>CM035406.1:72017032-72019532 GCA_020310875.1 Ceratopteris richardii | reverse complement strand
TCCTTATCAATGACCTTCTCTCTCAGGAAATGATATTGTATTTCAATATGCTTAGTTCTACCATGAAACACAGGATTAGCTGCCAAGTATAGAGAGCTCATATTGTCCCCACAAATAATAGGAGTACTTTCAACAACATCAAAACTCTTCATAAGTGTCTTTAGCCATATTACCTCCTTTGCAGCTTCCACCATACCTTTATACTCTGCTTCTGTAGATGACAAAGCAACTGTATGTTGCTTCTTAGAACACCATGAAATCAATTTGTCTCCTACATAGCACAAGTATCCATGTGTTGATCTTCTATCATCCACATTACCTGCCCAATCTGCATCACTATATATTTTCACTCTTGTATCAGAAGTAAATCCATAGTACAACCCTTCTCTGAGAGTACCCTTGATGTACCTAAGTACTCTTTGTCCTGCAATCCAATGTTCCTTTCTAGGACAATGCATGAATTGTGAAAGCACACCAACTGCATATGACAAATCAGGCCTTGTTAATGTAGCATAAATCAAGCTACCAACCAAACTTTGATAGAGCTTCATGTCTCTGAATTCTTCTCCTCCAAATCTAGACAATTTATGGTTCACTTCCAATGGTGTGGGTGCCACCCTGCAATCTTCCATTTTAAATTTGGTTAGCAAATTTTTAAGATACCTTTCTTGGGTCACATATACTCCATGTTGAGTATATAAAATCTCCATTCCTAAGAAGAATGACAAGTTCCCCAAATCACTGATTTTGAACTCTTTCTCCATCTGCTTCTTGATCATTTGTATTCCTTTATCATCTGTTCCTGTAAGTATTATGTCATCAACATAAATACAAACATAAATAAATCCATCTTCACTTGCTTTGACTAGCAAGCTACTATCTGCCTTTGATGCTTGAAATCCAAGTTCCTTCAAGAACTTTACAAGCCTATAATTCCATGCCCTTGGGGCCTGCTTTAATCCATACAAAGCTCTCTTGAGCTTACACACATAATTTGGACTCACTTGATCTTTGAACCCATCTGGTTGCTCCATGTAAACTTCATCTGAAATGTAAGCATTCAAAAAAGCATTTTTAACATCTAATTGAGATAACTTCCAACCTTTGCAAGCAGCAATTGCTATGAGAGTTCTGATGGTTGTCATATTTGCCACAGGACTATAAGTCTCATCATAGTCCACTCCATATGTCTGTGCATACCCTTTCACAACAAGTCTGGCTTTGTACCTAGACACACTTCCATCTGCAAATCTTTTTGTTTTGTACACCCACTTACATCCAATAATTTTCTGGCTATTAGGTTTAGGAACCAGATCCCAAGTCTGATTCTCTATTAATGCATCATAATCCTCTTGCATGGCTTCTTCCCAATTTCTCTTGCCTTTGGCTTCATCATATGTAGATGGATCTTCATTTGCTTTTACCAAATAAGCATAATCTTTAGTAGTCAAGAATGAGGTGTCATAGCTATACCTTGTAGGTTGCCATTTGTGCCTAGATGACCTCCTAACTTCTGCACTTTTTGAAGTCTCTGGTTCATCACATTCTGGATCAAACCTTGGCCTCTCTTCAACTTCAACCTGTACTTCATTATTCTCATTTTCATCAAGTAATTGAATCTTTGCTTTACCTTTCCTTTGATCCACTACTTCTTCAACATCTGCATGTACATTATATTTACCTGCATACCAAGTACCTTGCTCATCAAATGTAACATCCTTGGATACAAGGAATTGCTTTGTGGATGGACTCCACAACCTGTATCCCATTTGCTTATCATCATAACCAATAAATACATACTTTTCTGCCTTAGGCTCCAACTTATGCCTCAATTGAGATGGCACATATGCATATGCCAAGCATCCAAATATTCTGCAATGATCCAAGGTAGGTCTCTTACCCCACCAAGCTTCATATGGTGTCATACCTTGCAAACCTTTACAAGGCAATCTATTAACCAAATAAGTAGTTGTATTTACAGCCTCTGCCCACAAATAATTTGGGCAATTCTTCTCTTTCATCATGGACCTTGCAAACTCAACAAGAGTCCTATTTCTTCTTTCTGCTACCCCATTTTGTTGAGGAGAGTACCTGCAAGTAACTTCTCTCTTTATACCTGCATTCCACAAGTAATCATTGAATTCATTTGAAAAATACTCTCCCCCTCCATCTGACCTTAGTCTCTTCAATTTTTGACCTGTAATCCTTTCTGCATATGCATGATAGTGTTTAAATGTATTAAACACTTCTGACTTTTCTTTAATCACATAAATTGTGATCCATCTGGTAGCATCATCAACATATATGACATAATATCTTGAACCATTTATACTAAAGTCCTTTGAAGGACCCCACACATCTGTATGCACCAATTCAAGTCTTTCTGAATACATAAACCCATGCTTGGAATAGGATTGCTTATGAGCCTTACCTAATTGACATGCCTCACATCTGTATGTCATGTGTTGACCTGCAATGTTAGGCAATCCAAGCACTGAAT
>CM035406.1:71997032-72012032 GCA_020310875.1 Ceratopteris richardii | reverse complement strand
ATCTACAAAAATAATTGGAGTACTCTGATCTGTGAAGAGATGGATAGGTATGTGCTTGAAGATGAAGAGGTGTTGCAAAATCCTTGATCTACACTAGCCAAATGAACTCCAAGAGTATATGGTGGGCCCTTTTAGCTTGCCAATGGATGTATTAGACACCCTATGTACCTTGGAAGATCACTCACAAAAAGATAGATCAAAACAGATAAGTTGGAGTTAGCTCAGAGGTGAAAACTTGCTATTCTTGGTTCACACACATGTCCAGTGTTTTACATAATTCTCTGCGCACAGCAGCAATTAGCTTAATTCCTCTTGGGGAAGTCTAGGTAGCTTAAAGAGCTAACTTTCAAGAGTTATCTCATAAAAAATAATAAACCACACACTGAGAATGAGTTTTAACAAGTGATGACATCATCCCGATTTTCACGGGCTGCTACAGTTTGAGATTAGTGAGCAGAAAAATGAACATAACTCAAAATGTAGGAATCCAATGATTATGAAAATTTGTATGGTTATACTAAACAGTAAGCTGAATCCAACAAGCTTTAAATCATTGAATTTGGATAAGTAACCACTGAGAAATGGCTCTGACAAGATGAGTAAAAAAGTCGGGTACCTGACAGAGAAGTGAAGATGAACAGACCCTGTTGACTTCAAATGATCATAACTGAAGATTATGCACCAAGCTAAGAGAAAACATCTCTGCAATCTGACTGAGAAAACTGAGAGTAATGGCAATGAGTAGTACACTTCACAAGAACATGGAAATATGAACCCAAATAATCATGAAAATGAAAGTATATTGCTTGTACAATACAATGACTTACTGATACATATGTGTGCCTTGTAATCACGCCTTGATATGGCATAAAGCTCAGCTCTTGGAGGTCTTCAGATAGGTCTCTCTAACCACGACTAAAACTGCCATCTATTTATAGTTGAGTTTGGGAGGCTAACTTCCCTCAATCCCTCTCCAATCAATCAATGATTGATTTGATTATCTACCTACCACAAATCACAAATTCGTAACTCCTCTTTCCATTCTTGATCAAGTGGACTCAACCACTTAAGATTCTCTTACTTTTACATTAAGTAAACTCTTCAAAAAATTACAAGAGGTAGTTCACAAGTGAACTTTACATAGTCTTCTTTTTAAAGCTTCTTCTAAGACTTTGTGAGACTCAAGCCAATACTTAGGCTTGTCATGGACTTGCTCCAACAGCTCCCCCTCAAGCCAAGTATGCTTGAGGTCTTCAATCTTCCAAGATTACCTGTAAAACAATCTTAGCCTTGAATTTGCAAAGCTTTGTACCATCCAATGCTTTGGTTAGAATATCTGCACATTGTTGATGAGTGGACACATATGATATTTGAACTTCTTTGCTTAGAACCTTCTCTCGTACATAGTGATAATGAACTTCAATATGTTTAGTCCTTGCATGAAAAATAGGATTAGCAGCCAAATGAATAGAACTCATATTGTCACCAAAAATAGTTGGAGTTCCAAACTCCAATCCAAGATCTTTGAACAATGTCTTCATCCACATAGCTTCTTGTGTAGCTATGGCAAGACCTCTATATTTAGCTTCAGTAGAAGAGAGAGAAACTGTGGGTTGCTTCTTGGATGACCATGGAATAAGCTTTGAACCTACAAAGGTAAGATAACCTGAAGTGCTCCTTCTATCTTCCTTGGAACCAGCCCAATCTGCATCAGAAAATAGCTTCAAACCTAAATCAGATACATAAGGATAATAAAGTCCTTCATTTATGGTTCCTTTGAGATACTTGAGAATCCTTTTGGCAGCATCCATATGTGGTTTCCTTGGTGTGTGCATAAATTGACTTAGCACACTCACACTGTAACATATATCTACTCTTGTCAATGTGGCATAGTTGAGACTACCCACTAGACTTTGATATGATGTGATGTCCTCTATGAGTTCACCTTCATGTGAGCTCAATTTGTGATTGACCTCCATTGGAGTACCTGCAATCTTACAATCTTGCATCTTGAATTTTGCTAACATGTCCTTAATGTACTTTCTTTGAGTGAGAGAAACAAACCATGATCTTTGTAGACAACTTCCAAACCTAGGAAGTAGGTAAGTGAACCCAAATCACTTATCTTGAACTCTTCTCTCATTTGATCTTTGATCTTCTTCATACCATCTGCATCATTTCCTGTCAATATAATATCATCTACATATACACTTAAGTAGATGACCTCAGAGTTACTCTTTTTAATAAAGAGTGAAGGATCTGCCTTGATTGGTTGAAAGCCTTTGTCCTGCAAGAATGAAACAAGCCTGAAATTCCAAGCTCTTGGAGCTTGCTTGAGACCATACAATGCTTTGTTAAGTTTACACACATAATCAGGATAAACTTGATTCTCGAAACCAGGTGGTTGTGCCATATATACCTCTTCTGTTATCCAACCATTCAAGGATGCATTCTTTACATCTAGTTGAAGTATCTTCCAATTCTTGGAAGAGGCAATACTAAGCAAAACCCTAATAGTAGGCATCTTTGCCACAAGGAGAAGGTCTCCTCATAATCAATTCCCTGAGTTTGTGCAAAGCCTTTTGCTACAAGCCTTGCCTTATACCTGTTAATGGAACCATCAGAATTCTTTTTGAGTTTATAGACCCATCTTGAGCCTATTACCTTCATGGATGAAGTCTTGGGCACCAAATCCCAAGTGTTGTTTTCCTCAAGTGCTTCAATCTCTTCCTTCATTGCATGCTTCCATTCTAATTTTGCTTTGGCCTCTTCAAATGATGATGGCTCCTCTTGGTTTATATCCTGTGCTATGTAGATAGAATGTTTAGTTACTAATGAGGTGTCAAACCCATACCTTTCTGGTTTTTTCTTTTCCCTCATAGATCTTCTTAGGCCATGATGTGATGATTCTGCCTCATGTCCAAGTTCCTGCAATTTTGCTTTACCTTTAGACTTCCATGCTTTGATCTTTTCCATCTGAGATTCTTCATCATCCTCTGAGGTGTCTTGTTCTTCAATCTTCGGTTGTTCTCTACCAAGCTTTGGAAAATCTTCTTCAAGATTATATGGTAAATTGACCTTCCTGCATGAATCTTCATACCATGAATTGTTCTCATAAAAAACTACATCTCTGCTTACCAAGAATCCTTTGTTGGTAGGGTTGTATAACCTGTAGCCCTTTTGATTGTTGTCATATCCAATAAATACATGTTGGTGCATATCAAGCCTTCACACATTGGCTTGGAACATTAGACCCATGGAAGGCTAGCTTGCACAAAGCTTTATCAAGGCTTCACTTGAAGCAAGGCTCATATGAACATATGCTTAGATGTTCTCACTTTTTATCCCCTTGTAAAAGTCATTGTGACTTGGAATAATTTGTAACCACACCTACTTGAGAAAGTCGTGGAAATCTGAATGTTGTAATGGAGAGAATATCTCCCTACTTTTAGAGGAGAGATTCTAGGGAGCCTTAGTTTGAATTTCAAATTCAAATGATCAAAAAACTCCTATAAAAGATGAAGTGAAAAAGTCGCGGTTAGTTCACTCATTCTAGCTCACTCCCCGAGGCATATCTTCATTGTAACTGAGTGTGTGTTAGTGCTACTTCATAGCCTACACCACTACACCTCAATTAGCTATGCTTGTCATGCAATTGAGCTTGTACAATCTTATTAATCAATAGATATACACACATTTCTCATTTCTGATTCTCTGTGTTAACTTCTCCAAGTCTGTCAACTTCTAAGGAGCATATCTCAGGATCTACTGAACCAAATCAAGAGATCTATAGCTCATTGGAACCAGCTTAAGGTCTTCTACAAGCATACAAAATCTCAGAGGATTTCATTCAGCCATTTGGGAGAAATCCGCTTCGAAGTGCACACTGGTCTGTGTCTGCAGAGTTCCTAAAAAGTCGGGGGTGATTATAATTTTGCTAAACTTATTTCTCACTGCATAGTTTATCAATTGAAGTGATTCCACTTGTGATTGGTAGCTTACTAAGGTACTTTAATACTCCCAAAAGGAATTGTTTCAATTTTAAGTGTGCTGGTCACACTGAGTAAAAGTCTGAGCAGGTATCACTACAGGAATAGAAAGTTTTTCTTGATTCTTGAAGTACCAAGTTATCTGTTTTGGTTTGATCATTACCCAAACCACTTTCAAAGTACATATATGGTTTCTTTGTGTCATTTGGAAGCTAAGCAAGTTCACTAAGCATATCTGAGAGAAAAGAGGGCAGGTGTGAAGCAGGTTTTGCAACACCAACTCATTTCTTGAGTGCATCCATCCATCACATCCAACAGTGGTATCAGAGCAAATAAGGTAATCATGGGTGATGGTTTCCCTTCCTTCATTGACAAATTGGACAGAAACAATTATCAAGCTTGGTCATTAAGAATGAAGACCTATCTACAAGGGAGAAGTCTATTTGGATACATATCAGGAGATGAGGAGTTGCCCTCATTCAAGACTAGAGGACTACCTACAAAGGATGAACATGAAAGACTCAACCAATGGTGTGCAAAGGATGCTTTGGCAAGGTCTTATCTCTTAAACTCTATATCTGACTTTCTTTTACCTCATGTAAGGAATTGTAAGACTTCCCAAGAGACTTGGGAAACCTTGTCAAACTATTTTTCTTCCAACACAAGGGCTAGGAAGAATCAATTATGGATAGAGTTCACAACCCTTAGGAAGCAGCCCAAGCAATCAGTCTCAGAGTATGTGACAAAGATCAAAGATGTGGCAGACCAACTAGCAAGCATTGGAGAGGAAATTGAAGAGGAGCAAATAGTCAGGCAAGTGACAAATGGACTCAAGGCAGATGATAAGTGGGAAAGTTTCACCACTGCAATGGACCTCTACATGGACATGCATACCCCTGATCTCACAACACTTATGGGCCAACTATTTACACATGAAGCAAAGTTTACAAAGGCTGGAGATCAATCAAAAGGTAATAATCCCTCTGCTCTCTATACTGAAAAAAGGGTTAAAGATAAAGGCAAGAAGAAATAAGATGAAGAAGGCTCTACCTCTCAAGCTAATTATGCAGGGAGAGGTAGGTCATCTAGAGGAAGAGGCAGAGGAGGTAAATCAGGTAGGGGGAGACCCTACAACTCATCACCATGCAACATTTGTGGATTGTCCAATCATACCACAGATGAATGCTACAAGAACTACAAAAATCAGAGAGGAAGAGGCTACTCAAGAGGTGGATACTCTCAAGGAAGAGGCAGATTCAACCAACATCAAAGCTACAATGGATACAACAACCAATACAACAACAACTACAACAACAACCACAATGGAAACTACCAAGGTGGATTCAGAAATAGAAGAGACTACAACAACTACACAGAGGAGCAAGATGACTCCTTATTGATCATGAATATGACCTCCAAGATAGGTACAAATGATGATCATTTATTTTACATTGACTCAGGATGTTCTAACCATGTAGCTGGCAATGTGGCACTACTTTCTGATTTGGAAGAGCCCAAGGGCAAACATCAGGTACAAACAGGTGATGACACTAAACACTCTGTTATCAAAATTGGAAATGTGAAGACATGTGATGGTAATCAAAACCTATTAAGCAGGGTACTCTATGTACCAACAATAACTAAAAATTTAATGAGTGTTGGTCAGATTGTGGAGAAAGGTTTGCAGGTCAGATTCACACAACATGGAGCATATGTGGAGGACCCAAAACATGGATTCAGAAGGATAGCCAAAGGGGAGAAATCAGGTAGACTATTTACATTTGAGCTAGAAGATACAAAAAACATTGCTTTGTATAATTACAAGGATCAGACACTTTCAGAGTTAGAGATATGGCATAAGAGATTAGGGCACATAGGTGAAAGGACTCTTAAGCAAATGTGCAGGGATCAATGTGTGCTTGGGATACCTAATGTATCCAAGCAACACATGATTTACAAATGTGGATCATGTCAATTTGGTAAGTCTCACAGATTACCCTACTCAAGGAAAGGTTTCATGCATGAAGACTACCTAGACTTGGTACACACAGATGTTTGGGGACCTAGCAAGGACCCTTCCATTTTTGGTTCAAGGTATTATGTGTCCTTCATTGATGACTATAGCAGGTGGACCATTCTATACTTTATGAAGCATAAGGATGAAGTGTTTAATTGTTTCAAGAGGTATCTTGCACTTGTTGAAAATCAAACAGGTAGAAGCTTGAAGAGGCTAAGGTCAGATGGTGGAGGAGAGTACTTCTCCAATGAGTTTGAAGATTTCTTGCAGGAAAGAGGCATCAAAAGGGAGATCACTACAAGGTACTCACCTGAACAAAATGGGGTAGCAGAAAGAAGGAATAGACTTATAGTAGAAACAGCTAGGTCTATGCTTAATGAGAAAAAGTTGCCAAATTACCTATGGGCAGAGAGTGTATCCACTGCCACTTATCTCATCAACAGGTTGCCATCCAAATCACTTGATGGCATGACACCATATGAAGCATGGCATGGTAAGAGACCCTCTCTGGATCATTGCAAAATCTTTGGTTGTGTAGCATATGTGCATATTCCCTCACAGGTAAGGGGAAAGCTAGACCCCAAGGCTGAAAAATGTATCTTCATTGGTTATGATTTGAACCAAAAGGGATACAGATTCTACAACCCCACAAACAAAGGGTTCAAGGTAAGCAGAGATGTCATATTTGATGAAAATGACTCTTGGTATGAGAATGAATGCAGGAAAGTGAGTCTACCCTATAACATGGAAGAAGATTTTCCAAAGCTTACCAAGGAAGAGCCAACTCAGCAAGAAGATTCAAGCTCAGATGATGATACAATAAACCTTGAAGAGTTCAAGGCTTGGAAGTCCAAAGGAAAGATGAAGATGAAGCAATTAGAGGATAAGCCAGAAACTTCTACTCAAGCAATGAGGAGATCTCAAAGAGAAAAGAAGAAGCCTATCAGATTTGGGTATGACACATCACTTGTAACTAAACATTCTGTATATCTTGCAAAAGACTTGTTGAATGAAGAACCAGGTACCTATGAAGAAGCAATTACTAAACCAGAATGGAGAGAAGCCATGGATGAAGAGATAGAAGCTCTCAAGGAAAGTGACACTTGGGACTTGGTACCCAAGAAGGACTCTATGAAAGTGATAGGATCCAGATGGATCTACAAACTAAAGAAGAATTCAGATGGAACAATAAACAGGTACAAAGCTAGGTTGGTAGCCAAGGGTTTTGCACAAACCCAAGGCATTGATTATGAGGAGACATTTTCTCCTGTGGCCAAGATGCCAACTATCAGAGTTTTGGTGAGTGTAGCTGCATCCAAAAATTGGAACATGTACCAATTGGATGTGAAGAATGCATTCTTGAATGGATGGATATCTGAAGAAGTCTACATGTCACAACCACCTGGCTATGAAGATCCAAAAAAGGTACATTATGTTTGTAAATTGAAGAAGGCTCTGTATGGTTTGAAGCAGGCACCTAGAGCATGGAATTACATATTGACCACCTACCTCCTAGACCAAGGATTTGTGATGAGCAAAGCAGACACTTCTCTGTTCATAAAGAGAAGTAGTACAGAGGTAATCTACTTATGTGTTTATGTTGATGACATCATCATTACAGGTAATGATGTCAATGGGATTAGACACATCAAAGGACAGATGATGAAAGAATTCAAGATCAGTGATCTTGGACTATTAAAGTATTTCTTAGGTCTTGAATTGGTCTATACAAATTCAGGTATCTACATCACTCAAAAGAAGTATGTACAGGATATGGTCAAGAAGTTTGGTTTGCAGGATGCTAAGGTATCTACTACTCCAATGGAGGTTAACCAAAAGCTAAGTGCTCATGAAGGAGAAGAAATCAAAGACATTACAGGATACCAAAGTATGGTAGGTAGTTTGAACTATGCTACCTTGACAAGAATTGACATAGCATATGGAGTAAGTGTGCTTAGTCAATTCATGCACCAACCTAGGGTACCTCACCTAGAGGCAGCCAAGAAGATCTTGAAGTATTTGAAGGGAACACAAAGTCATGGTTTGTATTTTCCTTATACATCAGATGTTGACATAAAAGTTTACTCAGATGCAGATTGGGCAGGATGCAAGGATGATAGGAGAAGCACCTCAGGATACATTTGTTTTGCAGAAGATAAGCCTATTTCTTGGTCAGCCAAGAAGCAACCTACAGTGGCATTGTCATCCACTGAAGCAGAGTATAGATGGCTTGCCAATGCCACTCAAGAAGCTATCTGGTTGAAGCTTCTATATACAGAGTTAGGTCTACACACAAGACCACCTATTATCTTTGGAGACAACACTAGCTCTCTTCACCTTGCAGCAAATCCAATTTATCATGCCAGAACCAAACACATAGAGGTTCATTACCACTATGTGAGGGAGAAGTTACTTAGCAAAGAGATTCAATTGACATATGTGTCTACTAATATGCAATGTGCAGATTTACTTACAAAGGCATTGGATGGAAACAAGTTATGCAGATTCAAATCTATGATTGGATTGCAGGAAGTGATTGAAGAATGAAAGAGAAGACTTAAGCCAAAGTGTTTGGCTTGAGGGGGAGCTGTTGGTGCATATCAAGCCTTCACACATTGGCTTGGAACATTAGACCCATGGAAGGCTAGCTTGCACAAAGCTTTATCAAGGCTTCACTTGAAGCAAGGCTCATATGAACATATGCTTAGATGTTCTCACTTTTTATCCCCTTGTAAAAGTCATTGTGACTTGGAATAATTTGTAACCACACCTACTTGAGAAAGTCGTGGAAATCTGAATGTTGTAATGGAGAGAATATCTCCCTACTTTTAGAGGAGAGATTCTAGGGAGCCTTAGTTTGAATTTCAAATTCAAATGATCAAAAAACTCCTATAAAAGATGAAGTGAAAAAGTCGCGGTTAGTTCACTCATTCTAGCTCACTCCCCGAGGCATATCTTCATTGTAACTGAGTGTGTGTTAGTGCTACTTCATAGCCTACACCACTACACCTCAATTAGCTATGCTTGTCATGCAATTGAGCTTGTACAATCTTATTAATCAATAGATATACACACATTTCTCATTTCTGATTCTCTGTGTTAACTTCTCCAAGTCTGTCAACTTCTAAGGAGCATATCTCAGGATCTACTGAACCAAATCAAGAGATCTATAGCTCATTGGAACCAGCTCAAGGTCTTCTACAAGCATACAAAATCTCAGAGGATTTCATTCAGCCATTTGGGAGAAATCCGCTTCGAAGTGCACACTGGTCTGTGTCTGCAGAGTTCCTAAAAAGTCGGGGGTGATTATAATTTTGCTAAACTTATTTCTCACTGCATAGTTTATCAATTGAAGTGATTCCACTTTTGATTGGTAGCTTACTAAGGTACTTTAATACTCCCAAAAGGAATTGTTCCAATTTTAAGTGTGCTGGTCACACTGAGTAAAAGTCTGAGCAGGTATCACTACAGGAATAGAAAGTTTTTCTTGATTCTTGAAGTACCAAGTTATCTGTTTTGGTTTGATCATTACCCAAACCACTTTCAAAGTACATATATGGTTTCTTTGTGTCATTTGGAAGCTAAGCAAGTTCACTAAGCATATCTGAGAGAAAAGAGGGCAGGTGTGAAGCAGGTTTTGCAACACCAACTCATTTCTTGAGTGCATCCATCCATCACATCCAACAGTGGTATCAGAGCAAATAAGGTAATCATGGGTGATGGTTTCCCTTCCTTCATTGACAAATTGGACAGAAACAATTATCAAGCTTGGTCATTAAGAATGAAGACCTATCTACAAGGGAGAAGTCTATTTGGATACATATCAGGAGATGAGGAGTTGCCCTCATTCAAGACTAGAGGACTACCTACAAAGGATGAACATGAAAGACTCAACCAATGGTGTGCAAAGGATGCTTTGGCAAGGTCTTATCTCTTAAACTCTATATCTGACTTTCTTTTACCTCATGTAAGGAATTGTAAGACTTCCCAAGAGACTTGGGAAACCTTGTCAAACTATTTTTCTTCCAACACAAGGGCTAGGAAGAATCAATTATGGATAGAGTTCACAACCCTTAGGAAGCAGCCCAAGCAATCAGTCTCAGAGTATGTGACAAAGATCAAAGATGTGGCAGACCAACTAGCAAGCATTGGAGAGGAAATTGAAGAGGAGCAAATAGTCAGGCAAGTGACAAATGGACTCAAGGCAGATGATAAGTGGGAAAGTTTCACCACTGCAATGGACCTCTACATGGACATGCATACCCCTGATCTCACAACACTTATGGGCCAACTATTTACACATGAAGCAAAGTTTACAAAGGCTGGAGATCAATCAAAAGGTAATAATCCCTCTGCTCTCTATACTGAAAAAAGGGTTAAAGATAAAGGCAAGAAGAAATAAGATGAAGAAGGCTCTACCTCTCAAGCTAATTATGCAGGGAGAGGTAGGTCATCTAGAGGAAGAGGCAGAGGAGGTAAATCAGGTAGGGGGAGACCCTACAACTCATCACCATGCAACATTTGTGGATTGTCCAATCATACCACAGATGAATGCTACAAGAACTACAAAAATCAGAGAGGAAGAGGCTACTCAAGAGGTGGATACTCTCAAGGAAGAGGCAGATTCAACCAACATCAAAGCTACAATGGATACAACAACCAATACAACAACAACTACAACAACAACCACAATGGAAACTACCAAGGTGGATTCAGAAATAGAAGAGACTACAACAACTACACAGAGGAGCAAGATGACTCCTTATTGATCATGAATATGACCTCCAAGATAGGTACAAATGATGATCATTTATTTTACATTGACTCAGGATGTTCTAACCATGTAGCTGGCAATGTGGCACTACTTTCTGATTTGGAAGAGCCCAAGGGCAAACATCAGGTACAAACAGGTGATGACACTAAACACTCTGTTATCAAAATTGGAAATGTGAAGACATGTGATGGTAATCAAAACCTATTAAGCAGGGTACTCTATGTACCAACAATAACTAAAAATTTAATGAGTGTTGGTCAGATTGTGGAGAAAGGTTTGCAGGTCAGATTCACACAACATGGAGCATATGTGGAGGACCCAAAACATGGATTCAGAAGGATAGCCAAAGGGGAGAAATCAGGTAGACTATTTACATTTGAGCTAGAAGATACAAAAAACATTGCTTTGTATAATTACAAGGATCAGACACTTTCAGAGTTAGAGATATGGCATAAGAGATTAGGGCACATAGGTGAAAGGACTCTTAAGCAAATGTGCAGGGATCAATGTGTGCTTGGGATACCTAATGTATCCAAGCAACACATGATTTACAAATGTGGATCATGTCAATTTGGTAAGTCTCACAGATTACCCTACTCAAGGAAAGGTTTCATGCATGAAGACTACCTAGACTTGGTACACACAGATGTTTGGGGACCTAGCAAGGACCCTTCCATTTTTGGTTCAAGGTATTATGTGTCCTTCATTGATGACTATAGCAGGTGGACCATTCTATACTTTATGAAGCATAAGGATGAAGTGTTTAATTGTTTCAAGAGGTATCTTGCACTTGTTGAAAATCAAACAGGTAGAAGCTTGAAGAGGCTAAGGTCAGATGGTGGAGGAGAGTACTTCTCCAATGAGTTTGAAGATTTCTTGCAGGAAAGAGGCATCAAAAGGGAGATCACTACAAGGTACTCACCTGAACAAAATGGGGTAGCAGAAAGAAGGAATAGACTTATAGTAGAAACAGCTAGGTCTATGCTTAATGAGAAAAAGTTGCCAAATTACCTATGGGTAGAGAGTGTATCCACTGCCACTTATCTCATCAACAGGTTGCCATCCAAATCACTTGATGGCATGACACCATATGAAGCATGGCATGGTAAGAGACCCTCTCTGGATCATTGCAAAATCTTTGGTTGTGTAGCATATGTGCATATTCCCTCACAGGTAAGGGGAAAGCTAAGTTATCTGTTTTGGTTTGATCATTACCCAAACCACTTTCAAAGTACATATATGGTTTCTTTGTGTCATTTGGAAGCTAAGCAAGTTCACTAAGCATATCTGAAGAGAAAAGAGGGTAGGTGTGAAGCAGGTTTTGCAGCACCAACTCATTTCTTGAGTGCATCCATCCATCACATCCAACAATACACACCTTTCTGCCTTTGGATCCATCTTGCCTCTAACCTGTTAAGGAACATGAGCAAAAGTAATACATCCAAAAATTTTACAATGATCTAAGCTTGGTCTTCTTCCATTCCAAGCCTCATATGGAGTCATCCCATCAAGGGATTTTGAAGGAAACCTGTTAATCAAGTAAGTGGCTGTAGATACAGCCTCAGCCCATAAGTAATTAGGTAAATGATTTTCATTTAACATAGACCTTGCAGCATCAACAATTGTCCTATTCCTCCTTTCTACCACTCCATTTTGCTCAGGAGTGTACCTTGTAGTTACCTCTCTTTTGATTCCTCTTTCTTGAAGAAAAGAAACAAAATCATGGGAGAAGTATTCTCCCCCTCCATCTGACCTTAGCCTTTTTAGTGATTTACCTGTTTGATTCTCCACAAGAGCCAAATATCTTTTGAAACATGAAAAAACTTCATCTTTGTGTTTCATAAAGAATAGGATAGTCCATCTGCTGCAATCATCAATAAAGGAGACATAATACCTTGATCCAGATATTGAAGCTTCCTTGTTGGGTCCCCATACATCTGTATGAACCAACTCCAAGAGATCTCCATGCATATAACCTTTCTTCATGAATGGTAACCTGTGAGACTTTCCAAATTGACATGCACTACACTTATAAATCATATGTTGTTTTGACAAATTAGGGAGTCCAAGTACACTTTGGTCCCTGCAAATTTGCTTTAATGACCTTTCACCAATATGTGTTAACCTTTTGTGCCATACTTCCAATTTTGTGAGTGTCTGACTACCATAATTAAAGAGAACAATGTTTCTAGTGTCCTGTAATTCAAATGTGAACAATCTACCTGTCTTTTCACCTTTTGCAATTTTTTTGAATCCTTGACTTGGATCTTCAACAAATGCTCCTACTTTTGTGAACCTGACTTGCAACCCTTTCTCTACTATCTGCCCAACACTTATCAAATTCTTTGTAATGGTAGGGACATAGAGTACCTTACTGAGTAGGTTGATGTTTCCATCAGGTGCTTTGACATTGCCTATTTTCTCCACAGGATGTTTTGTATCATCTCCTGTTTGTACCTCATGCTTATTCCTTGGATCTTCTAAATCTGATAGGAGTGCCACATTTCCTGTCACATGATTTGAACAACCTGAATCTATGTAGAAAACATGCTCATCAGATTTACCTTGTGGCATAACCATGTTCATGATCAATAATGAATCCTCTTTGTTTGAGTCTTCTGTGTAGTTATTGTAGTCTCTCCTTCCTTTGTAGCCTCCTTGATAGTTTGAATGATTGTAGTTGTTGTAGTGGCCATGGTAGTTGTTGAACCTTCCTCTTGAGTAGCCATAACTTCCTCTATTGTATCCTCTTCCTCTTTGATTCCTAGAATTCCTAAAGCAATTTTCAGTTGTATGATTAGTTAGTCCACAAATAGAACATGGGTTGGAGTCTTGGGATCTCCCCCTGCCTTGTCTACTTCCTCTACCTCTGCCATGTCTTCCTCTACCTGCATAGTTAGCTTGATATGTACCTGCTTCATCATCCACTTTCTTTGCCTTTCCTTTGTTATCTTTGGACTTGCTTTTATTAGTGTATAAAGCTGAAGATTGATTACCTTTAGAGCTTTCTCCATTTTTTATAAGCTTTGCCTCTTGAGTAAGTAGTTGTCCAATGAGTGTATTGAAATTAGGTACATGCATGTCCATGTACAAATCCATAGCTGTGGTGAATGCTTCCCACTTGTCATCTGCCTTCAAGCCATTGATGACCTGCCTTACAATTTGCTCTTCATCTATTACCTCTCCAATGCTTCCCAACTAATCTGCTATGTCTTGAGCTTTGTGACAAAATCAATCACATTTTGTTTGGGAGCCTTCTTGAGAGTTGTGAAATCCAGCCATAGTTGATGCTTCCTAGCTTTGGTACTTGAAGAAAAGAAAGCTTCAAGTTCATCCCACACTTCCTGAGATGTCTTACAACTTATAATGTGAGGCAACAAAAAAACTGAGATAGAGTTGAGGAGATAAGACCTTGCAAGTGCATCCTTGGAGCACCATGTGCTCAATCTCTCTTGCTCTTCTTGTGTTGGTTGACTTTTGTTCCTGAAACTTGGCATAACTTCATCTCCAGCCACATAACCATATAAACTTCTACCTTGGAGATAAGCTTTTATTCTTAATGACCAAGCTGAGTAGCTACCTCTGTCCAATTTTTCAATTGATGAAGGAAATCCATCTGCCATGTTGTCCAACCTTGCTCTGATACCACTCTGAAGAGATGGATAGGTATGTGCTTGAAGATGAAGAGGTGTTGCAAAATCCTTTATCTACACCAGCCAAATGAACTCCAGGAGTATATGGTGGGCCCTTTTAGCTTGCCAATGGATGTATTAGACACCCTATGTACCTTGGAAGATCACTCACAAAAAGATAGATCAAAACAGATAAGTTGGAGTTAGCTCAGAGGTGAAAACTTGCTATTCTTGGTTCATACACCTGTCCAGTGTTTTACATAATTCTCTGCGCACAGCAGCAATTAGCTTGATTCCTCTTGGGGAAGTCTAGGTAGCTTAAAGAGCTAACTTTCAAGAGTAATCTCATAAAAAATAATAAACCACACACTGAGAATGAGTTTTAACAAGTGATGACATCATCCCGATTTTCACGGGCTGCTACAGTTTGAGATTAGTGAGCAAAAAAATGAACATAACTCAAAATGTAGGAATCCAATGATTATGAAAATTTGTATGGTTATACTAAACAGTAAGCTGAATCCAACAAGCTTTAAATCATTGAATGTGGATAAGTAACCACTGAGAAATGGCTCTGACTAGTTGAGT
>CM035406.1:71987032-71992032 GCA_020310875.1 Ceratopteris richardii | reverse complement strand
TAACTAACTTTAATCGTAACATAAACATACTCTGTTTCTTTGCATACAAACAGTACGCACAAACATCCACATGAACATGTGTTTTCTATTAGAGAAGATGTGTACAAATGAGCTTGGCCTCCTCTTGATCAAGCTACAGAAACTCTCCTACAGTGAGTAGTTCCTTCCTACCATCTCTCTTAGATGAATACCCGATATCTCAGGTTTTTGTTACTCATCTATACATACGCGATCTCTGGCGTCTTCTTCTACATACGCGATCTCTGGCGTCTTCTTCTACATACGCGATCTCTGGCGTCTTCTCACTTCCTCGATATATCTATCTCTTTCTCTCTTGCACTCTATATATATATATTTTCTTCTTCTGTTTGTGCTCTTATTTATACTGCACGCTCTTCTTACGCACGTTCTAGCTCGCACTTCCCTCTTATTATTCCTATGCACGTTCTCTCTATGTACAGTTTGATTCAATGTAACAAACTCTGATCCTGGAAGATTATGTATTGTACATAACGGTCGTGGATTTGTCCCTCCACTAAGGCTTTTGATTTTCTTTGATTCTGCTTCTCTTTTCTTTTTCTTTTATGCATGTCTGTTTGTCAAATTCGTGAGTGTTTCTTCAACAGCTCCCCCTCAATCACTAATTTGACATTTTTGGTCTTTCATATATCTTTCTTTCTTTTATACCTGCCATCTCTTTGAATCTGTTTGTCTTTGTTCCATCCAAGCTCTTTGTCAAAATGTCTGCAATCTGATCTTTTGTCGGAGTGTATACTATTTCTATATCCTTCTCCATTACCTTTTCCCTCAGGAAATGATACTGAATCTCTATGTGTTTTGTTCTTGCATGAAATACTGGGTTTTTTGCAAGATACAACGAACTCATATTATCTCCATGTATGATAGGTACACCTTGATCAATACCCATGCTTTTGAACAAGGTCTGCATCCATATTATTTCTTTAGCTGCTTCTATGGGTCCTTTGTATTCAGCTTCTGTTGACGATAATGCTACTGTGTGTTGCTTCTTTGAACACCAGCTTACCAGCTTATCTCCTAGCTCCCGTGTGTTGATCTTCTGTCATCTTGACTTCCAGCCCAGTCTGAGTCACTGTATGCTTTTAGCTTTATATCTGACGTAAAAGGATAATATAATCCTTCTTTTATAGTTCTTTTGACGTATCTAAGAACTCTTTGTCCTGCAACCCAATGTTGATCTGTCGGACAATGCATGAATTGTGAGAGAACTCCCACTGCATAACTAAGATCTGGTCTCGTTAGCGTAGCATAAATTAAACTTCCTACTAATGACTGATATCTCTGCATATCTTTAAACTCTGCACCACTGTATCTGCTGAGTTTATGATTTACTTCAAGCGGTGTTGAAGCTTCTATGCAATTCTCCATGTTAAACTTCTTTAGTAAGTTTTGGAGATACCTTTCTTGTGAAACATATACACCATGATCTGTGTATGTGATTTCCATTCCTAAGAAATATGATAATTTCCCTAGGTCACTGATCTTGAATTCTCTTTCGAGTAGTTTCTTTACTTCTGTAATCCCTTCATCTGAGGTTCCTGTGATTATTAAGTCGTCTACATAAATACAAATGTAGATCATACCTTCTTCTGTTCTCTTTATGAGTAGACTTGCGTCTGCCTTCAAACTTTGGTATCCAAGTTCATTCAGATATTTCACAAGTCTGTAATTCCAATCTCTTGGAGCTTGCTTCAGTCCATAAAATGCTTTTCTTAATCTGCAGACAAAGTTTGGGTATCTGGAACTTTCGAACCCTTCAGGTTGTTCCATGTACACTTCATCAGAAATGTATCCATTCAGAAATGCATTCTTTATATCTAGCTGACTTAGCTTCCATCCTTTCGATGCAGCTACAACAATTACTGTCCTTATGGTTGACATTCTTGCCACCGGACTAAACGTCTCATCATAATCTATGCCATGCGTCTGGGCGTAGCCTTTGACTACCAGTGTTTCTGGCTATCCTTCCATCTGCAAATTTCTTTACCTTGAAAACCCATTTATTTCCGATTACTTTCTTACCATTTGGTTTTGGAACAAGTTCCCATGTCTTGTTCTCCTCCAGTGCACCGATTTCTTCTTCCATTGCTTCTTCCCATTGCTTCTTTCCTTTAGCTTCATCATAGCTCTATGGTTCTTCATCATCTTTGACCATATATGCATTATCTTTCTGAGTTATGTATGAGGTATCATATGAATACCTTTCTGGTTGTCTTCTAGTCCTGTTTGACCTTCTTGGTTCTTCATAAGTGTCTGAATACACTTCTTCATCTTCATTTCTCATACCTGATCCGATCCTGGACGTACTTGCCTGCATATGGTCTTCATCTCTGTTTACCTGCACAATTGATTTTCCTTTTTCTTTCCTTCTTACCTCTTCTTCAATTTCTTTAGTCGTATGACTTTGATCTGCATACCAGCTTTTCTGTTCATCAAAAGTAACATCTCTAGAAACAATAAACTGTTTCTTTAGAGGATTCCATAACCTATAACCCATCTGTTTTTCATCGTATTCGACGAACACATATTTCTCTACTTTTGGTTCAAGATTATGTCTCAGCTGTGATGGTACATAAGCATATGCTATTGATCCAAACACTTTGCAATGATCAAGTGTTGGCTTCTTTCCCCACCAAGCTTCATAAGGGGTCATTCCTTCTAATGTTGTACATGGTAATCTGTTTACCAAGTATGTAGCTGTGTTTACAGCTTCAGCCGAGAGATAATTTGGACAATTGTTTTCGTTTAGCATAGCTCGTGCAAACTCAACTAGAACTCAGTTCCTTCTTTCTGCTACTCCATTTTGTTGTGGTGCATATCTGCAGGTTATTTCTCTCTTAATATCTGCATTCCAAAGATAGTCATTGAATTCTCGGGAGAAGTATTCTCCCCCTCCATCAGACCTCAGTCTCTTAAGCTTTCGTCCTGTGAGTCTTTCAGTGTATGCATGAAAATGCCTGAAAGCTCCAAACACTTCTGATTTCTCTTTCAAAACATAAAGAGTTATCCACCTTGTTGCATCATCAATGAATAAGACATAGTACCTCGATCCGCTGATTGATCCTTCTTTTGTTGGCCCCCATACATCTGTATGAATAAGCTCGAGTACCCCATCATGTTTGAATCCTTTCTTCTGGAAAGGTAACCTGTGGGCTTTTCCCATCTGACATGATTCGCACTTATGAATCATATGTTGGTTCTGTACATTCAGTAATCCCAGTACTGACTGGTTTGAAATCATAGCTTTTATTCCTTTTTCATTAAAATGACCTAATCTCTTATGCCATAGATCAAGTTCTGTAATTATCTTTTCTTCATGTGTGAGCAACGCTTGGCCAATGTTCCTTTGTACTCTTAAAGTAAAGAGTCTTCCTTCTTTCTTTCCAGAAACGATCTGATTATATCCATTCTCGGGATCTTCTACAAATACTCCTTTGTTTGTAAATCTGACTTGAAAACCTTTCTCAACTATCTGTCCCACACTGATCAAATTTTTCGGTATTGTTGGAACATACAAAACATTGGTTAGCAAATCTGCTCCACTCTTGCATTTCACTTTTCCAATTGAATGTACGTTATGTCTCGTATTGTCACTTGTTTGAACAGTGTGACTAGAACTACCTTTTTCTAGTTCTGACATCAGTTCTATATTTCTTGACAAGTGATTAGAACATCCAGAATCAATGTAAAATACCTTTAGTTCTTCATTTTCTGATGTGCTAATAGAGTTCATCATCAATGATGTATGACTTTCATTCTGCGTGTCATTTGCGTAGTTGTTGTAGGTGGTGTTGTAGGATTGATTCTGTCCCCAACTTCTCGTTCCACCTCTACCATAGCCTCCTCTCTGATTTTGTCTTCCTGTTTGAAAATTACTCTGATATCTTCTGCTTCTACCTCTGCTATTACTGTTTTGATTTTGATTTGATCCTTGTTGATTGTGCCAACAGTCATGAGCAAGATGATTACTGAGTCCACAGATCCAGCAAGCCTTCTTGTTGGTATTTTGGCTACTTCTTCCTCTTCCAGAACCTTTTGCTCTTCCTCTGCCAGTGCCTTTACCTCTTGTGTAATAGGCCTGAGAGCTCGACAATGCCTAGCTCTCATACCACTATTGCGGATGTATGGTATCCTTCTTTGCTCTGATACCACTTCTTGTCGACGCAACGAAGGCTGAACCTTATTAAGCCTGCGAAAATCGCCATGCCCAAGAAGAACTAAGCTAGAGTGATTTAGAACACCTCTGTAATCAATCAATAGCTTAGCAAAGTTTCTGACGCTCAACGCCGAAACTTCACCAGACTGTCACTGGACTGACACCGTAATTGTACCGGAATGAACTTCAATTCTGTCTATAATCACTTCAAATGAATGTCTATGAAGTAAGGGAGTGATGCATGTACTTCCTTAACTTACTGAACTCTTCCTGAAGTTTAAGGAAAAACTCCACTAGTTCAGAGAACCTCTTTCCCGTCAGGCTTTGTGCTGTGTGTAAATATCTTTTCCACCGGAAACCTTAATCAACTGAAAGTAGAGATGCCTAGCTACAGAATGAGATATCTCTCATACAAAGCTTCTTATTCTACTGCGAGATATACTTCATTGTTCTAGCGAAAACATGTTTACAGTAAGAACTGTAACTGACCGGAAAAAATGTGTTTACTGAGAAAATGTTAACTGTTAACTAACTTTAATCGTAACATAAACATACTCTATTTCTTTGCATACAAACAGTACGCACAAACATCCACATGAACATGTGTTTTCTATTAGAGAAGATGTGTACAAATGAGTTTGGCCTCCTCTTGATCAAGCTACAGAAACTCTCCTACAGTGAGTAGTTCCTTTCTACCATCTCTCTTAGATGAATACCCGATATCTCAGGTTTCTGTTACTCATCTATACATACGCGATCTCTGGCGTCTTCTTCTACATATGTGATCTCTGGTGTCTTCTCACTT
>CM035406.1:71979532-71982032 GCA_020310875.1 Ceratopteris richardii | reverse complement strand
TCCACATATCAGTAGAAGCCTCCCCTCATGCTCAACCTTGATCACTTTACTTGGTCACTATGTATGATGTAACTATAAAAAGAGACATCAAACTTGCTTCTCAACTTGTCTTCTATTTGGAACTAACTTACTTGAAGACCTTGCATTGTTGTAGCACTCCCTACTAGAGATAACCTTGCCTTCTCTAATAAATGTAAACCATGCCTTGCTATATAACCTTGTCTAACTCCCTGCTAGGGACTTAGACTATAGCCTTGCCTTGCTTACTCTTTTGCAAACCTTGCCTTTCTGTATATCTTGGCCACTCTTGAATATCTGACCCACAGACTTGCCTTGCTTGTTCAGTACAAATTGTCATGGACAAAGGAAACCATCCTGAACCTTAGATTCCATGTGAATCCTATATCTCATGATTGGTTTATAATTAGGAGAAACCAATGCTTCCATTGCATCTGGAACGTGCCAAAACCCTAAGATCCACTGTCTAGTTGCTAAATTCTCACATTCTGAGGTCCTGATCGATTTGTTGACATCATTGATGACATCATCAACTCGCAACCACCTTGGGAACCGCCCTTGAAAACCTATATAAGGAGGGGTTGGCCACATTCATAATCACTCTTGCCAATACCAGTCTTGGGAGCTCAAGGAGTCATGACCGCCAAGTAAGTACTTTCCAAGTTTCAGTTACAGTTCTTGTCTTGTTCCTTGTTCCAGTCTTGTCTAGTCTAGTTCTGACACATCCTGTCTTGTCCTATTGTAATCTCGTAGTACAAGATCTTGTCGAGTTCTTTCTTGTATCTAGTTCATCTCCCACAAGGGAGTTCTTGTAATCCAGATATCTTGTCTCATACTTACGATCCCGGGTTGTGGGATCTCCTGTATCATCTCTAGTCCAGTTTTCCATACTTATCGGTCCCGGGTTGTGGGACATCTTGTATCGGCTACATCTTCTTGTATTATTTTCCCTACACGCGTGTTCTTGTAATCATAAGTGTATTTCCGAAATATTGTCTATTGTAGTCAAAGAGCACAATCTAGTGCTTCCTTGACACAAATCTTGCCTTTCTGTGTATCTTGGCCATTCGAGAGTTCTTGGCCTACAGACTTGCCTTGCTTGCTTAATAAAGATGAGTCTATCTAGGATCTTTATCCTTCACTCTCGATAAATAGATATATGGAACTACTCGATCTACCCATATTAAACTGTTAGAGAATCAAGATATGATTCCTTTTATATAACTAGTAACTACAAAGTCTATGTCTCAACCTCCAGATCTAGGAAGTTCCTACATGACTTTTCTTTTACTATTTCTATCTATGGCATCCTAATCAAACTTGATGTGTCCTTTTAATTCCACAAATCGACACTCTATTCTTCTTGTGAAATAAACTTCTTTGTTCTATACACATAGAAATGTGCACTAGAACTCATAAATATACAAGTATAGTTATGAACTAGATACTTAATTTATAAGCCTCCTAAATTTGTAGGTGTTCTTAGAGTTCTCTTCTAAGGTGTCAAACTACCTTGAGACCTCTTACCTCTAAGTTTCTAACTCATGAGACCTTAGTAAAACTATTCCTTGTCTCACTTTGTCCTTTCTACAAAAGGGCAATTCTTTTTACTGGAAGAAATTCTTATCTCTCTTTGAATATTTTCCTTTTAAAGCTTGACTTTATTTCTTTGGATCATAATGTGAATTGCATTCTTTCTTGATCATTAAATCTTTGAGGATTAACTATCCTCTATTCTAGGTTCTAACTAGACATCTTAGAATTCTAACTTGTGAACTACTAAGTTCCTCATTCTAATGACCTTGGCAATATGTGCCCTTGCCTTAAGACTTCCTTTTGCAAGCCATAGCATAGCTTACAACCACTCGATGGAATGAGTTCTAAAAGGGCTATCAACAACAACAAAAATCTCCAAATTTGGAGGTGATAAGCCCAAGTTATGGCCAAAATAGTTGAAGGGGTGTAGTTCCAATAACAACTAGTAAAGGGTTGTAGCTATGAATCAAACGAATTCACACGTCGTCGCTTGCAACCTATAGCTCTTCAATAGAGAAAGCGTGTGCATATAACAAAATTATCCCATATATAATTGGCAAGCAAAAACAACAGAATCTTCCTTCACCGTGTAGGCGTAGTATGTGGCTTAATCCCACATGCACTCTTCGAAGGCCGGAGGGCTATATGTACAGTGATCTTGGCCACTTTTTGCATTACAAAAAGTAAAGTAAAGAACAAGACTCTGTCATGGCCTGCTGGTGAACACAGGTAGCGCCAGGTAATCCGGCAACTACGGGATTTCTTGTGAACTCCCTACAACTAGTGCACCATAACTGTTCCACGGTAGGCGACATGTGAGGCGACCTCCCTAAACCTGGGTTGGTCATTATCACACGCGTCCACGTGTTCGATCTTCCGAGCCGGGCAGGAGCGCTCCAGTCGTAGAAGCTGGCACTAAATTGGCTTAGGGAAAACTCACGCGGGC
>CM035406.1:71697032-71972032 GCA_020310875.1 Ceratopteris richardii | reverse complement strand
CATGCTCAAAGATGCATTGTATGCTAGGAGAGAGCAGTTAAAATGATACCTTGAAAGATTGTGCTTTATTGTCAAGTATGAATATATGTCTAAAGAAAATTATGCACCATTGTGTTGGGCTGAGAAGGAGGAAAAAGTCAATTGGGCACACTGGCTTTACAACAGAATGTCTGGGAAGACCTTTTTATCAGACAAAATAAAGACACAGTTAAATAGTCAATTAGCTCCATATTTAGCTACATTATTCCAATTTCTATTGAAAGTGGAGAAGGGTGAAGTTGTCTGGCCGAATATACAAGTATAGCAGCCTGCCTCACCCGTTATTAAACATAAGGACCGAGAGTGCATTATCATAGGGGAATAATAGGATGATACGTATAGCACATTGTTAAAGGTAAGGTATGGAGCAGCAAAGGTAGCATTTGCAGTCAAGAAGTTGAAGACAAAGACTTCAAAGGTCACACGTTTGCATGAAACATCATTCATATATCGAATGATTTTGAACAACATAAGATGATGGGCAGGAGTTTCAGGTTGTCCAAGAAGAGGAAGTTGGAGCCTATTTTAAAGAGAGCAATTGATAAGCTACCTGTTGGAGAGTCACCTCAGTCAACATTGGAGGTCAGTAAAGAGATGTAGGAGGCACATCGAAAATTGGATGAAGTCTATCCGTTCAAGGTAAAACAAGATGCATTATTAAAGCAATGAAATACTCAATTCTGAAGAATATCAGACACAACAAACAAAGGTGTAGGATCTGCAAAAAGAGTTGTAGAGAAAGTTAGCGCAACATGAGAAAGTTCTGTCTGAAGTGCAGAAGCAGCAAGGAGTTGAAATTGTGAAAGTGAAGAGGTCCTTGCAGGAGTTTGAGGAATGGAAGAACAAAATACAACAAGTGGTAAATAAGGAAATACAAAATTTAGCTAAGGTAAATGTAGCATTGCAGGTTCAAAATGAGGTGTTAAATTCTAGGATCAAGCCAATACTTAGATGTTGCAAAACTGTGGAAGGGGAATCAAGCAAGAAGAAAAGAAGAAGAAGATCAAAGTCAAAGACTGCTCAATAAAGAATGAAGATCATAAACCAAAATGACCACCCTCTGCCCAAAGCCCCGCAGGGGCACGCATCAGGCAACAACGCGAAACACCCAGGTCCTGAGGAATGGAATTAAAGAACAATCAAAACCAGGACATTTCATGGAAAGGACGGACCAGGGCCAGTAACTATACATGAAGAAGTGCAAGATAATATTTGGCAGGTAATAATCCTTCCGCTGATAGCGTGCGTTGGCAACCAAGTAAATAGACTTAAATCAATGCAATAGGGTCAGATGTGTGAAGACAAATACAAATCAAAAGACCAAAAGTTAGAAAGAGGTAGAGGCTGAAAAGTTGAAGAGGGTGACTAAGAACAGCACATTCCTAGTCACTGGTAGTGTGCGTGGCAGCCCAACTGAATATAGCGACCCAGATATGTGACATAAGGAATACCAAGGGGCAAACAAAAGCAAAGGACATACCTCGGACAAAATAACAAATTCTCTGACAGTCCTTATCACTTCTTTGACCACTGGGTGCGTGTATTCAGAACTCTTAAACAAGCTAAAGACAAGAAGTAAAGCCTATCAAGGGGCGACAGAGACAAAGAGGGGGGGAGTGTTGCAGAGCAAAGAAGCACAAGAGAAGAGCCCCAAAATTTTCAAATTAATGGGCATGATTTTTCTTCTTCAAAATCTTAGAGAATTCCCTCAAGCCATGTAAATGCACTAGAGGAGTCCTCTAGTTGCATAATCCCAACTTGTTGTAAAATATCCCTTGCAGATTAGTAGGAATTTCACTTTTTAGTAATAAGGTGCCGGTCTCTTGTGTGAAAGGACCAAATTTAGGGCACATGTATATAAGTCACTTTGTGACTCTTTGAAGAGACTTTTTTGCCATTGTGAAGAAGGAGAGATCCTGAATTTCGAAATTACCTCTTTCTTGTAGATTTCCATCTTCTCTTTGATCTTCTATGTGTGTATAATTCTTGGAATGTGTGTGTAGGACTGTTGTTTACCCCTCCCCACTGTTTTTGAGCTACTGTAGTGTGTGTGTGAGCTTGTAGGATTTGTGGTGTGAGTGTGGGTGCTTCCTACCATTCACTATTTTGGCCATAACTAGAAGCACAGTTGTTAGAATCGAGTGAAACCACTTCTAATAGAAGCCTGTCGTCAAGAGCTTCGAAATGAGTACCCTACTGACTATATTCGGGGTTTGGAGCTAGGCAAAATCCTCAAATTACTGAAAACTGATGTAAGTGGTATCGCAGCAAACACTTCTAGTATTTCAGTGAGTTGGAGAGGTGGATTAGTCTTTTCTCATACATGTAAACTGAACTACTTCATTCTCCATCATGTGTGCACATGTCCTCATACGCTTGGTTAGGTCGTTTGATCGGATTGACAAATAAACGTATGTCAATTTCCCACTATACGCACTTGTGTGGCAATTGGGGTTTAGTCTCATTGACACAAGTCCTTGAGTCTTCTTGACTCAAGTACACACGTTTTTGGCACCGTTGTCGGGGAACACTCAACCAAGGTGCCTTCATGATGGTTATAGATCGATTCTGATGAAATCGTACTTGTAGAAGTGAACTCATTCAGTGGCAAGTAGTCATCCACTTCAGCACTTGTTACTTCACACCCTGGAGGTGTGTGTAATGAGTTTTTAGGTTTAGGGTCAGTAGGAAGGGAGAGAAGGAAGAGTTAGGGTTAGGTTAGAAGGAGAGGAGAGGAGAAGAGAAGTGAAGTAGGAGTAGGCCAAGACCAAGAAAAATCCCAAAACATTTGCTAAGTTAGTGTAATTCAATTTCAGTCACCAAAAGTATAAAAACCAAAAAAATTAGTTCATTTCTCAGCTGTTCTGAAAAGCAGTATCGTGTGCGAGCAGCGATTGGTATCGTGGGCTTGGTATCGTGCTTTCTAGGCGATCAAAGCTAGGTTTTGAGCTCAAGGTGCAAGCAAGACATCACAAAGGTAAGATTCCACAAGATTTCTTGGGCAAAAACACATTAAAGGTGCACCAAAACATGATTAGTTGCGCAATCAGTATCGCGGGGAGGGACTGTGTGTTTTTTGAGCTTTCTTGAAAGAGAAAGTAGGCAAGGAGTGAAGAGGGGTGAGAGAGGAGCAAGGGGGTGTAAAAATTTTTGCATTTGGAGGTATTTTGGCTTGAGTATCACGATCGATTGAGTTTCTGGTATCGCGATACCAAAAATTCCCTTGTATCGCGATACTCACCAAAGTATCGTATCGTCGTTGGCCAACCTTGGTATCGTGATACCACTCGTGGTATCGTATCGTGATGTTGGTATCGCGATCTTACTTTGCTAAAAGTGGTATCGTATCACGGTCCACTTTTGGTATCGTATCGCCCTCTTCCCTGTTTAGTATTGCGATACCATTCCAGTATCTTATCGTGCGGATTTGCGGTATCATATCACACAACTGCAGGTATCGTATCGTGTCCTGTCCCAGTCTAGTATCACGATACCATACCAGGTATCGTATTGTCCCCTACGTCTAGTATCGTATCGTATCGTGCAGTCTTGTGGTATCATATCGCGATACCATTGTGGTATCGTATCGTGTAAGGGGATCAGAATCGTATCGTGCTTGTGGACAGTATCGTATCGTCTTGGTTCCTAGGTATCGTATTGCGAGGTCAGTTGGTATCGTATCGTCCCTTATCTTGGTATCGTATCGAGGGAAACCCTAGTATCGTGTCGTTGAATTTTTCAGTATTGTATCATCTGGTGTGTCAGGTATCGTATCGGCCAGGATCCAAGTATCGTATCGGACAATCATTTGGTATCGTACCATGGACTACGACAATATCGTATCGCCTAGATTTCTGGTATCGTATCGTAGCCAAAGCAATATCACCCAGGGCAGTATCGTCTGGAGTGGTATCATCCAGAGCTTTTGAAGCAATTGTAGGGCAAACTTGAGGCATTTGAGGAGCCACTTAAGGAAAGTTTTAGAGACCTAGAGAGTCTTAGGAGGGTGAATGAACTTGAGGTCAGGGAGAGTGCTAAGTAGCCGAAGAAGTGTCATATCTTCTGTAGGGAGTGCCGCTCAGGTTAGTCACCACTTTGTCTATTCAGACACCTCTAGTGACTCAGAGAAGGAGATACCCATGGCTTCTGAAGATATGCAGGGTCCAGCTCCAAGTAGAAACTTCATGACCGCTGTAGAGGGAGAGTATCGTACCTCCTTACAATACGTTTCTACTAATGCCCAAGAGATCCCCATCTACCTGGATGGCTTAAACAGATCTGTGGCTAGGATGGTAACTTCCATGGATGCCACGATTGTGCCTAGACCTGCTGTTAAGTACGAAGGAGGAGCATACATGGATAAGATTGTTCACATATACATTGTAACTAAATTTCCCGAGTTGATCAATGAAAGGGGAGAATTAGTGGGACAAGAAAACTCAGGAAGACCAAATCCTAAGGAGCTAGTGACGACCCCTAGAGGTAGATCCCAAGTGACACGAGTCTTGAGAGGAGACTTGATACCTCAAGACGACTACCTGTTGGAAGTCTATTTGATCCACGGAGTGGACTTGTTGCTTCAAACAGGCTCACCGGCCCAAGGAGGAGAAGAAAGCCTGATGACATTTTATGAGCTAAAGGATCCGGAAGATGAGACTAGAATAACATACCTAGATAAGAATCAGAGAAGATATTGGTTGGTTGATGCCATAGATAGTGTTGGTGCAAACAAGCCTTAACACTTGGTTTTGGTTTGTGCCTTGAAGACTCAACATAAAGCTTGGACTATTGGAACCTTGGAAGATTAAAAGATTGGACCCTTGAATGATACATTCACAAGAATCAATAACCATATGAACCTAGTCTTATTGATTCTTACCTTTTATCTCATGTAAAAAGTCTATGTGACTTTATCAACAATGTAATCACACCTACTAGACTAGAGTCGTGGAAAAGTTAGATGATTTAGTTGAGGGAATATCTCCCTAAGTCTAGTGGAGAGAATCAAGGGAGCTTTAATTTGAATTCAAATTCAAATTCATTCAAAAAACTCCTATAAAAGTCAATGTAAAAGTCGCGGGTCATGTTACACCTTTCCCGAGGCTAATCCAAGCAGATCATAGAGTGTGTGAGAGCTACTACTTAGCCTACACCTCTGAGTACCATTGGGCATCACTCTACATGCCAATGGGAATGTACATTTCATACATTCAATATATATACTCATAGTCATTATCTCTGTGTTTTTTTCTCTGAGTGACTACCTCCAAGTCTGTCAACTTCAACAGGGCATATCTTAAGATCTACTGACCCAAATTTGATGATCCAGGGCTCATTGGAACCAGCTCAAAGCATTCTACAACACTACAAAATTTCAAGTCATTCTATTCAGCCAATTGGGAGAAATCGCTGTCGAAGTGATCACTGGTATTTCTCTGTGTTGTTCCTAAAAAATCGGGGGTGTCCCTGATTTTGCTAAAGATCATGCTCAGTGTATAGTTTGTTATTTGGAGTGATTTAACTTGCTAATGGTAGCTTGTTAAGTTAATTTAATACTCCCAAAAGAAATTAAACCAATTGCAAGTGTGCTGGTCACACTGAGCTTAGGACTGGGCAGGTGTCAATACAAGAATAGAAAGTTTTTGGAGTTGTGAAGGTTCAAAATCATCTGTTTTGATTTGGTCATTACTCAATCATTTTGTAAAACACATATATAGTTTCTTGGTGTCATTTGGAAGCTCAAGGAGTCTCCTAACCATATCTGAAGAGAAAAGAGGGCAGGTGTGAAGCAGGTCTAGCAGCACCAGCTTGATCTTCTGATTGTACCCAGCCATCACATCCAACAGTGGTATCAGAGCAAACAAGGTAATCATGGGTGATGGTTTCCCTTCTTTCATTGACAAATTGGATAGAAATAACTACCAGGCATGGTCATTAAGAATGAAGACCTATCTACAAGGGAGAAGCTTGTATGGATACATATCAGGAGATGAGGAGTTGCCCTCATTCAAAACCAGAGGCCTACCTACAAAGGATGAGCATGAGAGACTTAATCAATGGTGTGCTAAAGATGCTTTGGCAAGGTCATATCTTCTAAACTCTATCTCTGATTTCCTTCTACCTCATGTTAGGAACTGTAAGACTTCCCAAGAGACTTGGGAAACCTTGTCAACATACTTCTCATCAAGCACAAGGGCCAGAAAGAATCAGCTATGGATTGAGTTTACAACTCTCAGGAAGCAATCAAAACAATGTGTTTCAGATTTTGTCACCAAAGTCAAAGATATAGCAGATCAACTTGCAAGTGTTGGAGAAGAAATTGAAGAAGAGCAAATAGTTAGACAAGTGATCAATGGACTCAAAGCAGATGACAAGTGGGAGAGCTTTACCACTGCAATGGACTTGTACATGGACATCCAAGCACCTGATCTAACAACTCTGATTGGACAACTCTTTACACATGAAGCAAAGATCACAAAGAATGGAGAGCAATCAAAAGGTAACAATCCCTCTGCCCTATATACAGATAAGAAGTCTAAAGATAAGGGTAAAAGTAAGAAGGTTGATGAAGAAGGCTCTACCTCCCAAGCAAACTATGCAGGGAGAGGTAGATCATCTAGAGGTAGGGGCAGAGGAGGTAAGTCAGGTAGGGGGAGACCCTATAATCAATCTCCATGCAATATTTGTGGTTTGTCTAATCACACTACAGATGAATGCTACAAGAACTACAAGAATCAAAGAGGAAGAGGTCACCAAAGAGGAGGATACTCCCAAGGCAGAGGCAGATTCAATCAATCTCAAGGCTACCATGGCTACAACAATAATTACAACAATAACTACAACAATAGCTACAATCACAATGGCAATTATCAAGGAGGATACAGGAACAGAAAGGATTACAACAATTATGCAGAGGATCAAGATGATTCCTTGTTGATTATGAACATGACATCTAAATCAGGTATCAATGATGATCATTTGTTCTATATTGATTCAGGTTGCTCTAACCATGTAGCTGGGAATGTTGCCTTACTTTCTGATTTGGAAGAACCTAAAGGCAAGCACCAAGTGCAGACAGGTGATGACACTAAACATTCAGTGGTTAAAGTAGGTAATGTCAAAACAAGTGATGGTAATCAGAATTTGCTAAGCAGAGTATTGTATGTTCCAACAATCACCAAGAATCTGATGAGTGTAGGTCAGATTGTTGAAAAAGGTCTACAGGTCAGGTTCACTCAACATGGTGCATATGTGGAGGATCCAAGACATGGATTCAGAAGGATAGCCAAGGGAGAGAAATCAGGTAGACTATTTACTTTTGAACTTGAAGATACTAAGAATATTGCCTTGTATAACTACAAGGACCAAACCCTATCAGAATTGGAGATGTGGCACAAAAGATTAGGTCACATTGGAGAGAGGACCATAAAGCAGATGAGCAGAGATCAATGTGTGCTTGGGATACCTAATGTATCCAAGAAACACATGATATACAAGTGTGGGGCTTGTCAATTTGGTAAGTCACACAGATTGCCATATACCAAAAAGGGTTTTATGCATGAAGACTACTTGGAATTGGTGCATACAGATGTGTGGGGACCAAGCAAGGAGCCATCCATATCTGGATCAAGGTACTATGTATCTTTTATAGATGATTATAGCAGATGGACTGTCTTGTACTTCATGAAACATAAAGATGAAGTATTTAATTGTTTCAAAAGGTATCTTGCATTAGTAGAGAATCAAACAGGTAGACATTTGAAGAGATTAAGATCTGATGGTGGTGGAGAATACTTCTCCAATGACTTTGAAGAGTTCTTGCAGGAAAGAGGCATCAAGAGGGAGATTACCACAAGGTACTCACCTGAACAAAATGGGGTAGCAGAAAGGAGGAATAGACTCATTGTGGAGACAGCTAGGTCTATGCTTAATGAGAAAAAATTACCAAATTATCTTTGGGCAGAGAGTGTATCTACTGCCACATACTTGATCAACAGGTTGCCATCAAAGACACTTGATGGAATGACACCCTATGAGGCTTGGCATGGTAAGAGACCATCTCTGGATCATTGCAAAATCTTTGGGTGTGTTGCATATGTGCATATTCCCTCACAGGTAAGGGGAAAGCTAGACCCTAAGGCTGAAAAGTGTATCTTTATTGGTTATGATTTGAATCAGAAAGGATACAGGTTCTATAACCCCTCAAACAAAGGCTTCAAGGTAAGCAGAGATGTAATCTTTGATGAAAATGATTCATGGTATGATAATGAGTGCAGGAAAGTTAGCCTACCTTATGATATGGAAGAAGACTTTCCAAAGCTTGTCAGGCAAGAACCAACTCAGAATGAGGACACAAGTTCAGATGATGAAGACACCATCAACATTGAAGAATTCAAAGCTTGGAAATCCAAAGGGAAGATGAAGATGAAGCAACTTGAAGACAATCCAGAATCCTCAACTCAAGCTATGAGGAGATCTTCAAGAGAAAAGAAGAAACCAATTAGGTATGGGTATGATACTTCACTTGTAACCAAGCACTCTGTATATCTTGCAAAGGATATCTTAAGTGAAGAACCAGGTACATTTGAGGAAGCTATTACTAAACCAGAATGGAAGGAAGCAATGAATGAAGAAATGGAGGCTCTCAAGGAGAGTGATACTTGGGACTTGGTACCCAAGAAGGACTCCATGAAGGTGATAGGATCCAGATGGATCTACAAACTCAAAAGAAACTCAGATGGTACAATAAGCAGGTACAAAGCTAGGTTGGTAGCCAAGGGTTTTGCACAAACCCAAGGCATTGATTATGAGGAGACATTTTCTCCTGTGGCCAAGATGCCAACTATCAGAATTATGGTGAGTGTAGCTGCATCCAAGAATTGGAACATGTACCAATTGGATGTAAAGAATGCATTCTTGAATGGATGGATATCTGAAGAGGTCTACATGTCACAACCACCTGGCTATGAGGATCCCAATAAGGTAAATCATGTTTGCAAATTGAAGAAGGCTCTGTATGGATTGAAACAGGCACCTAGAGCATGGAATTATAGGTTGACAACCTATCTCTTGGATCAAGGATTTGTGATGAGTAAAGCAGATACTTCATTGTTTATAAAGAAGAACAATTCAGAGGTAATATACTTGTGTGTCTATGTTGATGACATCATTATTACAGGAAATGATGTTCAAGGAATTAGACACATCAAAAGTCAAATGATGAAGGAATTCAAGATCAATGATCTTGGATTATTGAAGTACTTCCTAGGGCTTGAATTGGTCTACACAAATTCAGGTATATTCATTACTCAGAGGAAGTACATTCAGGACATGGTCAAGAAGTTTAATTTGCAGGAAGCTAAAGTCTCAAACACCCCTATGGAGGTCAATCACAAACTCAGTGCACATGAAGGAGAAGAACTCAAGGATATTACAGGTTATCAAAGTTTGGTAGGTAGTCTTAATTATGCTACCTTAACTAGGATTGATATCTCATATGGTGTTAGTGTACTTAGCCAATTTATGCATAAGCCAAGAGTACCACATTTGGAGGCAGCCAAGAAGATAGTAAAGTACCTAAAGGGAACACAAAATCATGGTTTGTATTATCCATATTCATCAGACATTGACATCAAGGTATACTCAGATGCAGATTGGGCAGGTTGCAAGGATGACAGGAGAAGTACATCTGGTTACATATGCTTTGCAGGTGATAAACCAATTTCTTGGTCATCCAAGAAACAACCCACAGTGACTCTATCATCTACTGAGGCAGAGTACAGAGGGCTAGCCAATGCCACTCAAGAAGCCATATGGTTGAAGCTACTATACTCAGAATTAGGTCTATATACAAGGCCACCTATCATATTTGGAGATAACACAAGTTCACTTCACCTAGCAGCTAATCCTGTTTATCATGCTAGGACAAAACACATAGAGGTTCATTACCACTATGTGAGGGAGAAATTACTTAGCAAGGAAATCCAATTATCATATGTGTCCACTAATATTCAATGTGCAGATTTGCTTACAAAATCTTTGGATGGGAGCAAGCTATGCAGGTTTAAATCCATGATTGGATTGCAGGATATCATTGAAGACTAAAGATGAAGACTCAAGCAAGTGTTTGGCTTGAGGGGGAGCTGTTGGTGCAAACAAGCCTTAACACTTGGTTTTGGTTTGTGCCTTGAAGACTCAACATAAAGCTTGGACTATTGGAACCTTGGAAGATTAAAAGATTGGACCCTTGAATGATACATTCACAAGAATCAATAACCATATGAACCTAGTCTTATTGATTCTTACCTTTTATCTCATGTAAAAAGTCTATGTGACTTTATCAACAATGTAATCACACCTACTAGACTAGAGTCGTGGAAAAGTTAGATGATTTAGTTGAGGGAATATCTCCCTAAGTCTAGTGGAGAGAATCAAGGGAGCTTTAATTTGAATTCAAATTCAAATTCATTCAAAAAACTCCTATAAAAGTCAATGTAAAAGTCGCGGGTCATGTTACACCTTTCCCGAGGCTAATCCAAGCAGATCATAGAGTGTGTGAGAGCTACTACTTAGCCTACACCTCTGAGTACCATTGGGCATTACTCTACATGCCAATGGGAATGTACATTTCATAGATTCAATATATATACTCATAGTCATTATCTCTGTGTTTTTTTCTCTGAGTGACTACCTCCAAGTCTGTCAACTTCAACAGGGCATATCTTAAGATCTACTGACCCAAATTTGATGATCCAGGGCTCATTGGAACCATCTCAAAGCATTCTACAACACTACAAAATTTCAAGTCATTCTATTCAGCCAATTGGGAGAAATCGCTGTCGAAGTGATCACTGGTATTTCTCTGTGTTGTTCCTAAAAAATCGGGGGTGTCCCTGATTTTGCTAAAGATCATGCTCAGTGTATAGTTTGTTATTTGGAGTGATTTAACTTGCTAATGGTAGCTTGTTAAGTTAATTTAATACTCCCAGAAGAAATTAAACCAATTGCAAGTGTGCTGGTCACACTGAGCTTAGGACTGAGCAGGTGTCAATACAAGAATAGAAAGTTTTTGGAGTTGTGAAGGTTCAAAATCATCTGTTTTGATTTGGTCATTACTCAATCATTTTGTAAAACACATATATAGTTTCTTGGTGTCATTTGGAAGCTCAAGGAGTCTCCTAACCATATCTGAAGAGAAAAGAGGGCAGGTGTGAAGCAGGTCTAGCAGCACCAGCTTGATCTTCTGATTGTACCCAGCCATCACATCCAACAGATAGGGCTCGACTGAAATACATGGCGTTGCCTCTATTCCCTCAGAGAGAATAGGCAACCACTTCTCAAAACCCCTTTGGAACTCAACAAGAGGAAGAGCACACCATGTTAGGACAAACTAGCCAACAAAGTGTTCCAAACCGTACTCACGTGCAATTTACAACTCTAGGAGTGCAAAATCAGACCCACCATGGAGTAGGTAATCAGTACCGACCACCAATAAGACCACGACCACCAGAAGGAGGGTGGCCAGGGTACCCCCTATTAGACCAGCAGTTCCTGCCTTCCCTGTAATGCCTAGACCACCAGAACCAATGAGAAGACTGAGACCTATCCAAGTGGCCAAGTGCGTAAGAAATCATTATGACGGATTGGGAGAACCCTATGATCACATTGCTGAATTTAAACAAGTTCTAAGGGCAGAACAAGTAGACGACTTCTTTGTGCAGTACGAGTCTTTCAGACTCACTCTCACAGGAACGGCTCTAACTTGGTTCTAGCCATTAGACCCCAACCAATTTGGAAATATGGAACAATTCTTTTAGGAATTTATTGGGGAATTCACTAAGAGAGGGATTAAACACAATTCTGCGTCTTTAATCCATAGATTTAAAACCTAATGAAATCGTGAAAACAGCTGCCCGAAGATTCAATCAGTATGTTGATAGATGCCCAGCAACAGAAAGGCCCACTCAACAAAAGATGATTTCATTATTTTTGGATGGACTCACGAATGGAACCCTAAGAACGCTAGTTTATGTGAAAAGGTTACAAACCCTGAGTGAATGTCTTCAAGAGTGCATTGACCTAGAAGATAATCTAGCTGAGGATCTCAAGAGCACATCCAGCCCCACTAAATCAGAAGACTCTCGAAGTACTATTACATCCAACTCCAGTAATGTGGAGGAATTAGCAGAGTTGGTAGCAAAAAAATTAGGAGTTCAAGGACATAGAAATTACCAACACCCAGCTTTAAGAGTGCCCATGTTACGAAGATGTAGTCTATGTGGAGGAGATCACCCTACACATATGTGTGTGCGAGGAGGGATCGGTGCGCATCAGACATATCCTTACAACAGACAGCCCCAACAAGGAACTGCCTTGTACTGCCACTTAAAACAAAAATACACCAATCACACCACAGAGAACTGCCCATTCAATAGACAGGCACAACCTTTACAACCACCTCAGTATCGACCATACGGATATCCACCTAGAGAGCCAGGCAGAGAGATGCCCAGATACAATCCCCATCCAACACCAACAGGAGCACCAAGGCCATACGAGCAAGTACCATATCCACCGCCCCAACCAGTGTTAGGACCACAACTCTCACAACCTCAACAAGTGGTACCTGTGAAATACGCTTAACCAGAAGAAAATTTGGAAAGAGCCATAGTGCCAACCTCAATGATGACCAGTGTAGAATCAGCGAACCCTGGATATGAGCTGCCCCCAGGAGATTATTATCCCTATGAAGCCAACACGTTGTCGTCGAGATTTTCTCTCCTCTCTCACTTGTGGAGGCCTACAAAAAACATATTTGGTGAAGGTAGCCGGAATTCCCCGAGAAGTCCAAGATGCATCAAGGATGTCAAAGGAAGCTCACATACAAAGTTTCAAAGAAATCAAGAAAGTCCATGGTAGCGGTCAAAGCTGGTCAAAGCTGGTCAAAGTTGGGAAATTAGGGCAAAAATTTCATTGTCACCAAATTAGATGAAAATTCATATACTTGTAAAGATTGTCAAAGGCAGTCTATAGCCCCAATTTCAATAGAAAATGGATTTTGTAGCACATTGATATGCTATGTTCATTTTGTAAAAATGTAATTTTTCTAGTTTGACCCTCCAAATTCTTGTATAGAAAATTATGTTAGCCATATGGTTTGGCATGTATAAAGATCATATATGGCTACATATTTGTACAAATTTTCAAGGCTATCAGAGCTTCCTAGACACCTTAATGCCACCTTGCAAGCTTCCAAATGTAGTCAAACTTGTACAAGGGAGATTCACATGGGAGTTTTTTCTGCATATTCCTGAAGGAGATCTTTGGAAACATAGTCCTACAAAGTTTCATCTTCATCAAAGCCTATTTGGAGGGTTAAAGAGTACAAATTCCAGTTTTCAAGGTCACCGCAGTTTTCTAGAATAAGAAAATTGAAGGCTTGAAGGGCTACCACATGTCAAAATATGATTGAACCATGTTGTACGGTCAAGATGAGCTCATATTCAAGGGTGGAGATGCACTTAAGCATAAAAGAAGGAGGATCCACGAATTTTTTCATCAAAGAAGACTTTTTTGACAGTTAAAGATCAATAATGCAAAGTTTCTCCAAAAATAATGGCTTATCTTATCCGAGTTGATGTCAGCACTGATCCGACGGTCCAGATCATCCCCAGATCCAATGGTGGAGAATGAGGGCGCCTAAATTTCACTCCTTTACACTAGATTTGATAGAAAGAACAATTCCAAGCCATTGATTTGATTAATCAAATGGTTGTAATCAAAAGTAGTGATCCTAGAGTTGAGAGTTGATTTCTCTAGATCTAAGGGCCCAAATTCATTCAAAAAACTATATAAACCCCCCTCCAAACTCCTAGAGCATCATTGTTAGGCATCCATAGGGCTCATGCTAGCTTACGGTTTCCTTGAGACGATCACCCTCGGTTGAGCGAGTGAGGATCCAAGGTGAGCTAGTATGAGTATAGAACCTAGTTTCAAAATTAAGTTAGAACTCCAATCTAGGATAGGCTCTTGAAACCAGCATCTCTATCTTGACTCACCCTCGGTGGAGCGTGTGAGTGAGTTAGAGCTGATTTTAATGAGTCTTAGACTTCTTTAGTTAGACGTTACGAGCCTAGACAGACATAGGGTCACTGAAGTGGAACTCACCTTCTTACGTGTGACATTCGGTTGAACTGTCATGGTTTGAGGGTCGGAACCACCTTTGATCAGTAGACTGCTTAGCATGACGTACCACGACGATATTTTACATGTAACTTAATTCAAATCCTTTTAATTCATGTCACTTGTCACTTGTCTCTTGTCTCCTCTCTCAGTCTCTTAAGTATTTTTACATGTCTTCTATTTCTTCTATGTGTGAGAAGGCTCCGCAGTATTGCGTTGAACCAGTGAGGATGTTTCTTTGAGCTTGTGAGTAAACTCTATCATCATAATTCACTTGCATGCATATAATCCATACATACCCATACATATTGATTAGTTTCTGAAAGTGTATAAGAAGCTCCAATATTGGACCATTCTTCCTTTCGAAACTGGTTTATGTGTAAGGGTTCCATCTATTCTCGTCATGCATACATATCATCCAAAGAAGACTATGCATATGGATTGGAATTAGGAAGTGTTTAAGAAGCTCCTTCAATGGACCATTCTTCCTTCCAAATTTCATTCGTATGTATGGTTCTCTTTCATTCTTATCATTCATGTTCATAAATCTAACTTGCACTCCTACATTCCTATTCCCATAATCATTTCAACATCTCTCTCTTCTCCATACTCAACATTAATTTCACTTTCATGTCCTTAAACCTTCCAACATTCATTAGCTTCATACACCCTGTGTGTGCCACGACCGGACCCGATCCACCCGGATTGCGATCACCTCCACATTTGAACCCGACGTGAAACGCTTCGTGGCATTTGCTTCTGATCTTGTTGGGAGGTTGTGATCCATATCCTTTGTTTCATATTTTTCATCCTCATCATATCATCATCATCAGTCTTGAGTGTTGCACTGGATTTCTCACAGTATCATGCACATCTTCGTCGTGAAGTAAACGCATTTGTGAGAGATCTAGAGCATCGTGCATCACTTGCTTATTCACATAAGATGGAGGAAGGATTCAAATCCCTTATTGTTGAGAAACAAGGCCAAAGAATAGTCTCTTCTATGTTGAGAGAGAAGGGAAAATTCAATGGCATCAACATCACAAGCTACTTAGATTTGTTTGAAGAGCAAGCTATGATTTTTGGTCTTCCCGAAGATCTTTTGATATCATTCTTTGAACGAATTGTTGATAGCTCTATCATAAACCGTGTCACTCAATATGATAGTCTTCCTTGGAGTGATTTTAGAAAGGAGATGCTCAAAGAATTCTATCTTGAAGATTATAGCCAACATAATCGAGATGGATTCTTACGATGGGTCAATTCTCCAAAGCCTAGTAGCTCTATTACTCACTTACAAAATGAGTATATTAGACGCTATGAACAACTTCCTGATGAGGATAAGATAACTTTGGAACCTGATCTTGTGATCAATTTTCTTAAGCTTCTTTATCCTGAAACTCGTAGGGAAGTTGAACGACGATTAGAAGAACCAGATAAGCGCTATGGTCTTACTGACAATTGGCAAAAAGTGCGTAAAGTAGTAGAGGCTGTAGCCCATAGACATCAAAGACAATCCATGCTTTATGAGCAAACTAGTCTTCCTCAAGCTAGCCTTCCACAAACTAAGGAGCAAGTTAGAGAACAATCCCATGCTATGCTTTTTGACTCTACTCCTATTCCTCAAATGATGGAGCCTAATCAAGGTTTTAAAGTAGAGCCAAATAAAAGTGTAGTTGAACAATCTCAAGTGGATATTCTCACTAAGCAAATGGAAAGTCTTATTGCTACACAATCCAATTTGGCCAAGACTATAGATGCTTTACAATCTAATTACACCAAAACTTTCCAAAATCAAATGAACCCAATGACTTTTCAAGAGCCTAATCAACATGTTATAGCTACCAATCAAAATCCACAAGTAGCTCCTACTCAAGCATATCAAGTTCCTCCAATGCATAATCCTCCAATGCATAATCCTTCAATGCAAAATCCTCATCCTCATGTGCAAAATCCTCAAATGTATCAAAACCTGTATCCTCAAGCTTCTCAAATAGCTTTTCAAAATCCTCAAAATCAAAATTTTCAAAATCATCAACCGTATAATATGGAAGCTCCTCTTGCACCTCAAGTACCACATGTTGCTCCCCAAGCTCCTCAAATACATCAATTGCATTTTCAAAATCCTAATTATCCTGTTCAAGCAATACCTTATCAACAAAATCCTCAATTTCAAAATTTCCCACCACAAGTTAATCAAAATCCTCAAAATCAAAATGGTTTTGTGCGTGGCCCTCGTAGGTGTCCTTGGTGTGATTCGTTAGAGCACTTTTTGAGAGATTGTGAATTATTGAAGGCTGCTAAGGAGCAACGACTAGTAATAGACATAGACAAGAAAATCTGTGACTATCGATCTAGGCTACCTTTGCAAGGAAATTATGGTAAGGGAGGAATGAAAAAACATTATGAAAATATAACCATAATGGACGTAGGAACTAGAGGAGTGAAACTAGAAGCTCTTGATGAACAACAAGTAGAATCAAGTAAACCCACAAAGGAAGGTGATTTTTCCATAGAGGCTTTAGTAAGAGCACGGGATGAGATTAGGAGAATAACAGCTTGGGAGTCACTGATAGAAGATCAATCTCTTATTTCTCACATATCCAATGTAGAAGAAAAACGAAAAAGAGATGAAGCTGAACCTAGTGAAAGAAGAGTGACTCGAAAACAAACCTCAGAGGGAATAGAAACAATCATAGAGCAAGGAGAAACATCACAATCCAAAGATAAAAAACAAGAATCAGAACCCAATGAACAAAAACAAGAGGAGAAACAAAAAGGGAAGAAGACAAAGCAAAGAAAAACAGAACCAAAGCCTTTAGATAAACAAGAACAATCAAAACAAACTGAAGACCAAACACGAGAACATGAACAAAAACAAGACCCTGAGCAAAAACAAAAGAAACCAAAGAGAAAACCTAAAGCCATCTTGATTTCAGAAATTGAGAGAAAAATAGATCCTATGGAGATTTTAGATGACATTTTGCTTAAGAGTCAAGTGACTATGTCTTTAGAACAAGTTTTCTCTATTGCAAAGCCTGTTTTTAAAGATAACTTTATCGGCCTAATTAAAAGGAAGAGGTTTCCGCTTAATCTAGATACTGAGATGCAAGATTCTCTAGATCAAGATCAAGCTATGAATGAAGCCTTAAACTTTGATAATCTGATGAAGAGGACTTTGATGATGATGAAGTAAATGTTAATAAAAATTTCTTAGGACCTATTCAACCTAACCATGAAAATCATGAAAACAATCCTGAAAGTCACTTTAAAAGAACATTTTGGTCTAGAGGTACATCAGAGATGCATGTTAAAATAGGAAATGATAAGAACACTATCACTGTAAATGCATTAGTAGATTCCGGCTCCGAAATCAATGTGATTTCAAGAGAAGTCTATGATAAGTTTCGATGGCCCATAGATAAAGATTGTGGATGGCGTATGAGAACTGCAGATAATGGTGTAGGTACCCTGTATGGAGCTTGCGCTAGTGTGCCCATATCCATAGGAGGAATCACAGAAGAGTTTCACTTTTTTATTCAAGATAATTGCTCCTATGAAGTTCTCTTAGTTCAACCCTTTATTTGTGAGAGTCATATGGAAACTAAAGCCATGGATGATGGGTCTACCTATGCTAGATTTAAGTCTAAGGATGGAATGCAATCACTTCAAGTCATGACAGTAGGAGTGAATCATCCTAGGAATCGATTGTCAATTAGAAAGAAACCTATTGTTACTCAGGGTCATGAGCATGCTTGTAGTGATTGTGCACCTCGATTCATGTTTGGAGCTACATATGATCAAAATTTCGGATAGAATCCATTGTTGAGCGGGACAACAGTGGATATTGGTTTGACATCTCGCATCCAACCAACATGTACAATAGTTTGTCACTTTGTTTTCCACATTCTAGATTAGATTTTCTTCATAAGAGTCAATTGTCCAAGTCTTTTATCCAAAAAACCCAAAAAATTTATAAAAATAACAAAATCATGGAACATGATGAGAACATTGAGCATGTGATTGAAACATCTCATTGTTTCTCTACTCTTGAGGAGTTAGAGTTATGTCTTCAACAAAATTCTAATTCCCATATTATTCTTCTTTATTCCCTAGATGAGTATGCTCTAATCCAAGAGTATGCTCTCAATGTTGACAAGTGCTCAAAATTTAACCAAACACATGATGCCTTAGTTGAAACAAAGTACAAAACTGTAGACAAAAAAATCAAACCCATAGCTCAACCGTTACCTCAAGGAAGTAATGAAAAAATTATTGATGTGAAAAATGATCCAATTCTTCGGGATAAGAAAAACATAGGACATACATTCACGGATGAGACAATCAAACAAGTGAAAATTGGTAGAGATGATGACTTTCTTTTGCCAGCAGAGAGAGATAAATTTGAGAGAGTCATACGTAGCCATGGAAAAGCCTTTACTATGTATCCTCATGAGATTGGTTGTGTAGATCCTAAGCTAGTTTAACCCATGATAATCTTTACTATTCCACATATTCCATGGAATCTTCGCCCTATACCAGTTCCAAAGGCTCACTTACCTGAGCTAATGAAACTACTTAAGGAGAAGATAAACATGAGAATTTTAGAGCCATCTTTTGCACCTTACTCAAATCGATGGTTCACTGTGCCTAAAAAGAATGGGAAACTACGTTTTATTCAAGATCTCCAACCCGTCAATAAAGTCACCATAAGGAATGTAGGAACAGGACCCATTGTAGATGAGTTTGCTGAATCATTTTCAGGACATTCTATCTATTCAATGGGTGATTTATATTCTGGATATGACCAATTCCAATTAGCAATTGATAGTCGTGACATAACCACAATGAAAACTCCTTTAGGCTTAGTGCGAATGTGTACTTTACCTCAAGGAGCAACTAATTATGTGGCTCATATGATGAGTGCTATGAATATGGTCTTACATGATTTTATCCCTCATATAACTATGCCATTCATTGATGATATTCCAATTAAAGGGAGTGAGGAACGTGTAAAGGACATTACTTTAGATTCATCTGGATGTCGTAAATTTGTTCTTGACCATATCTCTGATTGTGAAAGAATATTTCAACGATTTGAAGAGGTAGGTCTCACATTTTCCATAGAGAAATCTGTTTTTGGTGTCAACGAGGTACTTATTGTTGGACATCTATGTGGCCATTATGGTCGAAAGCCATACCCACAAAAAGTTGATGCCATTAGCAAGATTTCTGAAACATGTAACAACGTGAGTGAGGTACGTAGATTTCTTGGTGCTTGCATCTTTTATGTTATTTGGATCCCTCACTTTGCTCATGTTGCTGATTGTCTTTATGAATTGTTGAGGAAGAAACGAAAATTTATTTGGACTGACAAACACACTCAAGCTATGCATAAATTGAAGAAATTATTGCTTAAAGCTCCCATCCTTAAGCGTGTAGACTATTCTGCTAACAAACCTATTATATTGACTGTTGATACTAGTCCTATTGGTATAGGTTGGGTCATAAGTCAAGATGATAGTGAAGGGAATAGATATGCAATTAGGTTTGGTGCCAAAATTCTACATGAAACACAACGAAAATATCCACAAATCAAACGAGAACTATGGGGTATGGTAACAGCTTTGAAAACAGACAAAGAATATTTCATTGGTGCAAATGTCAAAGTTGAGACTGATTGTTTGCCTCTCATTGGAATGATAGCCAATTGTTCATCTCCTGATATAGCCATGCTTAGATGGATCTCATATATTAAGTTCATAAATCCTGAGTTAGTTCATATTTCAGGTAAGTCAAACTCAGTTGCTGATATGTTATCGAGAGCTAGATTTGATGATGATCTTGAAAGTGATCTAATAAAGAATGTGAATTTAGTTGACTATGTTCCACATATATATGAGTATGAGAAATTTCATGAGTCTGAGTACGAAGATGAATGGAGAGACATAGGGAAGTATCTCAGTACACTACAACCATTACCTAGCTGGACTACGAATAGATTCCGTAACATTAGGAAACGAGCTTATAACTTTTTCCTATGTAATGGTTATCTTTGGAGACATGCTAAGGGTAAGGTTAAGAATCCACAACGAGTCCTAGGAAAAAGAGGTCTTCAATTGCAAGTAATGAAGGAAATGCATGAGACATTATGGGCCGGTCATAAAGGATTTTTTGGAACATATGAAAAAATTAGAAGTACCTATTATTGGCCTAGGATGTATGTTGACATTAGTAGCTATGTTTCTACATGTTCTACTTGTCAACTTCATTCATCAGTCAAACATAGAGATCCGTTGCATCCTACTTATCCACCTTGTATTCACTACAAGTGGGTAGTAGATCTTGTAACTATGCCTAAAGGTATTGACAAAATGCGTTACATTGTACTTGCAAGAGAAGACTTAACTAATCATGTAGAGGGACGTGCACTACGATCTAAGACCACTTACAATGTTTGCAAATTCTTGCTTGAAGATGTCATAAGTCGCTTTGGGTACATAGAGAAAGTAGTTGCCGATCGTGGAGAGTTAAATGCGAGAGAAGCTAAAGAGTTCTTTGAGCGTCACGGTATTCGTTTGTCTCTCACTACTGCATATAATCCAGAGGCCAATGGTAAAATAGAGAGAGGGCATCCACCTATTGTGAAAGCCATATCTAAAGCATGTAACGGTGACATCAAACAATGGCCTAGATTCTTACCTTTTGCACTTTGGGCAGATAGAATGACATGCACACGTACTACTGGATATATGCCTGCTGAACTTATGTACTATCAAAAACCATTGTTTCCAATTCAATCTCATATTTTTGCATGGTCAAATTTGCCTTGGTCTGAAAACATGTCTACTGATGACTTTTTGAGTTTGCGCATTAAACAGTTAGAACAAGGTAAAGTAAGACTTGATGATGCTGTTGAAAAATTAAGAGAATCTAGAATGAAGAATAAGCATTATTTTGATAAAACTCATCGACTGCGTCCTAATCCAATTGAAGTAGGAGATTGGGTGCTCATTTATGATAGTACATTTGACTCTCAATATGATGCACGCAAAAAGCTCACTCAACGGTGGTTTGGGCCATACATTGTATCAAAAGTCAACAACAATGGTACGTATGCTCTTTGTGAATTAAATGGTGTTGCACTAAAAACTTTGATTGCAGGTAAAAGGATAAAGCTATTCAAGAAACGTGATAATGACGAGTACATTTTGGATGAGGACATTGAAGAAGATAACAACAATGAGGCCGATTCATAAACAGGAGTATCCATGCTATAAAAAATAAAAATATAAATAAAAAAAGAAAAAAAAATAAAAAAAACATATAAAAATATCATTAATTTTTCAAGTTCATGTTGCTTTGTTTTTTTTCAAGTTCATTCTATTTTTATTTTTTTTCCATGCTTGTTTCATGCATGTTTTTTTTCAGTCTTTGCATTGCATTGCATATCCACATCACTTGAGTCAAAAAGGGCAAATGATGATTTCTCTACTTGTGTAAAATTGTATCTTAAGTAGTAACTTATCTACTAAGGAATTGATTATAATCTAGGATTGTGGAAAGATAGGGCATGTAGATTTAGAGGTTTATTTTGGTGACATGACTTTCATATATAAACATGCATATGTATCCAGTATCGAAAGCATAATTGTTGAAATCCTAGCTCCTGCTATTGCATGTTTCTACATCCTTAGTCCATCTCACAGCACTTGTATCGGAGTTTAAACGACTGTTCTCCGTCATCAAAAATGGTTGTACCTTGTATCGGGGTTTAATTTTTCCTCGTCAAAAAAAAAAAAAAAAAAAAAAAAAAAAATATATATATATATATATATATATATATATATATATATATATATATATTTATATATTTATATATATATATATATATATAATAAAATAAAAATTTAAAAAAAATGCTACATGTTACCAAGAAGTTTACACTTTCTTCCACCCCAAAAAAGTGATCGTAACCATAAAGTTGCCGAATCATCATCATCATCGGAAAAAAAAAAAAGAGCAAGCCAAAGAAATCACGGGCTATATAGGCAGATTTATGCATTAGTGGAGTTTAGTTAGATTTCCTTGCATGTTATTAGAGAAAGAGAATATTCATATTTATGTAGGAAAGGAGTTGATCTAAAATAAGCTAAAGATGAAAGATGTCTCTTGAAAATCCTAAATCTTTGTTTATAATCATATTTAAGGTAGATTGCTTTATGAAAAAGGTACAAAATTTTCTTCAAGATGAGAGGAACTGATGCTTAAAACGACTCAATACATCCACTTCCACTTCATATTGATGCTTGTTTTTTTTCTTTCTTGTTGCCAATGTTGCTTGTTCATTTGCATATATGTTGCCTATTTGTTCATGCATATTCATGTTTCCTGTTTCAATTATTTCTTTCATGCAAATTTTGCTTCATGTCACGTTACCTACTTATTCATGCATATAATCAATTTTCCTTCCATCTTTCTTATGTTGCCTATAAAAGAATTTGATGCCTGGAACATTTTGTTTTTCACAGATGCTAGAGTGGCGCTTCCGGAGGAATCGCAGGTTTAGTGGGGGCGAATGTCGTCGAGATTTTCTCTCCTCTCTCACTTGTGGAGGCCTACAAAAAACATATTTGGTGAAGGTAGCCGGAATTCCCCGAGAAGTCCAAGATGCATCAAGGATGTCAAAGGAAGCTCACATACAAAGTTTCAAAGAAATCAAGAAAGTCCATGGTAGCGGTCAAAGCTGGTCAAAGCTGGTCAAAGTTGGGAAATTAGGGCAAAAATTTCATTGTCACCAAATTAGATGAAAATTCATATACTTGTAAAGATTGTCAAAGGCAGTCTATAGCCCCAATTTCAATAGAAAATGGATTTTGTAGCACATTGATATGCTATGTTCATTTTGTAAAAATGTAATTTTTCTAGTTTGACCCTCCAAATTCTTGTATAGAAAATTATGTTAGCCATATGGTTTGGCATGTATAAAGATCATATATGGCTACATATTTGTACAAATTTTCAAGGCTATCAAAGCTTCCTAGACACCTTAATGCCACCTTGCAAGCTTCCAAATGTAGTCAAACTTGTACAAGGGAGATTCACATGGGAGTTTTTTCTGCATATTCCTGAAGGAGATCTTTGGAAACATAGTCCTACAAAGTTTCATCTTCATCAAAGCCTATTTGGAGGGTCAAAGAGTACAAAGTCCAGTTTTCAAGGTCACCGCAGTTTTCTAGAATAAGAAAATTGAAGGCTTGAAGGGCTACCACATGTCAAAATATGATTGAACCATGTTGTACGGTCAAGATGAGCTCATATTCAAGGGTGGAGATGCACTTAAGCATAAAGGAAGGAGGATCCACGAATTTTTTCATCAAAGAAGACTTTTTTGACAGTTAAAGATCAATAATACAAAGTTTCTCCAAAAATAGTGGCTTATTTTATCCGAGTTGATGTCAGCACTGATCCGACGGTCCAGATCATCCCCAGATCCAATGGTGGAGAATGAGGGCACCTAAATTTCACTCCTTTACACTAGATTTGATAGAAAGAACAATTCCAAGCCATTGATTTGATTAATCAAATGGTTGTAATCAAAAGTAGTGATCCTAGAGTTGAGAGTTGATTTCTCTAGATCTAAGGGCCCAAATTCATTCAAAAAACTATATAAACCCCCCTCCAAACTCCTAGAGCATCATTGTTAGGCATCCATAGGGCTCATGCTAGCTTACGATTTCCTTGAGACGATCACCCTCGGTTGAGCGAGTGAGGATCCAAGGTGAGCTAGTATGAGTATAGAACCTAGTTTCAAATTTAAGTTAGAACTCCAATCTAGGATAGGCTCTTGAAACCAGCATCTCTATCTTGACTCACCCTCGATGGAGCGTGTGAGTGAGTTAGAGCTAATTTTAATGCATCTTAGACTTCTTTAGTTAGACGTTACGAGCCTAGACAGACATAGGGTCACTGAAGTGGAACTCACCTTCTTACGTGTGACATTCGGTTGAACTGTCATGGTTTGAGGGTCGGAACCACCTTTGATCAGTAGACTGCTTAGCATGACGTACCACGACGATATTTTACATTACTTAATTCAAATCCTTTTAATTCATGTCACTTGTCACTTGTCTCTTGTCTCCTCTCCCAGTCTCTTAAAGTATTTTTACATGTCTTCTATTTCTTCTATGTGTGAGAAGGCTCCGCAGTATTGCGTTGAACCAGTGAGGATGTTTCTTTGAGCTTGTGAGTAAACTCTATCATCATAATTCACTTGCATGCATATAATCCATACATACCCATACATATTGATTAGTTTCTGAAAGTGTATAAGAAGCTCCAATATTGGACCATTCTTCCTTTCGAAACTGGTTTATGTGTAAGGGTTCCATCTATTCTCGTCATGCATACATATCATCCAAAGAAGACTATGCATATGGATTGGAATTAGGAAGTGTTTAAGAAGCTCCTTCAATGGACCATTCTTCCTTCCAAATTTCATTCGTATGTATGGTTCTCTTTCATTCTTATCATTCATGTTCATAAATCTAACTTGCACTCCTACATTCCTATTCCCATAATCATTTCAACATCTCTCTCTTCTCCATACTCAACATTAATTTCACTTTCATGTCCTTAAACCTTCCAACATTCATTAGCTTCATACACCCTGTGTGTGCCACGACCGGACCCAATCCACCCGGATTGCGATCACCTCCACAACGTTAGAGTATGAATCAGCATATGATTCGGCTTACTATGGATATGAAGGTTATGATCAGGCTTATGGAACGAAGGTAGCAACTTTGATATATACTGCACCTAAAGCACAACCACCCATGAGACCACCCATTAGACCCCTTGTGCCGGGATGACCTTGTTATAGATGTGGAGGAGACCATTTTATTAGAGAATGTCCTCGACCTTATAATCCATCACCCCCTTAGAACTTGGGAAGGATATTGCAATGATTGTGGAAAGGAGCATCTTTTCAGAGATTGCCCTAAGAATCCAACCAAAGTCCAAGATACTGCACCAATTAATGTAATTGAAGTGATAGAAGCATCTAGAAGTGATAAGGAATATATTGTGCCTTTAAAGGCCATTACAAGAGCTCAAACGAAAGAACAAAAAGGAAAACAACCAAAACAGGAATGAGAGAGCAAAAGAATGGTAAGTCTCAAAATTCAAATAGTTGAAGATTCTGAGGACCCACGTGAGAGTACCCAGAACACTAAAGCACAGAAATGGAAGGAAAGAAGAGAAAAGGATGAAAAAAAAGTCAAAGAGGATAAGAAACAAACCAGAAGTAAGAAAGAACAAAAAGAGCAAGAAATTCGGAAGGAAGTGACTAGTCCACCGCTTATCCGAGAAGCTAAAAAACCAGGATCCATTTTAGCTAACCCAAAACCTGATGACCTAGACATGTGGCTAAAAGCTTACCAAGCTAGGATTAAGGCTGGACCAAAGGTAGAGCAGCATGAAAAGCTTTACCCACAAGGAATATTAGAAAAAGAGAGGCTTGCGATCTATCGAAAACTTATAGAGGTAGCACAAGCAACTCTAGAAAAGACTATCCCAGCCCTTCCAGAAATGAGGATAGCAGAGGATCAATACAAAGAGTATGTCAAATCCAAGGGTAAAGAACCTAGAGAGCAGGTTGACAAGCGTGAGCGAACGAGAACCCAAGATGAACCGATGTCAACAATACATGACCTAGAAGCTGATTGGCCAAAGGAATTATGGAATAGAATCCGAGAAGAACAATGGAAGAAGAATGGAGTGACTAAACCACCCTTTGAGGAAATAGATGTAGAAGTTTATCAACCAAATCCCAATCTGAAAGAGGTATATGAGGAAGTGTCAAGAATCGACCGAAATAGAGAGGAAACCCAAAGCATTTCAGCCTTGCCTAATTACATGGGAGAATACGAAAAGGAATCTATGATAATCCGAGCACCCACGTGTTGATGTATGAAACACCACAAGAAATGAATTAAGGTGACACTAGAACACCTCTATGGTCACCATTAACTCATTGCCACTCCAAACTTTGAGAAATGATAGCCTAAAGTGAGAACTTTGCTTCTACAGAAATTCCTAGTCACCGAAATGACATACCTTCATTATTTTACTAATTTCTCCTAGCTCACATATTATTTCTCTATGAAACTTTATAGGCTGAAACTAGAAGAGTAGAGCTTTCCAACAAGCTATCATATGCATCAAACGGAGCTCTAGAACTCAAGTTATGGCTCTCACAAGATGACCTTGTATGACCTTCCAAAACTGGAAACTTTGCCTGTTTTAGTAAGAGCGCCTGTTTAAAATTAGAATTCGATGCCTAGCATCGACTTGCAACGAGAATTCGATGCCGGGCATCGACTTGGGATGTTTTTGGCCACTTTTCAGCAGGAATTCGATGTCGGGCATCGACTTCCCGCATAAAGTCTTGATCTTCTGGACATCAAAACTATAGGTGATTTCATGCACACTCACAATATGACTTATCAACTCGAATTCGATGCCAGGCATCGAGTTGCTCCAACAACATCATGTTTTTTCAAACACTTCAGTACTGAATGAAAAATATAAAAGAAAATATGACTTATCAACAGAGATTCGATGCCAGGCATCGAGTTGCTTGGAAAACTTGATCTTTGTAACTCATCACACAGTAGGTAATCATGGAGATGATGGAGAGAGGCTCATACACAGAACTTTACTCAGTTCTTCTCATAACTATAAAAAACTCAGAAGTTTTACAAATGCTTTCTCACTCAGAGAAGCCCGACTATACTCAGTCATACAAAAATGAGTTCTTCTCACTTTCTCATTGTCTTCCTCCTTCTTCTTCTCTTCGCGTCAGTTAATACTAACTAACTTATATAGGTTTTCTCATTCCCGTGACTTTTGAAAAACTTCTAGAACTAAAGTGAACTAACTTTACAAGTATAATACATTTGTGAATTTGTCCCTTCACATAGGCATGAGGTTTTCTTCCTAAGACTTTGACCTTCAAATATATGTCCAATTAGTGAGTGTTTCTCCAACAGCTCCCCCTCAATCACTAATTGACATTCCCTGTTTCTTCATATCATCTTCTTTTCTTTTACTCCTGCCATGCTTTTGAATCTACTGGTCTTCACACCATCCAAGCTCTTTGTCATTATGTCTGCTAACTGATCTTTAGTAGAAATGTACTCCACTTCAATCTCCTTCTCCATTACCTTTTGTCTGAGAAAGTGATACTGTATCTCTATGTGCTTTGTCCTTGCATGAAAAACTGGATTTGCTGCAAGATAAAGTGAACTCATATTATCTCCATGTATTGTAGGTGTACCTTGATCAATGCGTAAGCTCTTGAACAATGTCTGCATCCATATGACTTCCTTAGCTGCTTCCACAAGTCCTTTGTACTCTGCTTCAGTTGATGATAATGCTACTGTATGTTGTTTCTTTGAACACCAACTTACAAGCTTATCACCAATATATATCATGTAACCATGAGTTGATCTTCTGTCATCTTGGTTACCTGCCCAGTCTGAGTCACTGTAGGCTCTTAACTTCAAATCTGATGTAAAAGGATAATATAATCCTTCCTTTATAGTTCCTTTGATATATCTGAGAACTCTTTGACTTGCAATCCAATGTGGGTCCTTTGGACAATGCATGAATTGTGACAAAACTCCCACTGCATAACTAAGATCTGGTCTTGTTAGTGTAGCATAAATCAAACTACCCACAAGAGATTGATACTTCCTCATATCTTTTCTGCACCATCATATTTACTGAGCTTGTGATTAACTTCAAGTGGAGTTGAAGCTTCTCTGCAATTTTCCATATCAAACTTCTTCAATAAATTCAGAAGATACCTTTCTTGTGATACATATATGCCATGATCTGTATAAGTAACTTCCATTCCAAGAAAGTATGACAACTTTCCTAGATCACTGATCTTGAATTCTTTCTCAAGTAATCTCTTTACCTCCTTGATTTCTTCATCTGAAGTACCTGTGATTATAATGTCATCTACATAAATGCAAATGTAGATTGTACCTTCCTCTGTTCTTCTGATAAGTAGACTTGGGTCTGCTTTTGAACTTTGATATCCAAGATCATTGAGATACTTCACCAGTCTATAGTTCCAAGCTCTTGGAGCTTGCTTCAATCCATACAATGCTCTTCTCAACCTGCAAACAAAATTTGGATACCTGAAATCTATAAACCCTTGAGGTTGTTCCATGTATACCTCATCTGATATGTATCCATTCAAGAATGCATTCTTTATATCCAATTGACTTAGGGTCCATCCTTTTGAAGCTGCAATAGCAATGATTGTCCTTATAGTTGACATCTTAGCTACGGGACTGAATGTCTCATCATAATCTATGCCATAGGTCTGGGCATAGCCTTTCACCACCAATCTAGCTTTGTATCTGGCTATACTTCCATCTGCAAGCTTCTTCACTTTATAAACCCATTTATTTCCAATTACTTTCTTACCATTTGGTTTAGGAACAAGTTCCCATGTCTTGTTCTCCTCCAGTGCATTGAATTCTTCCTTCATTGCTTCTTCCCATTGCTTCTTACCTTTAGCTTCATCATAGTTCTGGGGTTCTTCATCATCTTTGACCACATATGCATAGTTCTTCTGAGTTATGTAAGAAGTATCATAAGAATACCTTTCTGGTTGTCTTCTAGTCCTGCTTGACCTTCTTGGTTCACATTCTTCATATGTGTCTGGATACACTTCTTCATCAAATATAGGACCTTCTTCATTTCTTCTTGTTAATCCACTTCTGGATGTACTTGCTTGCATATAGTCTTCATCTCTATTTACCTGCACAATTGATTTTCCTTTCTCACATCTTCTTACCTCTTCTTCAAATTCTTCAGTTGTATGACTTTGATCTGCATACCAACTTTTCTGTTCATCAAATGTAACATCTCTGGAAACAATAAATTGTTTGGTTAAAGGATTCCACAACCTGTAACCCATCTGCTTTTCATCATAACCAATGAACACATATTTTTCTGCCTTTGGTTCAAGTTTATGCCTAAGCTGTGATGGCACATAAGCATATGCAATTGATCCAAACACTCTACAATGATCTAGTGTTGGTTTCTTACCCCACCAAGCTTCGTATGGAGTCATTCCATTCAGAGCTGCACATGGTAATCTATTCACAAGATATGTAGCTGTATTTACAGCCTCAGCCCAAAGATAATTTGGACAGTTCTTCTCCTTTAGCATAGCTCTAGCAAACTCAACCAAAGTCCTGTTCCTTCTTTCTGCTACACCATTTTGTTGTGGTGTATACCTGCAAGTTATTTCTCTCTTAATACCTGCATTCCAAAGATAATCATTGAACTCTTGGGAGAAGTATTCTCCCCCTCCATCAGACCTCAGTCTTTTAAGCTTTTGACCTGTTACTCTCTCTGCATATGCATGAAAATGCTTGAAGGCTCCAAACACTTCTGATCTTTCCTTCAAAACATATAATGTTATCCATATTGTAGCATCATCAATGAAAAGAACATAATACCTTGAGCCACTGATAGATCCTTCTTTTGTTGGTCCCCATACATCTGTATGAATGAGCTCAAGTACTCCATCATGTTTGAAACCTTTCTTTTGAAATGGTAACCTGTGTGCTTTACCCATTTGACATGCTTCACATTTATAAACCATATGTTGACTTTGCACATTTGGTAATCCTAGTACAGACTGATTAGCAACCATAGCTTTAATTCCTCTTTCATTGAAATGACCTAATCTCTTATGCCAGAGATCAAGTTCTGTAATCACTCCTTCACCATGTGTAAGCAAAGCTTGACCAATGTTTCCTTGCACTCTTAAAGTAAAGAGTCTACCTTCTTTCTTACCAGAGACAATCTGATTATACCCATTCTCTGGATCTTCAACAAATACTCCTTCATTTGTAAATCTGACCTGAAAACCTTTTTCAACTATCTGTCCCACACTAATCAAGTTTTTAGGTATTGTAGGAACATACAAAACATTGGTTAGCAAATCTGCTCCACTCTTGCATTTCACTTTTCCAATTGAATGTACACTATGTCTTGTATTATCACCAGTTTGAACTGTGTGACTCGAAATACCTTTTTCCAATTCTGACATCAATTCTATGTTTCCTGACAAATGATTAGAACATCCAGAGTCAATGTAAAATACCTTTAGATCTTCTTTATCTGATGTGTTGATTGAGTTCATCATCAATGATGTATGACTTTCATTCTGTGTGTCATTTGCATAGTTGTAGTAGGTGGTGTTGTAGGATTGATTCTGTCCCCAACTTCTTCCTCCACCTCTACCATAGCCTCCTCTTTGACTTTGTCTACCTCTTTGAAAATTACTTTGATATCTTCCACCTCGGCCTCTGCTATTGTTGTTTTGATTCTGGTTTGATCCTTGTTGGTTGTGCCAACAGTCATGAGCCAAATGATTACTCAAACCACAGATCCAGCAAGCTTTCTTGTTGTTATTCTGATTACTTCTTCCTCTTCCAAAACCTCTTGCTCTTCCTCTGCCAGTGCCTTTACCTCTTGCATAATAAGCTTGAGAATTAGACTCCTCTTCATCCTTTGCTTTACCTTTATCTCCTTTCTTCTTATTCTTCATGTACATTGCAGAACTTTGACCTTTATCTCCATCTCCCTTCAAGTCTTGCTCATATGTGAGCATCAAACCAAGCAACTGGTTCAAATCTGGAACATAATGATTTAATGAAAGTTCTATTGATAAGACAAAAGGTTTCCACCTTTCATCCCCTCTCAAGCCTGCAAGTAGTTGAGCAATCAATCTGTGATCTTCAACATCTTCATCTATGGATCCAAGACTATCTGCTAGATCCTTCATCTTAGTGACATAATCACTAATGGTTTGACTTGGCTTCTTCTTGAATGTTGTAAACTCTGACCATAGACTTGCTTTCCTTGCTTTAGTAGTGCTTTGGAAATGATACTCCAATGCATTCCATATATCTTCAGATGATTCCAATCCTCTGATGTGTGGTAGTAAATGATCAGAGATTGTATTGTAGATGTAGGCTTTTGCACTTGCATCCTTCTTCTGCCAATGCTTTAAAGCATCAAGTTCTTCTTTCTTTGGTCGGCTTTCATCTTCAAATACTGGCTTCTCTTCTTCACCTGTTACATATACCATGAGATCCTTACTCATAAGTAAGGCTTCCATTCTCATTACCCATGCGGGGTAATTATCTCTGTCCAGTTTGTCAATGGAGATATGATCTACCATAGTTCTTTCCTTCTGCTGCAACCTGTGAGCTTAAAGGATAAAGAATAATACCTTTTGGAGTTCTTTGTGTATGAAGATACTTTTGAAGTAACCTTTTGATGCCTTGTGTCTTCAAATGCTTCACCTTTGAAACTTTAATGGAAAACTTTCCAAAACTTCTCGTACCTTTGTCGCCTTCTGCTCTTCAGGACCTTTCTGCTCTGATACCACTTGTTGATGTATGAAACACCACAAGAAATGAATTAAGGTGACACTAGAACACCTCTATGGTCACCATTAACTCATTGCCACTCCAAACTTTGAGAAATGATAGCCTAAAGTGAGAACTTTGCTTCTACAGAAATTCCTAGTCACCGAAATGACATACCTTCAGTATTTTGCTAATTTCTCCTAGCTCACATATTATTTCTCTATGAAACTTTATAGGCTGAAACTAGAAGAGTAGAGCTTTCCAACAAGCTATCATATGCATCAAACGGAGCTCTAGAACTCAAGTTATGGCTCTCACAAGATGACCGTGTATGACCTTCCAAAACTGGAAACTTTGCCTGTTTTAGTAAGAGCGCCTGTTTAAAATTAGAATTCGATGCCTAGCATCGACTTGCAACGAGAATTCGATGCCGGGCATCGACTTGGGATGTTTTTGGCCACTTTTCAGCAGGAATTCGATGCCGGGCATCGACTTCCCGCATAAAGTCTTGATCTTCTGGACATCAAAACTATAGGTGATTTCATGCACACTCACAATATGACTTATCAACTCGAATTCGATGTCAGGCATCGAGTTGCTCCAACAACATCATGTTTTTTCAAACACTTCAGTACTGAATGAAAAATATAAAAGAAAATATGACTTATCAACAGAGATTCGATGCCAGGCATCGAGTTGCTTGGAAAACTTGATCTTTGTAACTCATCACACAGTAGGTAATCATGGAGATGATGGAGAGAGGCTCATACACAGAACTTTACTCAGTTCTTCTCATAACTATAAAAAACTCAGAAGTTTTACAAATGCTTTCTCACTCAGAGAAGCCCGACTATACTCAGTCATACAAAAATGAGTTCTTCTCACTTTCTCATTGTCTTCCTCCTTCTTCTTCTCTTCGCGTCAGTTAATACTAACTAACTTATATAGGTTTTCTCATTCCCGTGACTTTTGAAAAACTTCTAGAACTAAAGTGAACTAACTTTACAAGTATAATACATTTGTGAATTTGTCCCTTCACATAGGCATGAGGTTTTCTTCCTAAGACTTTGACCTTCAAATATATGTCCAATTAGTGAGTGTTTCTCCAACACCACGATACATGGAACGGGAAAAGAAAACTCAGAAAAGAGTTCACACAATCTAACGGAACTAAAGAAGACAAAAGTACAATGCAAATTGACCGTGGAAGAATTACTTCAAATTAAGCTGCATTTATGGAAGCAATTAGTGAACCAAATGGAATTAGGACAAGAGAAGGAAGAAAAAGAAGTTAAGGGAAGAGGAAACTCATCTAAAATACAAATTCCAGTTGATAAGGTGGGAGAATTTAGTGAAGGAGACGAAGGTAATACGTGTCTACCTATCACTTACAATGGGTACAAGACCAAGGCTATACTAGACACAGGAGCTGGAGTAGGAATCGCCACCAAGGAGATTTGGGAGAAATGGGGGAAGCCTGCCTTACGGACCACCCGTATGAAACTCTAATTAGCAGATGGTCATGTAGAGAAACCCTTAGGAATATTGGAAAGAATCAAATTGACCACCTGTGGAGTTGAATTTGAACACACATTAGCCATTTGTAAATTTGAAAAGGCTAGCAACTATGAAATGATATTAGGAAGACCATTTATGAGACAAATGCGGGTAGTGCAAGATTGGGGCAGAGATTCGTTATACCTACAACACCAAGGAAACACTACCAAGATAAATCTACACACATTTTCCTATCGAGATGTCCCTCCACTACAATGGAATCCCATACACAAGGAGAAAGATGACCTATCCATTCATAGTGCTGGGTCAAGCGATCAATCATGGATGCACGAAGATGCTCAGTTATGGATGTGTAAAGAAGCCAAGAAAGAGGACAACAAAAGAAAGCTATGGCCAATAGGACATCCTAACTACAGACCTGTAGAGGACCCAAGGTATATGCCTCAAATCTTTCCGGATGAAACCTTTGAACCACATGTATGGATGGAAATCTTAGCCACCTTGGATGTGTGTGTGAATGAAGGAGTACTAACCATGAACGAGTGCATAGACGAGGAAGGCTATGATGTGAATCTTTATATGGTTGTTCTTCAAGAAGTAGAAGAGACAAAAATCTTGGAAAAAGAGTGGAAAGAGGAATATGAGAGTATAGAAATGGAACCAAAATTTGATTCAGAAGAGAGCTATCTAGACACCATTCGAACCAAGCAAAAACACGAACCGACAAAGATCTTGGCAATAGAAGCCGCTCCCATAGTACAAAGGTAAGAGGAAAGCATGAGTAAAATCGAACCAAATCCAGATCTTTTCGAGGTTCCTGATTAAAAGATATGAAGTAGAAGAGAGAAAGGTAGCCATTCAAATGCCTAAACGAGAGGCTAGAGATGCAGAAGCATACAACAACAAAGAACAAACGAAAAAAATCATAGTAACAGTGGAAGATGGAGAAGAGAGATGCACATACATAGGCAAAGATGTGTCGATGGAAGAAGAAGAAGAGTTAATACAATTGATCCGGGAATATCGAGATGTATTCGCATGGACATATCAGGATCTTAAAGGTGTGGAACCCTCAATTTCTTCTCATAGAATACCAATGACAACAGATGCAAAACCATCAAAACAATGCCCATATACATACAACGAGGTCTATGCTGCTAAAAGTAAGGAGGAAATAGACAAGCTACTAGCGGTAGGATTCATATACGAAATAGAACATGTCGAGTGGGTCTCGCCATTAGTAGTTGTGCCTAAGAAGAACAGAAAACTGAGAGTGTGCATTAACTTGAAAAAAGTGAATGCAGCCACCATACGTGACAGCTACCCACTACCCATCACGGACCATCTATTGGAAAGAGTCTCAGGAAAGGAAGTCTACAGCTTCTTAGATGGATTCTTCGGATACAATCAAGTAGCTATTGCCATTGAGGATCAACATAAGACCACATTTGCTACCGAATGGGGAGTATATGCTTTCCGAGTGGTGCCTTTTGGACTCACTAATGCGCCTGCTACTTTCCAACGATTGATGTGTCATGTTTTCAAGGAATTCCTAAAAAAGAGCATGGAAGTATATGTAGATCACCTATGTACATATTCCAATCAAAGGCAAGATCATATTCGTGAGTTGAGAAAGATATTTAATAAATGTAGACAGTACAGAGTCTGTTTAAACCTAGAGAAGTGTGTCTTCATGGTAAGACAAGGAAAGATCCTAGGACACATAGTCTCTAGGAATGGAATATCCACGGATGAGGACAAGATTAAGGTCATCTTAGAGCTCCCTAGACCTAAGAATGCGAAGGAGGTGCAAGCATTCATGGGACATTGTGGATACTATCGTCGCTTTATCCACATGTATGCCATAATCGCCAAACCACTGTATGGACTATTAACTCAATTCACTTGGACAGAGGAATGTGAGAAGGCGTTCAATGAGTTAAAGAAGAGGCTGAGCACAACCCCAATTCTGAAAACACCAAATTGGAACAAGCCTTTTCATATTCATGTTGATGCTTCTAATTATGCAATACGATGTATCTTAGCCCAACCAGCAGATGAAGGGAAGTTAGATCATCCAATTGCCTATGAGAGTAGACAACTGAACCAAGCGGAGAGAAATTATACCACTACCGAGCGAGAAGGATTAGTAATGGTCTATGCAGTGAAAAAATTTAGACACTATCTCTTAGCCAACAAATTCAAGTTTTTCATAGACCATCAGACACTATTGTACCTAGTCAATAAGCCTTGTAACACGAGAAGATTGGTAAGATGGTTCCTACTATTGATGGATTTCGACTTTGAAGTGATAGTGAAAAAGGGAAACACACATACAAGAGTAGATCACCTTTCTAGGTTAACACACGGAGAACCACCAGGTGGAGTACCCGATGATCTACCAGACACTTATTTGTTTAATCTGGAAGTTTGTCCAAAGTGGGCAGAGAAACTAATTTTGATACTCACCCATGGCCCACAACACTCAATCAATAAGGATACAAAAAGGAAATTCTCCAATCAAGAAATTTTCACATTATTGCTGGAAGTGTGTACTATAAGGAACCCAATGGTGTATTGCTGAGATGTGTTGAGGAGGATGAACAAGTGAAGATGATTGAACAAGCTCATGTGAACAAATGGAGGACACACAAAGGGACTCATGAAACCATTAGGGAATTAAAGCGATTGGGAGTATACTGGCCTAACATGCCTAAGGATGTCCATGACTACGTAAGTAACTGTGCAGATTGTCAAGAGACAATCCCCAAAGATCATGTATCCATACCTTTCTCAACAATAGCACCCAATTGGAGCAAGACCCTGGTAAATTTCCTGAAGATAGGAGAACACGAGAAAGGAGTTAGCATGGCAAGAAAACGATCCCTATAAGAGATGAGCAAGTATTATGTACTTATGGGAAGATAATTGTTTAGAAGAGGGAAAGACAATCAATTACGGCTCTGTGTCCATGAAGGAGAATATTTGCCCATATTAGAGATGGCACATGCAAGTGCGGCAGAGGTCATTTTTCCGTCGAAAGAAGTGTAAAAATGATCCTCTTCGTGGGCTTGTGGTGGCCAACGTTACATATGGATGCTGAAACATATGTACGAAGCTGCGAGACATGCCAAAGGGCTAAATACCCAATTCGGAGAGATACATGCCATTGAGACCTATGGTTTGTGCGAGAGCATTCTCTAAATGGGGTATTGACTTCATAGGACCCATCAACCCACCAGCTAGAGGATCACATGCCGAATATATCATAGTAGCCACAGATTACTTGACAAAATGGGTAGAAGCAAAGGCTACTAGAAAGAATGATGCGCAAACCACGGCTAGGTTTCTTTTTGAGCATATATTCACCCGTTTTGGATTACCAATTGAGATTGTGAGTGATCGAGGAACACACTTCATTAATGAAGTGATAGAGTCTCTAATGAATGAGTTTTTAGTGATCCATAAAAAATCAGCCCCATACCATCCACAAGCCAATGGTCAAGCGGAAAGTTCCAATAAGGTATTATGCACGGTATTGACAAAGATTGTCAATAATGGGAGGTCTGACTGGGACAAGCAATTGCATCATGCAATTTGGGTTTTTCGAGTTGCATATAAGACTGCCATTGGAACTACTCCCTTCAATTTGGTGTACGGGCAAAATGCGATTTTTCCAATTGATTTTTTAATCCCCACTTTGAGAGTAGCACAACAGTATGAATGGACCGGACATGAATTATCCCAACAACTAGACCAAATAGAGAAGCTACATGAAACTAGGTTATAAGCGGTAGCAGGAATATATGCAGCCAAGAGAAGACAAAAGGCATATTATGATGCACATATAAAAGACAAAGGACTTAAAGAAGGCGATCTAGTCCTGGTTTACACCTTAAAGCAACATGCCAAGAAGTTACAAAAACGTGGATATGGACCTCTGATAATAAATAGGATCTCTACTAGTGGAGCAGTTAATCTAGCCACTTTAGATGGAGACATTCTTCCTAACTACATAAGTGGATGTAGAGTGAAATGGTTCATGGAGCCATTAACGGATCAAATGTTAGCACCTCTAGTAGGTGCTCAAAATAGGAAGAAAGAGGAAGAACGAATTAGAGAGGAGGCACGACAAGAAGCCCTAGAACGCATCAAGAAAAGGAAAGAATGGATCAGGTAAAGAGATGAACGATATCTCCAAGGAAAAGAACCTATCCCTATGGCTAATTAGCAAGTCCATACGTCTGACACTACTAGTGCTTACAGGTCACAACCTTACCTAAACCTGGGGATTGGCAAGACGGAGTACAAATTGATAGATGCATTGATAGACTTAGGAGCAGGACTTAGTTGTGTATGTAATATGGTCATAAAAGATCTTCAAATGATTATGACTCCCACAAAAGCTCAGATAATAGGAATTGGAAGTCAAATCATACAATGCATTGGAGCAACGATAGTATCCCTCCACCTAGGAAATTCTTCCATGGAACAACAAGTCTTGGTGTGCAGAGATGAAGACCTAATAGAAGATTTGGTCCTAGGACAGGATTGGATCATTGAGAATGAAGTAAGCATCAACCTAGCTCAAGGATATATCTCAGCCATGATAGGGCACAAGGAAATTCTTAGTCTGTTAGGGGAGAGGCCTTCACAACAACCAAAACTCCTCGACAGTGCAGAAGAATGCAAGGAAAAGCTAGTAGAACAGGATCCTAGCTTCAATACCTCATATCCCAATTTAGAAGAAGCTGAAAATCCAAACCCTAATGTGTCCAAGGAAATGGTGACATCATCCTACTTAGTGGGTGAACGGCCAGACAATAAGGGGACCAACTTTTATGGAGTCTCTCACATGATGAAAAGATCACCAATGTGGAAGACAACATTCTGCTACTCGCATCAAGGGAAGTACAAATTCAAATGGGTATGCAAAGATCAAGTGCAGAAATCAGAGATGCCAACATCAACTCTGGAGAAGAAAGAGGAGAACAAGAAGTCAGCATCAATGAAATCTGAAACAAAACAACTCTTACAAATATGGATCCCGAAGCCTTTGATTCAAGCTCAGAAGGCATGACAACAGCTATGGATTCCCACAAAGGTCAGACAAGCAGCCAAGCAAGAGATAAACAAATAGACGGATGCATTACATTGAGGCATTCAAACAATGCAACCAAGACCGACTCATCATAAAAATATGAGGCGAACAAACTCAATTAATAGGACATCAAAAGAAATACATGAAGTTTGACAGTCCCGAGAGAAGACAAGGGCCATCTACATAACCACGAACTGGATTTTGAAGCCAAAACAACAGCAAGGAATGGACCACCACAACAACAAGGATTCCAATTGCACTCATGAAGTATTAAATGCACCTAAAGTATGCATAGTAGGGCCACATTACAAGGCCAAGCATTCGGCACTTAATGTGCATAAACAAATTAGTGGTGCACATTCTCCAATGGGAATTAGGTCATAGCTTCAACTCTCTTACGAATGGACATACTATGTAAATAAATAAATGCTTCGGCTATACTAATGCTGGTTTTCTTTCAAGAAAAGAAATAAAAAGATGTGGTAAGAGATCTCACTCATAGAACCAAGGGAAACGGAGTAACAAAACGACAACATATCACTGCAATGCACTACACAGTTGTTATGCTTTCTATTGAGGCTAATGCACTTTTCCTTACAGGCTTCTGAAGACTCGGAAGCAACAGTTCAAGAGGAAGTATTAGAAATTCCTCTCCAGAGTATCACTAAAGCAAAGGGACATTGGTTCAGAGAAGATCAACTGGCTAGGGAGTATCTCTTCCTGGCAACTATCAAAATAATGGATACAGATCATCAATTTCCGATCATGTCCCAAGATTTCAGAGTAGTGCATGAACTCCCGTCGACAACAAACATCATGAAGAAAGCAAGCATACACAAATATTTTGAACTGCCAATCTATAAGCCTGACTTTCAAAAGTGCACACAAGTCATGAACACATTACAACCAACACTGCATGATCCATTGGTGCCCGAGGCTAGAGTGATGGATAAAGTAGGCGAATGGGTAATTATTCAATTCACTCATGATTTGATTAAGGAAGCTTTTGGATGGGAAAAGGATGGAATCACGATAGTGAAAGAAGAGAGTCGAGGGGCAAAAACCAGAACGTTCACCAACATTAACAGAGTGAACATAGAAGAGGAAGTCAAACTTATCCACCAGCACTTCTGCTTCCCAAATATGCATCGATACACGGCTCCACAGAAGATTATTGTCTAGTTACTCTCACATGCCATCAAGCAGATTAGAAATCAAATTAATCTGACTCCTTACATACAGGAAAGGCTATTTGAAGCAAAGAAGCAATGGAACAGCAAGAAGTTCCTTAATGGCAGTATAGCTCTGACAATATTGATCTACCATGCTTTAGGCATTAGAGAGCACCTACAAGAAATGCCATCTCAACTGCTATGGCTAAGTATGTCAAAGTCACGACAGTACCAAAAAAGAAAAGAGGAGTCAAAATTTTTGAAGAGACGGAAATTAGCTCTCAACCCAGAATGAGAGGCACAAAGAGATTAAGGGAAGTAAAGCAAGTAGAAGAGGAAGTTCTAGCCACGAAAAGAGTGCACGTACTTCCAAAGACAAGGATTGAAGAGCAAAGACTGATTACAGAAGAAGCTTTAACTAAGGCACTGGAGGATACACATCAATATAAAGAAGGGCAAGTCAATTTACCAGTGCAAGGGCACCATTATCAGCAAGCCCAACAGGAGATAGAGGCCAAAAAGAATCTCACAAAAGTACATCGCTACAGGGAATTAGGGTTGGAAAATTCAAGCTCATCTTCGGATGCACAAGAAGAACCCGAAACCTCATTGTTGAATGTAGATATTCAAAGTGAATCAAAGGATGATGGAAAATGGGTGGAATTGAATGCAGTCAACTACAATGAAGAAGAAGAGGGCATAAAGATGGATGACAACACTATCCACCCTGATCAGGACACCGCAAGCAAGGAAGCAAACCAAGAAGGGGTGCATGTGATACAAATCAATGAGACTTCCACAATTCATATTAAGGAGACAACACCTATAAGAGAGGTGTCAATCAAGATTCCAAAGAAAGAGCCTCAAGAAGAGACAGTAGAAGAAGCAGAACCCTTCACACCAATAAGGGTTGTGGCAGAACCCTCCCCCATGGATGTCACCTTTCAAGGGAGTGCCACAAAAGCTATTGATTTGGATGAAGAAGAAAAAGAACCAAAAATACAATTACAAATTAGACAACCCCACAACGAAACCATCCATGTTGAGCAAGGAAAAAATGTGCAAACCGGAGAAGCTCCAAGCATACCTAGGACATGGTTGAATATCGACATCGCTCAGCTCAAGCCAGTAGTGCAAGACATGATCAGAACCGCAATGGACACACAACAATTAATGCTTGAGGCTGATGAAGACTATAATCAAGCAATGCAGGACAAGCATGAGCTTCAAGAAAAGGGTAAGAATCTTTCAGCAGAATTAAAATTAGCTAGAGTACAAATACTATAGAAACAAAATGAAGTTCAAGAGTTCAAAAAACAGTACAAAACTCTAGCAACGGAAAATGAAAGATTGAAAGAACAAATCCAAGAATTAACGAAGAAATATGAAGCTAGCGAGGTTGAGAAGACACGGATGAACGCAAGAAGTAAAGTCGTAGAATCTCAGATAAAGGTATGTATGGAAGAAGCAGAAAACCTAAGGAACAGGAATAAAGAACTAATGACAGATCTTCTACACGATCATCCTATAGATGTTCAGGAAAAGCCAGAAAAAGACATCAAGGAACTTGAGGAGACGCTGGCTAAGTATGCAGATCAGCTCAAGCAGGAGCAGGTCACCATTACCGAATGGGAAAAGAGGTACATGGAGGATACCGCAGCTCTAAGGAAAAAATGGAAAAAAGCTGAGAATAGATACCTACTGCATTGTAAAGAAGACACAGACCAACTCGCGATAGTGGCAGAGGAAATACAAAAAAATAAGGAAATAATTTTGCAGGCATAGGAAGAAATTAAGAAAAAAAAGGAAATGATAAAACAACTACAGGATCAACTAGCACACAAGGAAATTGAGGGGACACCAGTAGTTCCAAAATCCGTAGAGGCTACTCAGGAGACTGAAGTACGTCCTCTCTCTTCCCCCTTATATCATTCGCCACTAAGGGAGGAACTGGAGGTCCAAATTGAACATAATACTGGGGACATTGCAAAACTGAGGCGACCAGAAAGGGCACTACTGGTGTCCCAGCTTACCACTGAATTTGAAGATCAAATAATCCAAGTCATGAAGGAAGCTAAAATCGAGAGCAAAAACTTGGATCAAATTTTGAAGCCTTTTAATGTACTATATGGACTACTTAAAGAACAAATGCGACAATATATAAGGACCACGACAAATAAAGAGCCAGATAAAAACCTCCAGTTTGACAAGAATACTTTCCATTAGACTCAAGAGGAGTTCGAGAAGGCTGATCCCATATGGAGGCGCAAAGTTTTGGAAAAGAATCCAACATTGTGGGTACAATGGGAAGCATCACCATATGTGCTTCAAGTAAATCCAGCATTTTGTCCAGTACCCCACAAACGCTCCTGGACGCAATTTTGGGAAGGACAGTGACTGGGAAGCATCAATAATCAATGGCTGAATTACCCATTGTTACCTAGTCCGCCACATAACTACTTACTGACGAAAGAAAATATGGTAAAAACAATGGAATTTTGGATTGCAAGATATGCGACTGTACCGGACTTAGCAGTTAAAATGACAAATAAGATTTTCAGCATGCTATTAACTGTAATTCAAGTCTTCCAGCATGCAAAATACACTTTTTTGAATTTCATTGGCATTAGCCAAGGCTCTGAAGCGCTCGTTTTTTACCTCTCTACTATTCCGAGTCGTTTAACCCTAATGGCGTATTATTCAAGGCTTATGTTTTTGCCGTCAACATAGATGCAGACTTTTGAAGAAGCATTTTTCATCGGCTTCTTCGAAATAGATTCAGAAATTTTTTTCAAGATGACTTCAAACCTGAATGCACGACTGGTAGCGTATGAAACCAGCTTTTTTGTAGATCACCGACAAGCACCAGAGGATGGTGTAAAGTCACACGAGTGGAAAGAATTTATGATATGTCACGCTACTTTGTTGAATCAAAGAGAGCAAGTAGCCATACAAACCTATTCATGTCACCACAAAAAGCCTGTCGGGGACGATAGAGTTCAGGACGAGGGACGTGTGCAAGGGGAATCAAGCAAGAAGAAAAGAAGAAGAAGATCAAAGTCAAAGACTGCTCAATAAAGAATGAAGATCATAAACCAAAATGACCACCCTCTACCCAAAGCCCCGCAGGGGCACACATCAGGCAACAACGCGAAACACCCAGGTCCTGAGGAATGGAATTAAAGAACAATCAGAACCAGAAAATTTCATGGAAAGGATGGACCAGGGCCAGGAACTACACATGAAGAAGTGCAAGACAATATTTGGCAGGTAATAATCCTTCTGCTGATAGCGTGCATTGGAAACCAAGTAAACAGGCTTAAAGCAATGCAATAGGGTCAGATGTGTGAAGACAAAGACAAATCAGAAGACCAAAAGTTAGAAAGAGGTAGAGGCTGAAAAGTTGAAGAGGGTGACTAAGAACAACACATTCCTAGTCACTGGTAGTGTGCATGGCAGCCCAACTGAATACAGAAACCCAGATATGTGACATAAGGAATACCAAGGGGCAAACAGAAGCAAAGGACATACCTCGGACAAAATAACAAATTCTCTAACAGTCCTTATCGCTTCTTCGACCACTGGGTGCGTGTATTCAGAACTCTTAAACAAGCTAAAGACAAGAAGTAAAGCCTGTCAAGGGACGATAGAGACAAAGAGGGGGGGAGTGTTGCAGAGCAAAGAAGCACAAGAGAAGAGCCCCAAAATTTTCAAATTAATAGGCATGATTTTTCTTCTTCAAAATCTTAGAGAATTCCCTCAAGCCATGTAAATGCACTAGAGGAGTCCTCTAGTTGCATAATCCCAACTTGTTGTAAAATATCCCTTGTAGATTAGTAGTAATTTCATTTTTTAGTAATAAAGTCCCGGTCTCTTGTGTGAAAGGACCAAATTTAGGGCACATGTATATAAGTCACTTTGTGACTCTTTGATGAGACTTTTTTGCCATTGTGAAGAAGGAGAGATCCTGAATTTCGAAATTACCTCTTTCTTGCAGATTTCCATCTTCTCTTTGATCTTATATGTGTGTGTAATGCTTGGAATGTGTGTGTAGGACTGTTGTCTACCCCTCCCCACTGATTTTGAGCTATTGTAGTGTGTGTGTGAGCTTGTAGGAGTTGTGGCGTGAGTGTGGGTGCTTCCCACCATTCTCTATTTTGGTCACAAATAAAAGCACAGTTGTCAAAATCAAGTGAAACCACTTCCAATAGATGCGTCTCGTTGAGAGCTTCGAAATGAGTACAATATTGACTATATTCGGAGTTCGGAGCTGGGAGAAATCCTTGATTTACTAAAAACTGCTGTAAGTGGTATCGTAGCAGACACTTCCAGTATTTCAGTGAGTTGGAGAGGTGGATTAGTCTTTTCTCATACATGTAAGCTGAACTACTTCATTCTCCATCATGTGTGCACATGTCCTCATACGCTTGGTTAGGTCATTTGATCGGATTGACAAATAAACGTGTGTCAATTTCCCACTATACTTGTGTGGGAATTGTGGTTTAGTCTCATTGACACAAGTGCTTGAGTCTTCTTAACTCAAGTACACAAAAACAAAGAAGTCGAAATGGATGTTGTTCTAATGACTAAAATGGATATGGCTATTTTGAAGCAGTAGATGCATAGATGTATGCAAAACTTATGGGGTGGCATTAAGGATAGAATGGAGGCAGTCATTAGATATCCTTACGAACATATGCATGATGGTTTTAATTCTATGTATGAGAGTAAATTATTGGAGGTTATTGAACAAAATAAAATCGAGAAGGAAGAATTGGTGTAGCAAATTGTGGACTTAAAAGAAAAGTTGGTGCAATAGACTTTAGACAATGATTTGCAGAATCAGATTCAACAAACGGTACTGCAGAAGAAAGAGTTAGTTCCAAAAGTGGTCCTAGATCAAAAGGAAAGGAACGAGGAAATAGAGAAGGTTAAGGAGGATATAATAGTTTCAGATATGATTCAAGAGGAAACTATACATAGGGAGCTCAGTGTAGTAGTAATTGATCAAGGGATTGCGAATCCGAGTTTGATTTTTGCAAAATCCCCCACCGGACAGTGCTAGGTGTTGAGGGTAGAGAAATTTGGAGACAAATAGTTAATCAGATTTCTAATTGCTTGCTAAATCCGATGTTACTCAAGTTGTTGTATCTTAATTTTGGTGACTCTAAGTTTTAATAAGTAGTTATAATCTATTTATGTTGATGTCAGGGGAATATAGTTTGTTGTATTCTTGTTTAAGCAGGGATTGTATCTGAGAGAGACGTGTATGTCTGATGAGAAGAAGATGGACAGAGAATCATAATTGTGTTCTGCAGACTGAATCCATTTAACGTTGTTCTACTATCGCCATTTTGGTGAACGTGATCTCATCTATCTTGTAATTTCTGGTATTTGAAGAACATTAATGAAGTATTTTGCCTAACCTATTCTGTGCATATTGAATTTATGTTTGTATAAGTGAATTCCATATGACATTGTGTTTGGCGTAGCAAGAAAATGACGAATGTGAAGTACTGTTTGTGAGTATTCTTTTTCGTGTGAGTAAAGATTAAGTTTGCGATAAATTTCTTGAGAGTTTGTGATGAAGTCAGTAGTTATGTGTTGTTGAACCCCAATAGATACACTTATCACTTTATATGAGGCAAGGAATGAGGCTCGTGTTCCTTACCTTTGAAAATAGTTGGAGAGTGAGCACATGAATGAAGGAGCTTCCATGGATAGTTTTCTGACAAAGATCAAAGATTTGAAGGAATAGTTGATTTTTCTTGATGGAGAATCTTGAACTGCACATGTTGAATCATTCACAGATTTTGTATAATCTTTAAGCTTATACAACCCACAACATAGAATGCTAGAAGCAATAATGACATCACCTTTTGAGCTGATCTTGGCTAACAGATTTTTCTTGATCTGTGGCAAATATAAAGCATCCAATAATGTAAAAGAACTACCATCAGCCATAATCAGAATGATCTTACCAACTCCCATGATAGGATAATAGGAGTTGTTGGTGCATGTGACAGTATTCCTTGTAGGGGTAGGCTCAAGTGAAGTGAAGAAACTATGTTGCAAGGTAATATGTTTGGTTGCCCCACTATCAAAGTACCAAACATCTGATTCTACTACAGACATACACTGTTCATGAGAAGATGGTTCATAACTCCAAACAATAGTAAATGCCTATTCTTCATTTTGCACAAGATTAGCAGACTCTATTTTGGGTGTAGAGGCCTCTTCAACAACCATTCCAGCCTCTTTTTTCTTTGCCTCATTTGCAATCAGTTTTGGATAGCTCTTTATGACATGATAATTTCCTTTACAATATTTGCAAAACAATTTTTTCTTTTCTATTTTCTTCTTATCTCTATCATCCTTCTTTGATTGTGCAGACTTAGTAGATTTTTGCATACTAGTAGATGCGCTCCATTTACCTTTACCCTTTTGACTAGCCAGGAAAGCTTAATCAGCAATATTGCATAATGGAGCTATTCTGCCTAGATTGATCTTCCTGCAAGAGTACAGAGACTAACTCCTCAAATGTTAAGGCATTTGGATTGCCTTTCATCATCAATCAAAGAGTAGAAGCAAAACTCTAATATGAATCTGGAAGACCACTCAGATCAATCTGCACAAGTGAACTGTCAGGCAAGACTTCATCAGTAGAAATCAATTGCTCCTTCAAATCTTTGATCTTTGTCAAAAAACTATCCATGGAATCTCCTTCCTTCATGTGCTCACTCTCCAACTGTTTTCAAAGGTAAGCAAACATGAGCCTCATTCCTTGCCTGGTATAAAGTGGTAAGTGTATCCCAAGCATTCTTTGTTGTTCTACAAAAGTGAATGTGAGGAATAATGGCACATTTGATAGAGAAGGCTATAAATGCATGTGCTTGGGGATCTCTACCATCACAATGAAGTTGCTCTGCAATAGGTGCAAAAAGAACCATAGCACAAATAGGAACCTGAAGAATATCACCATCTTCAATGCCATCTACATCACCTTCAACAATTGTGTTTGCAAGTGTAATAGGGCATTTTTCAACACCCTGTACAATATTCAATAGTCCTTTTGCAACCAATACATGACACACTAAGCCCATAATGGGTAATTGGTATATTTATGTATGCATGTATGTATGTATGTATGTATGTGTGTATGTATGTATGTATGTATGTATGTATGTATGTATGTATGTATGTATGTATGTATGTATGTATGTATGTATGTATGTATGTATGTATGTATGTATGTATATATGTACGTATGTGCATGTAAATAGTATGTAGGTATGGTAGCATGCATATGTTCAAAAATAGTCATATTCATATTTTTTAATAGTATTGTTAATAGAGTTTCTTCTCAACCTATCTTACATCAATAGGTTTCCAAAGTGTTAGTAAATGATCAATGTCTACCCCTCATGATTGTATGCACATTTTCTAAGGCCCCCATTATGAGGAGAAGCCAAGCGTCCATTACCCAATTGATGGGAATCCCAACTTGCATGTTGGATGAAGGTCATATTGGACCATGTAAGGTATTGTAAGGAAAGGGAGTTACCAGGGTCCCCAATTGTGGGGTTTGGGGCAGCGATGAGCAGCCCCGGTTGGGGGGTCCAAGGGGGCCAGCGGACCCCTGGCTGAGGGGGTCCCAGGGGGGCCAGCGGGCCGCCTGGTGGGGGTCCAGGGGTAGTGCCCCCAATGTGACGGTAAAGGGAATATTCCCTATCGAAGTCAGAAATCATTTATATTCGTTAGGTCGGTTCAACCGGCCTAATCCGCGTATGGCAATTATGCGGGTGGTGGCCGCCCATGCTCTAACGCCCATGTATAGACATCCATTGAAGGCCACCCATGATCCTATATATACATAACTTCTACACTACCTAAGACATCTAATTGAGCCAGCATACCTCTACCTTGTATCTCCCTATCTAGAGTTTTCTAGATCACCATTTAAGCTCTACCTTGAGAGCGCACGGGTGGACAACGCCATCATCTTTGTACTTGCTGCTAGTAGAAAATTGTTGAGATTCTCCTATATCTATTATCTTCTCTATGACTGCTTCTGATAAATATTGCGTAACTATTGTCTTAAACAAAGGTCTACAGCTCTTATTATCAAAATAGGTTTGGGTCCATGATATCTTTGTTCATGTATATCAACTCGTATGTGTTGGAGAAACACTCACTAATTAGACATATATTTGAAGATCAAAGCTTTAGAAGAAAACCACATGCCTATGTGAAGGGACAAATTCACAAGTGTATTATACTTGTAAAGTTAGTTCACTTTAGTTCTAGAAGTTTTTTTTAAAAGTCACGGGAATGAGAAAATCTATATAAGTTAGTTTGTATTAACTCACGTTGCGAGAGAAAAAGAGGGAAGACAATGAGAGAGTGAGTTAGAACTCATTTTGTATGACTGAGTATAGTCGGGCTTCTCTGTGTGAGAAAGCACTTGTTAATGGTGACCATAGAGGTGTTCTAGTGTCACATTAATTCATTTCTTGTGGTGTTTTACACATCAACAAGTGGTATCAGAGCAGAAAGGTCCTAAAGAGCAGAAGGTGGCAAAGGTACGAGATGTTTTGAAAAGTTTTCCATTAAAGTGTTAAAGGTGAAGCATTTGAAGACACAAGGCATCAAAATATTACTTTCGAAGTATCCTCATACACAAAGAACTTCAAAAGGTATTATCCTTTATCCTTTAAGCTCACAGGTTGCAGCAGAAGGGAAGGAGTATGGCAGATCATATCTCCATTGACAAACTGGACAGAGATAATTACCCCGCATGGGTAATGAGAATGGAAGCCTTACTTATGAGTAAGGATCTCATGATATATGTTACAGGTGAAGAAGAGAAGCCAGTATTTGAAGATGAAAGACGACCAAATAAAGAAGAACTAGATGCTTTAAAGCATTGGCAGAAGAAGGATGCAAGTGCAAAAGCTTACATCTACAATACAATCTCAGATCATTTGCTACCACACATCAGAGGATTGGAATCATCTGAAGATATATGGAATGCATTGGAGTATCATTTCCAAAGCACTACTAAAGCACGAAAAGCAAGTCTATGGTCAGAGTTCACAACATCCAAGAAGAAGCCAAGTCAAAGTATTAGTGATTATGTCACTAAGATGAAGGATCTAGCAGATAGTCTTGGATCCATAGATGAAGATGTTGAAGATCACAGATTGATTGCTCAACTACTTGCAGGTTTGAGAGGGGATGAAAGGTGGAAACCTTTTGTCTTATCAACAGAACTTTCATTAAATCATTATGTTCCAGATTTGAACCAGTTGCTTGGTTTGATGCTCACATATGAGCAAGACTTGAAGGGAGATGGCGATAAAGGACAAAGTTCTGCAATGTACATGAAGAATAAGAAGAAAGGAGATAAAGGTAAAGCAAAGGATGAAGAAGAGTCAACTTCTCAAGTTTATTATGCAAGAGGTAAAGGCACTGGCAGAGGAAGATCAAGAGGTTTTGGAAGAGGAAGAGCAAATCAAAATAACAACAAGAAGGCTTGCTGGATCTGTGGATTGAGTAATCATTTGGCTCATGGCTGTTGGCACAACCAACAAGGATCAAACCAGAATCAAAACAACAATAGCAGAGGCCGAGGTGGAAGATATCAAAGTAATTTTCAAAGAGGTAGACAAAGTCAAAGAGGAGGCTATGATAGAGGTGGAGGAAGAAGTTGGGGACAGAATCAATCCTACAACACCACCTACTACAATTATGCAAATGATACACAGAATGAAGGTCATACATCATTGATGATGAACTTGATCAGCACATCAGATAAAGAAGATCTAAAGGTAGTTTACATTGACTCCGGATGTTCTAATCATTTGTCAGGAAACATAGAATTGATGTCAGAATTGGAAAAAGGCATTTGTAGTCATACAGTTCAAACAGGTGATAATACAAGACATAGTGTACATTCAATTGGAAAAGTGAAATGCAAGAGTGGAGCAGATTTGCTAACCAATGTTTTGTATGTTCCTACAATACCTAAAAATTTGATTAGTGTGGGACAGATAGTTGAAAAAGGTTTTCAAGTCAGGTTTACAAATGAAGGAGTATTTGTTGAAGATCCAGAGAATGGATATAATCAGATTGTTTGTGGTAAGAAAGAAGGTAGACTCTTTACTTTAAGAGTACAAGGGAACATTGGTCAAGCTTTGCTCACACATGGTGAAGGAGTGATTACAGAACTTGATCTCTGGCATAAGAGATTAGGTCATTTCAATGAAAGAGGAATTAAAGCTATGGTTGCAAATCAGTCTGTACTAGGATTACCAAATGTGCAGAGTCAACATATGGTTTATAAATGTGAAGCATGTCAAATGGGTAAAGCACACAGGTTACCATTTCAAAAGAAAGGATTCAAACATGATGGACTACTAGAGCTCATTCATACAGATGTATGGGGACCAACAAAAGAAGGATCTATCAGTGGCTCAAGGTATTATGTTCTTTTCATTGATGATGCTACAAGATGGATAACATTATATGTTTTGAAGGAAAGATCAGAAGTGTTTGGAGCCTTCAAGCATTTTCATGCATATGCAGAGAGAGTCACAAGTCAAAAGCTTAAAAGACTGAGGTCTATTGGAGGGGGGAGAATACTTCTCCAAAGAGTTCAATGATTATCTTTGGAATGCAGGTATTAAGAGAGAAATAACTTGCAGGTATACACCACAACAAAATGGTGTAGTAAAAAGAAGGAACAGGATTTTGGTTGAGTTTGCTAGAGCTATGCTAAAGGAGAAGAATTGTCCAAATTATCTTTGGGCTGAGGCTGTAAATACAGCTACATATCTTGTGAATAGATTACCATGTGCAACTCTCAATGGAATGACTCCATATGAAGCTTGGTGGGGTAAGAAACCAACACTAGATCATTGTGAAGTGTTTGGATCAATTGCATATGCTTATGTGCCATCATAGCTTAGGCATAAAATTGAACCAAAGGCAAAAAAATATGTGTTCATTGGTTATGATGAAAAGCACATGGGTTACAGGTTGTGGAATCCTTTAACCAAACAATTTCTTGTTTCTAGAGATGTTACATTTGATGAACAGAAAAGTTGGTGTGCAGATCAAAGTCATACAGCTGAAGAATTTGAAGAAGAGGTAAGAAGATGTGAGAAAGGAAAATCAATTGTGCAGGTGCATAGAGATGAAGACTATATGCAAGAAAGTACATCCAGAAGTGGATTAGCAAGAAGGAATGAAGAAGCTCCTATATTTGATGAAGAAGTGTATCCAGATACTTATGAAGAATGTGAACCAAGAAGGTCAAGTAGGACAAGAAGACAACCAGAAAGGTATTCTTATGATACTTCTTACATAACTCAAAAGAACTATGCATATATGGTCAAAGATGATGAAGAACCTCAGAACTATGATGAAGCTAAAGGTAAGAAACAATGGGAAGAAGCAATGAAGGAAGAGTTCAATGCACTGGAGGAGAACAAGACATGGGAACTTGTTCCTAAACCAAATGGTAAGAAGGTTATTGGAAATAAATGGGTTTATAAAGTGAAGAAGCTTGCAAATGGAAGTATAGCCAGATATAAAGCTAGACTAGTGGTGAAAGGCTATGCCCAAACCTATGGCATAGATTATGATGAGACATTCAGTCCTGTAGCTAAGATGTCAACTATAAGGACAATCATTGCTATTGCAGCTTCAAAAGGATGGACCCTCAGTCAATTGGACATAAAGAATGCATTCTTGAATGGATACATATCAGATGAGGTATACATGGAACAACCTCAAGGGTTTATAGATTCCAGGTATCCAAATTTTGTTTGCAGGTTGAGAAGAGCACTCTATGGATTGAAGCAAGCTCCAAGAGCATGGAACTATAGACTGGTGAAGTATCTCAATGATCTTGGATATCAAAGTTCGAAAGCAGATCCAAGTCTACTTATCAAAAGAACAGAGGAAGGTACAATTTACATTTGTATGTATGTAGATGACATTATAATCACAGGTACTTCAAATGAAGAAATCAAGGAGGTAAAGAGGTTACTTGAGAAAGAGTTTAAGATCAATGACCTAGGAAAGTTGTCATACTTTCTTGGAATGGAAGTCACTTATACACATCATGGCATATATGTATCACAAGAAAGGTATCTTCTGAATCTATTGAAGAAGTTTGATATGGAAAATTGCAGAGAAGCTTCAACTCCACTTGAAGTTAATCACAAGCTCAGTAAATATGATGGTGCAGAATACAAAGATATGAGGAAGTATCAATCTCTTGTGGGTAGTTTGATTTATGCTACACTAACAAGACCTGATCTTAGTTATGCAGTGGGAGTTTTATCACAATTCATACATTGTCCAAAGGACCCACATTGGATTGCAGGTCAAAGAGTTCTCAGATATATCAAAGGAACTATAAAGGAAGGATTGTATTATCCTTTTACATCAGATTTGAAGTTGAGAGCCTACAGTGACTCAGACTGGGCAAGTAATCAAGATGACAAGAGATCAACTCATGGTTACATGATATACATTGGTGATAAGCTTGTAAGTTGGTGTTCAAAGAAACAACATACAGTAGCATTATCATCAACTGAAGCAGAGTACAAAGGACTTGTGGAAGCAGCTAAGGAGGTCATATGGATGCAGACATTGTTCAAGAGCTTAGGCATTGATCAAGGTACACCTACAATACATGGAGATAATATGAGTTCACTTTATCTTGCAGCAAATCCAGTTTTTCATGCAAGGACAAAGCACATAGAGATACAGTATCATTTTCTCAGAGAAAAGGTAATGGAGAAGGAGATTGAAGTGGAGTACATTTCTACTAAAGATCAGTTAGCAGACATAATGACAAAGAGCTTGGATGGTGTGAAGACCAGCAGTATGTGCATGTATATAAGCTTTCCAATCAATTCTTTATATTGAAGTCAAAGACATGATCCATTCTCAATATTAACGCTAAAAGTTGGATCCAAAATAAAATACTCATCATATTGGATAATCATTGCAGTAAGCAAATAGGCATGCAAGGGTTTGAAGGTATGTTGTGGTAAATATGTATGATAATATGTATATGTTTATACTAGTACAATTCATTTCTCTTAATATGTATGTATGTATGTATGTATGTATGTATGTATGTATGTATGTATGTATGTATGTATGTATGTATGTATGTATGTATGTATGTATGTATGTATGTATTTATGTACGTATGTACGTATGTACGTACGTATGTATGTATGTATGTATGTATGTATGTATGTATGTATGTATGTATGTATGTATGTATGTATGTGTGTGTATGCATGCATGCATGTATGTATGTATGTATGTATGTATGCATGCATGCATGCATGCATGCATGCATGTATGCATGCATGCATGTATGCATGCATGAATGCATGTATGCATGAATGCATGTATGCATGAATGCATGTATGCATGTATGTATGTATGTATGTATGTATGTATGTATGTATGTATGTATGTATGTATGTATGTATGTATGTATGTATGTATGTATATATGTATGTATGTATGTATGTATGTATGTATGTATGTATGTATGTATGTACGTACGTACGTATGTATGTACGTACGTATGTATGTACGTACGTATGTATGTATGTATGTATGTATGTATGTATGTATCTATGTATGTATGTATGTATGTATGTATGCATGTATGCATGTACATATATATATATATATATATATATATATATATATATATATATATATATATATATATATATATATATATGTATGTATGTATGTATGTATGTATGTATGTATGTATGTATGTATGTATGTATGTATGTATGTATGTATGTATGTATGTATGTATGTATGTATGTATGTATGTATGTATGTATGTATGTATGTATGTATGTACGTAGGTATGTATTTATGTATGCATGTACGCATGCATGTATGCATGTACGCATGCATGCATGCATGTATGTATGTATGTATGTATGTATGTATGTATGTATGTATGTATGTGTGTGTGTGTGTATGTATGTATGTATGTATGTATGTATGTATGTATGTATGTATGTACGTATGTATGTGTGTATGTATATATGTATGTATGTATGTATGTATGTATGTATGTATGTATGTATGTATGTATGTATGTATGTGTGTATGTACATATGTATGTATGTATGTAGTATGTATGTATGTATGTATGTATGTATGTATGTGTATGTATGTATGTATGTATGTATGTATGTATGTATGTATGTATGTATGTATGTATGTATGTATGTATGTATGTATGCATGCATGTATGTATGTATGTATGTATGTATGTATGTATGTATGTATGTATGTATGTATGTATGTATGTATGTATGCATGCATGCATGCATGTGTTTGTGTATGTATGTATGTATATACGTATGTATGTGTCTATGTATATACATATGTATGTATGTATGTATGTATGTATGTATGTATGTATGTATGTATGTATGTATGTATGTATGTATGTATGCATGTATGTATGTATGTATGTATGTATGTATATACATATGTATGTGTGTATGTATATATGTATGTATGTATGTATGTATGTATGTATGTATGTATGTATGTATGTATGTATGTATGTATGTATGTATGTATGTGTATGTATGTATGTATGTATGTATGTATGTATGTATGTATGTATGTATGTATGTATGTATGTATGTATGTATGTATGTATGTATGTATGTATGTATGTATGTATGCATGTATGCATGTATGCATGTATGCATGTATGCATGTATGCATGTATGCATGTATGCATGTATGCATGTATATATGTATGTACGTACATGTGTGTGCATATGTGTACATTGTGTGGATACTCTAAACCACTCTCCTCAATGTTTGGGAAGATCGTATCCTTTTTCAAGGTGCTTCATCATTAATTTGGTCCTTAATCGCATAATTTGATTAGTTAATCGTTCTTTGAAGATCCAAAATGTCTGGTTTGTCTAAAGGATAAGAAGATGTTCATCTAGTTCAACTAGTCAAATCTGAATCCCTTGTTGGCCTAGCTCTTCCTAAGTTAGTCTAGCTCTTCTTCATATGATCTAGCTCCCCATTCAATTTGTCTCTATCTAGAGCATTACAACTCTTGGTAGTTTTCTTTATCTAACCTCATTTGATCTACCTCTTCTTATTTTGTCTGGATTTCCTCATTTAGTATAGCTTTCCTTGTTTGATATACTTCCTCTTCTTTATTATAGTTCTTCTTAATGGTTTTCATCTCTTTCTTTTTCCACACTCCCTCATTGGATACATTTAGTTTACAAGTAAAGGCTTTTTTCCTTCACTTGCTACTCCTCAATTGCTATATTATGCATTGCTAGATTTACTTTTTCCTTCTTCTTGAAGCTTCTTTAATCAATTAAGCCCCTAAACTATTATGAATTGAATGAAAAAAAAGTTGGGATTGGGACATCTTAGTAAACGTTAAGTATGCTTAAAAATTTTTAAATACTCAAATAAATGACTCTTAGGAAAATTTTTGTGCTCAGGAGAGAAAAACATGGATGGGTGACCTCTAAGGAAGTGTTAACTATGTTTGTAGAAGAAAAAAACTTGGATGGGTGACCTCTTGGAAGATGTTTTACATGCTTGAGGAAGAAAAAATCTTGAACCCTTGAAATTCTCAAGAGTTTTAAACATACTAAATTGGATGCATAAACTCTAGGAAACTTATAATGATGCATCAATATCCTCTTGAATTGATTCTATGTGATCCCTTGATCCTTGTATCTACATTGTAGTTCATATTTATCATGTGAGAAATTATCTTGCACATGAAAAATCCTCTATTAAAGATTAAAGATTTTCAAATTTTATCCTAGATTAGAGTAGTTGCTCTTCTAGCCTATAGTAGAAATAAAAGGAAATAAAATTAGACATTGTACTATACCAGAGAGTTGATTGTGTTTCTAGACTAGAAAAAACATAAAAAGAAAAGAAAAAGAATCCTAAAGTACATTGTTTTCTTATCTATTATAGACAAAGAGAGAATAAAAAGAAGGATTTCAATGATTTCATCTTGTGGTTCCTCATCGATCCCTCTCCTTGGATGATGCCAAAGAACATTAGTAAACATCATTGAAAGGGAATACCCCTCTTCACCCATCATATTCATAAAAATAAGTGTCTTTTCCTTGCACACTCCATTGTAGTTGTGAATATTGCCATGTGCTCAACTTCACAAATTGATGTGGCCACGGTAGGCTTCTTCTTACTCAACCAAGATATGCATGATTCTCCAAGGAAAAAGCAATTACCACAAGTGGACACTCATGTATCATAACAACCAACCCAATCACTATTTGTATAAGAATGTAAACATTTTTTAGAATCACTACCATAAAGATATCCAAATTCAAAGTACACTTGATATATCTAAACACATGGCTTATCAATTGCCAATGCTTAGTGGTAGGACTATGAATAAATTGACTCAATTGGAAAATTGCATACTATATTCCCGGTCTTCTGTTACATGTATATATCAAACATCTCACAGCTTGTTGATAAAGAGGAGTATCAAATGCATCATCTTCATCTTTACCTAAATCATATTTCCATTGGTATTGAAATAGGCTTGCAATCCTCAAAAACAAAATGTTGAAGTATTTTTCAATATAGTTTTTTATGCACAATAATTCCACCTTGAACAAATACAAAATGGATACCAAGATTATACTCCAAAAGACCAAGATATGTGACATCAAAAGTATGTTTCAAATCATCCATAATGTGAAGAGGTGATGGGATGTTGACATAGATGAGTGAGTGTTGGAAAAAACCTGCTCAACACAAGCCAAGATAACTTTTGGAATACTTTATACGCTTCCTTAGCTTCCCAAGTATGCATAAAAAACCACTAAGTACTTTGTAACATCACTCCCAAATAGTTATGACAAAAAAAGATAAGTTTGCACTTCATTATGATTGAAAAAGTTTCTATTTTTGGAAGACAAGCTCCCAAAAAACTGCTTAGAGCTCACAACCTAGTACAAATTGACAAAAGATATTTTGCACACATTCAACTAGAGTCTCAAGCTAAATAAATCAATTTATTTTATGAAGTTAGCATCACTATACAAAGAGCAATAAGTTTAGGAAGTCTCAGTGGTCACCCTGACTTTTCAAGAAGAAGGAGATGTACACACATAGTCACACTAAAATCTTCATAACTTGAAACTTACAAATTCAAAGTTGATGAAACTTTACATGAAATCTCAAAAGATTCCTATATAATTGATCCAAGTGATAAATTGGATATTGGATACTCACACATAGATAAAAGAACTAGACAAGCTAACTATGTACCTCAAGGTACTATAGTGGCAGACACAGAATGAACAATCAATGTATATAAATCATAGTCTGTATTGGTATTGTAGATACGATACAAAGGAGTTGTGGAGTACTACTTGCACTTCAAGTGAGTAAGATATAGGCTCATAAACTCTTCTCAAAACTCACAGGAAGGCTCTCTCATCCTATGACTAAAGCGAAGTCTTTGTATAGATGATTTGGAATTTGAATGTGGTTCAATCATCCACCTAGAAGTGGTCCTACATCTTAGGATTGATTTGAATTTGAAATCCAAATATATTCATGGATTTTGGGTCCCTTCATTCATGAGATTCCTCCTACTTTTAGCTTTTACATTCGACTGAGATAAGCCCAAGGTTTTAACCTTTGAACTTTACAAACATAAGTTCATATGAATTACATTTATGGGAGATTGAAGATGAGAGCAGTCCAAGAGGTTAAGTAAAGACCTTAGGCTTGCTTCTTGCACCAACACCTTGCCCTCAAGCCTTAGAAGCTTGAGACTTCCATTCTTCAATACTTCTTGTAATATAAACATTGATTTGAATATGTTCAACTTGACTACATCCAATCCCTTTGTCATCATGACTGCACATTGTTGGTGAGTAGATACATATGATAACTGAATCTCCTTTTTTGTTATCTTCTCTCTAACATAGTGATAATGCACTTCTATGTGCTTAGTCCTCGCATGATGGATTGGGTTAGCAGTAAGATACAATGATCTAATACTATCCCCAAAGTTATGAGAAATAGATGAATTAAGACCTAAATCAGAGTACAAGGACTTAATCCACATTGCTTCTTGAGTTGTATTAGCAATTCCTCTATTTTCATCTTCAATCGATGAGAGTGCAATAGTAGGTTGCTTCTTGGAGGACCATCGAATTAGATTTGTACCTGCAAGAGTGAGGTATCTAGATGAACTTCTTCTATCATCCTTAGAGCCTGTCCAATCTGCATCAAAGAAAAGTTTGATGTCTGTATCATATGTGTAAGGGTAATACAAACCTTCATTGACGGTTCCATTTAGGTATTTAAGTATCCTTTTGGCTGCTTCCATGTGAGGTTTCCTAGGAGTGCACATGAATTGGCTTAAGAGACTTAGTCCATAGCAAATATCAACCCTTGTCAAGGTAGCATAATTTAGACTACCAACTAAACTCTGATAGCTAGTTATATCTTCAATTTGGCCTTGTTCATGAGAACTTAACTTCATGTTCAACTCCATAGGTGTACCTAAAACCTTTGAATTCTCCATTTTAAATTTTGCAAGCATGTCTTTGATATACTTTCTCTAAGTAAGATAAATACCCTTTTTTGTATACACTACTTCCAACCCTAGGAAGTATGTCAGTAGAACTAAATCAATGATTTTGAATTCGTCTTTCATCTAAAGCTTGGTCTTCCTTATACCTTCACCATTTTTACCCATAATTATGATATCATCAACATAAACACATAGGAATATTACTTCATATTGATCCCTCTTGAAGAAGATGGAAGCATCTACTTTGCTCATAATAAATCCTCTATCCTGTAAATAAGTGACAAGCCTATGATTCCAAGCCCTTGGGGCTTGCTTCAGACCATATAAAGACTCTCTTGACTAGCACACATACTTAGGGCATGATGAGTTTTCAAAACCAAGAGGTTGAGCTGTGTATACCTCTTTAGATATCCATCCATTTAGAAAAACGGTTTTGACATCCATTTGGTTGATCCTCCAATTTTTTGAAGTTGCAATACTCATAAGCACTTTGATAGTTGGCATCTTTTCCATAGGTGAGAAAGTCTCTTCATAATCAATCTCTTGTGTTTTTGCATACCCTTTGGTCACAAGTCTTGCTTTGTACCTATTAATAGTGCCATTAAAAAAACCTTGCATATTGTTGATATATTTAGATAGTGTTGTGTGTGAACACACTAGGACTACTGGGGCACTTTCTTCCCTCTTTAGGAGGTTTTTTCTCCCGGCTTGTATATACCCCTATTGCCCTAATGGGTTACTTATCTTTGTGCATTCCAGTGGTAATACATTCAGTATTGTGTGTTGTGCTCCAAGCTTCTTCTTCTTCCTTGTGTTGTTCGCGTGCTTCTGCAAATTTCTAACTCCAACAATTGGTATCAGAGTAGGTTGTTGCTTCATCTAGGGCATCGTCGACACTCCTCCAATCACAGTCTCAAAATGGCACGAAATTCGGTGTGCATACTTAGGGTGATTAGCATATCAAAATTGCTTCGCTTTGTGGTGCCAAAATCATGATCTGAGATCGTTTCGACCTCCGAACACACTATCACAGCACTTATGCAGGCTATTTCATCTTTTTGTGCCAAAGATATATACAAGTTTTGGTTCGCCAATGTAAGGGTCTCGAAGTCTGCTACAGGTCTAGCAGAACTCGTTTGGGTAGTTATTGTCAACTTTTTTAAATACAATCATTTTTTCTGCATCAAGGTATTTTAGTTAGTGGCCATGGCTGAAAGCAGTGATGTATTCTATATGTTGGTTGTTGAGGATAAGTTGGATGATACCAATTATCCATTGTGGGCTTATATGATGTGTCATGTATTGGTCGCAAAAGGACTATGGAATATTGTGCAGGGTGTTGAAAGATGTCCTGCTACACCTGCAAATACAGGTACTGCAAATACAAGTACTGAAGCTAATGCAGATTCTATCGAAGATGGTGATATTTTATAGATTCATGTTTGTGTTGTTGTTTCTATTGCACCTACTATAGAGAAAATTTTTTGGGATGGCAAAGATGCTCAAGCACATGCATTGATAGCTTTATCTATCAAATATGCCATTATTCCTCACATTCACTCTTGCAAAACAGCTAAGGATGCTTGGGATACACTTACCACATTGTACCAGGCTAGGAATGAGGCTCATGTTGCTTACCTCCAAAAAACATTGGAGAGTGAGCACATGAATGAAGGTGATTCTATGGACAGTTTTCTGACAAAGATCAGGAGTTTCCACTCCTATGGAGACAGGTTTACGATTGAGTCTTCATGATGCTGGAGATGGATTTGATGTTGTTTTCTATCAGCAGGCTATTGGATGCTTGATTTACTTATGCATCACTCAACTAGATATTCAATTTTTTGTCTCACAGATGAGCACGTTTATGCATTGCCCAGGTGTCAAGCATTGGCAGGCGGTTAAGCGCATCTTTCGCTACTTGACTGGTACCAGGCTCTTGGATTGTTCTATCCCAAGGGGGGATCACTACATCCAGATTTGCGTGCTTTTTCTAACAGTGATTGGGTTGGTTTATACGACACTCATGTGTCCACTAGTGGCTTTTGCTTCATGCTTGGTAGCTCATGTATATCTTGGTTGGTCAATCTTTTGGCACCACCATCTTCACTGACAGTCAGAGCGCATTGGCAGTTGCAAGGAACCTTGTGTTCCATGCTCGCACTAAGCACATTGAGGTGCATTATCATGATGTCAGGGAGAGGTTCTCTGCTTGGGAGATCAACCTGGCATATGTGCCCATGCAGGAGAACATTGTAGACCTTTTCACAAAGGCTCTGCCTAGGGAGAAATTTGAAGCTTTCCGCAAAGCTTTGGGCTTACTTCCTTTTGTGGAGTGATTTCCACATAGTTTGGCACTTCCTTATACATGAGTGTCAGCTCCTTGTTCACCACATCACTCCCAGGGGGGATTTGTTGATATATTTAGGTAGTGATGTGTGCGAACACACTAGGACCACCGGGGTACTTTTTTCCCTCTTTAGGAGCTTTTTTTTCCTCGGCTTGTATATACACCTATTGCCCTAATGGGTTACTTATCTTTGTACATTCTAGTGGTAATACATTCAATATTGTGTGTTGTGCTCCAAGCGTCTTCTTCTTCCTTGTGTTGTTCGCATGCTTTCGCAGATGTCTAACTCCAACACATATCCACCTTGAACCTATGATCTTCATAGATGGAGTCTTGGGTACCAATTCCCAAGTGTGATTATCCTGTAAGGATTCAATCTCTTCCTCCATGGCATTCATCCACTCAAGCTTCTTCTTTGCTTCCTCATAGGATGAGGGCTCCTCAGACTTTGAATCATGTGCTAGATAAATACAATCTTTAGTCACTAATGATGTATCATAGCCATACCTTTCTAGCTAGCTTCCTTTTCTCTCTAGTTGATCTTCTTATTGTTTGTCGGGAGGATTCTACTACATCCCTCAACTGTTTCACTTAGAATTTATTTTTGTCCGTGGAGTCTTCTAATCATCTTCAAAATCACTTGATGCTTCAAGTGTGTGCCCATTCCTTTTTTATAGAGTTGGAGTCCTCCTCTAGGTCATAAGGTAGCTTGATTCTCTTGCAATGGTCTTCAAACCATGATTTGTTTTCATCAAACACAATATTTATACTTACAATGAATCTTTTTTTGCTTGGATTGTTCAACTTATAAACTTTCTAATTAAGATCATAGCTAATGAATATACATTTCTCTACCTTGGGGTCTAAATCACTTCTAATCTATGAAGTTATGTGTGCATATGCAATGCATCCAAGGATCATGCAAGGATCCAAGCTAGGTCTTCTTCCATTACATGCCTTATATGGGGTCATGCCATCCAAAGCCTTTGATGGAAATCTATTCACCGAATAAGTAGCTGTTGAAAGTGCCTCTACCCACAAGTAATTGTGAAGCTTCTTCTCATTCACCATGGACCTTTCAGCCTCCACAATTGTCCTATTTCTTCTCTCTACCACTCCATTCTACTCAAGCGTGTATCTAGTGATAATTTCCCTCTTGATTCCTCTCTCTTGGAGATAAGAATCAAATTCATGGGAGATATAATCTCCCCCTCCATTTGACCTTAACCTTTTTATGGTTTTACCTATTTGGTCCTCCACAAGAGCTAAATAATTTTTAAAACTTGAAAATACTTCATCCTTATGCTTCATGAAATACAAGATAGTTCATTTGCTACAATCATCTATCAATGACACATAGTACATTGATCCAGAGATTGAAGCTTCCTTGCTTAGTCCCTGTTGATATATTTAGGTAGTGATGTGTGTGAACACACTAGGACTACAGGGACACTTTTTTCCCTCTTTAGGAGGTTTTTTTCCCCCGGCTTGTATATACGCCTATTGCCCTAATGGGCTACTTATCTTTGTACATTCTCTAGTAATACATTCAGTATGTGTTGTTCTCCAAGCTTCTTCTTCTTCCTTGTGCTGTTTGCATGCTTCCGCAGACATCTAACTCAACCAATTGGTATCAGAGCAGGTCGTTGCTTCATCTAGGGCGCCGTTAACACTCCTCGGTTTGCAGTCTCAGAATCGCACGAATTTTGGTGAGCATACTCAGCATGTTTTCGAGGTCAAAACCGCTTCGCTTTGTGGTGCCAAAATCACGATCTGAGCTCATCTCGGCCTCCGAATGCACTATCGCAATGCTTGTGCAGGCTATTTCGTCCTTTTGTGCCAAAGGTATATACCAGTTTCTGTTTGCCAGTATAAGCAGAATTTGTCTGGGCAGTTCTGTTCAAATTTTTGAGATACAGTCAATTTTCTGCATCAAGGTATTTTAGTCACCGGCCATGGCTGAAAGCAGTGATGTATTCCGTATATTGGTTGTTGAGGATAAGTTGGATGGTACCAAATACCCGTTATGGGCTTATATGATGCGACATGTGTTGGTTGCAAAAGGACTGTGGAACATTGTGCAGGGTGTCGAAAAATGTCCTATCACACCTGCAACTGTTATAACTACAGGTACTGAAGCTGATGCAGAAGGTGTCAAAGATGATGATATTCTGCATATTCCTGTTTGTGCTGCGGTTTCCGCTGCACCTACTGTAGAGCAGATTCGTTGGGATGGCAAAGATGCCCAGGCACATGCATTGATAGCTTTGTCTGTCAAACGTGCCATTATTCCTCACATTCGCTCTTGCAGAACAGCTAAGGATGCTTGGGATACACTTACCACATTGTACCAAGCTAGGAATGAGGCTCGTGTTGCTTACCTCCTAAAATAGTTGGAGAGTGAGCACATGAATGAAGGTGATTCTATGAACAGTTTCCTAACAAAGATCAAAGACTTGAAGGAACAATTGATTTCTGCTAGTGAGGTTATACCAGATAGCTCACTTGTGCAGATTGTTCTAAATGGTCTTCTTGATTCATATCAGAGTTTTGCTTCTACTCTTCGGTTGATGATGAAAGGCAATCCGAATGCCTTATCATTTGAGGAGTTAGTCTCTGTTCTATTGCAGGAAGATCAGTCTAGGCAGAACAGGTCCATTATGCGAGTTGCAGATCAACCTTTCCTGGCTAGTCAGAAGGGCAAAGGAAAATGCAGCTCTTCAACTAGTAAGCAGAAATCTGCTAATTCTGCATATTCAAAGAAGGAAGATAAAGATGAGAAGAAATCAGAAAAGCAGAAATTGTTTTGTAAGTATTGTAAAGGGAATGATCATATCATGAAGAACTGTCCAAAACTGGCTACTAAAGAGGCAAAGAAGAAAGAGGCTAAAATGATTGTTGCAGAGGCCTCTACACCAAAAACAAAGTCTCCTAATCTTGTGCAGGAAGAAGAATGGGCGTTTATTACTGTCTGCAGTTTTGACCCATCTTCTCATGAGTAGTGCATGTCTGTAGTAGACTCACATGTTTGGTATTTTTACAGTGGGGCGGCCAAACATATTACATCGCAGCACAGTTTCTTCTCTTCACTCGAGCCTGCCCCTATAGGGAAATACTATTACATGCACCAACAACTCCTCTTATCTTGTTATGGGAGTTGGTAAGATCATTTTGACTACTGCTGATGGTAGCTCTTTCACTTTGTCAGATGCTTTATTTGTGCCAGGGATCAAAAAGAACCTGTTATCAGTTTTTGCATTAGCCAAGATTGGCTTGGTTATGAAATTTGTTGATGACAGGTGTACAGTTCATGATCTCTCAAATGGCGATGTGATTATTGCTTCTGGCATTTTATGTCGTGGGCTATATAAGCTCATAGACTATGAAAGATCTGTAAATGATTTGGCATGTGTAGTAAATGATTCCCAGGATATGTCAGATGCAAAGCTTTGGCATGCACGCTTCGGTCATCTGAATTTTGCTAGTTTGCTACGCCTGCAGAAATCTGAAATGGTGTCCTCTTTGCCCAAACTTGAGGCACCTAGAAAACATGTTTGTGAAGGTTGTATTTTGGGCAAAATGCAGCATTCGTCCTTTCCAAAAGATGGTTCAGTTCGGGCTACTCAGAAATTGCAGCTTGTACATAGTGATGTCTATGGTCCTATGCAAACATCTTCTTTTGGGAATTATCTTTACTTCATGACTTTCATCGATGATTTTTCCAGGCATCATGGGTATATCCATTGAAGGAAAAGTCCGAAATGTTCATGTGCTTCAAACAGTTTTTGGTTTTGGCTGAAAATCTATCAGCATGTAAAATGGGCACCCTCTGTTCTGATCGAGGGGGGGGAATATATGTCTTCTCATTTTAATGCATTTCTAGCTGAATGTGGGATAAAACACTAGTGTACAGTGCCGTATACACCTCAACAGAATGGAGTTGGTGAACGAAAGAATAGGTCACTCATGGAGATGGCGAGGTGTATGGTCAAAAGTCAGGCTTTACCACATGGTTTCTGGCTTGAGGTTGTCATGTGTGCAGCATATGTACTAAACAGGTGTCCCACTAAAGCGCTGCAATCTATCACTCCATATGAGGCTTGGCATGACTGCAAGCCATCTGTTGCTCATCTGCATGTTTTTGGTTGTTTGTCATATGCATTAGTGCCTGAACAACATCGCAAAAAATTGGATGATAAAGCAGTAAAATGTATTTTTGTTGGGTACGGTTCTGAAAGTAAAGGCTATCGTCTGTATCATCCACAGACTAAACGCATTCTGGTTAGCTGTGATGTTGTTTTTGTGGAGGATGCTATTCAGCCATTGCTTTCATGTACTAAGGAGACATCTGTTAGCTCCAAAGACATGTATGATACTTTGTTGCCTCTTTTTACACGTGGACAATCTAGTGCTGGTCCTAATGAGGCAACTTCTCAACCTTTCCAAGTTTCATGTGATGATGCAGATCATTCCATTTCTGATGCAGATTTACATGATGCACTTGTTGATGAGAGAGCTGATATTGAGCAAGCAAAAGACTATGCCAAAATGGCTGGTGCAGACTTTATGTGATAGCAAATTAGATGCACCTCTATCATATCGTACTCGTCCAGGCTCTCATAGTGCCTCTTTTGCATCAGATTGCTATGTTATGGCTGCATCTAGTCTCTGTGATGAGAATGAGCCTGTTTCATTTGATGAAGCACAAAATTCAAAAAATTGGATGGTTGCTATGCAATCTGAATATGATGCAATAATGAAGAATGGTACTTGGTCTTTATGTGACTTGCCTCCTGGCAAGAAGGCTATTGACACTAAGTGGGTATACAAGCTGAAGCGTAAACCTGATGGTACAGTTGACAGGTATAAGGCTAGGCTTGTTGCAAAGGGTTATGCACAGGAAAGAGACATTGATTTTGATGAGATCTTTGCACCTACATGCCGTATGACTACTGTTCGGAGCATCTGTGCACTTGCAGCCCATCATGGTTGGAATGTACATCAGTTGGACATTAAAACAGCATTTCTGAATGGTGACGTGCATGAAGAAGTGTATGTTTTTTAGCCCTGTGGCTTTGTGCAAAAAGGGCATGAAAACTAGGTGTGTGGTTAAAGAAGGCATTATATGGTTTAAAGCAAGCATCACGTGCTTGGTATGAGAAGATACATGCCTATTTGATTGCGCATGGTTTTGAAAATATTCCAACTGAAAGCACCTTATATGTTAAGCGTGCTAATGATGTGCTTCTGATCATTGTTGTCTACGTTGACGACATGCTGCTCACTGGTCCTATTGAGAAGCATATTGCTGATTTTAAGGCTGATTTGCATGGCTCATTTGAGATGTCTGATTTGGGGCATTTGCATCACTATTTGGGCATTTAGTTTATGCATGTTGATGGTGGAATGGCTTTGTGTCAAACGAAATATATTGACACATTATTGTAGCGTTCTGGCCTTGAAGACTGTAAGCCTATTGCTACTCCTATGGAGACAAGTTTACAATTGAGTCTTCATGATGCTGGAGGTGCATTTGATGTTGTTCTCTATCAACAAGCTGTTGGATGCTTGATTTACTTATGCATTACTCGGCCAGATATTCAGTTTGATGTCTCACAGATGAGCAGGTTTATGCATTGCCGAGGAGTCAAGCATTGGCAGGTGGTTAAGCACATCTTTTGCAACTTGAGTGGTACTTGACTACTTGGGTTATTTTATCCCAAGGAGGGATCACTACCGCTAGATTTGCATGCTTTTTCTGACTCTGATTGGGCTGGTTGCTATGACACTTGTGTGTCCACTAGTGTCTTTTGCTTCATGCTTGGTAGCTCATGTATATCTTGGTTGAGCAAGAAGCAGCCTACTGTGGCCACTTCCAGTTGTGAGGCTGAGTATAGGGCAGCTTTCACAGTTATTGTTGAGTGTGTGTGGCTCAGTCGCCTTATCGCTGATTTGGATGTTGGTCAGTCTTCTGCCACCACCATCTTCACTAACAGTCAGAGCGCATTGGCAGTTGCGAGGAACCTTGTGTTCCATGCTCGCACTAAGCACATTGAGGTGCATTATCACTATGTTAGGGAGAGGTTCTCTGTTAGGGAGATTAGCTTGGCATATGTGCCCACGCAGGAGAACATTGCGGACCTTTTCACGAACGCTCTGCCTAGGGAGAAGTTTCAAGCTTTCCGCAAAGCTTTGGGCTTACTTCCTTTTGTGGAGTGATTTCCACATAGCTTGGCACTTCCTTATACATGAGTGCCAGCTCCATATTCACCACATCACTCCCAGGGGGGATTTGTTGATATATTTAGGTAGTGATGTGTGTGAACACACTAGTGTTGCGAACATTTGTTTTATGTAGGGTACAAGTTTCAAATTATGTAAATACCTTTGGGAAGTCTTCAAATACTTCAAGAAGGCTCATATTATTCATAAAATTTAGCAAAAATACCACGTGAGTTCTAGAACATGGTGAGTCAAATTAGTGAGTCACAAGGGAGCTTCAGTGGTGTCCTAGTGGAAGGTCGATGTGGCTAGTTCTCAAAGTCCATCAATACTTTGCTTATTTGAGCACTTGAGTCATGTAATACCTCCATCCAAGTGTCTACCACGAATTTAGATGTATTAGGAAGGTTTTAGATTAGTTTCCCATGCTATAAAAAGAGGAGAAAAGTCGTGATCTTGTGGGATGTCCAAGAGAGTATCTCTATGCTACTCTAGTTTTTGTATGCAGAGCTTGCAGAGCTTGCAGAGCTTGTATCTCCCTCATTATATATCCAAATTACATGTTTGATAGCTCATTTGAAAGCTCTTCTTGTCTACTTTCATAGTACCAATTTTCATAATCATTGGATTTGTGAGCTGAGAGCAACACTCTCTGCAAGTAGTGTGTGTTCTCTGTTTTTTATCCCTGCTGAAGGTCTCCATTAAACATCCAACTTGCAGAGGTCATATCTCCTTGTGTATGTATCCAAATCATGTGTTCTTTAGCTTGTTAGAAAGCTCTCCAAATCTATTTGTATTCTGGAAATTTTCAGATTCATTGGAGTTGTGAGTTAAGAGCAGTAGTCTCTGCAAGTGATGTATGTCCTCAGGTTCATCTCTGTTTCAAGGTCTCCATTAAAGCTGCATATTGCAGAGGTCATAGCTCATTGAGTATTTATCCAAATTGAGTGTTCTTTGGCTCATTGGAAAGCTCTTGGTCTCTAGTATATGTGGTTAAAACAGTTTTAAAAACTTTTGAGTGAGTAGAGAGTAGTAAGCTCTGCAAGCATGACTGGTTTTCTATGATGAAGTTTGTGAGAAGGTCAACTTGTTCCTAGGGGGTTCCACCTACTTCCTGCTATACTTTGGAGGTCAATAAACTCCAACATTGGTATCAGAGCAAGTACTTGGAGGCTTGGAGAAGGTTATCATACCTTGACGAAGAATTTGGAGCTATCAAAGAAGCAGTTCATCATCAACACTACACAAAGGTAGAAGAAGATTGCAAGGAGGCATCTGAAGCAACATCCAAGCAAAGAAAGGTGCATATACCTCATTTACAAGGTAAATATTATATTTCTTCTCATCACACACATTGGAAACGAGGCTTAAAGGAGGAAGCTTAGCATTTGTATTATGGGAGACCAACATGCACAAATAGAGAAGCTTGATAAGACCAATTATCAGGCATGGAAGTTTAGAATCACAGCATACTTGCAAGGTAGAGGCTTGTATGGTTTGATTGACGGCACAGATATCAAACCCACATTACCAGAGGACCCAAATCAGCAACAATTGAGGGAGTTTAGACTTTGGAATGAGAGAGACAAAAGGGTTATATTCATTTTATCACAAAATATTCAAGATTCAATGGTAGGACACATACAAGATCTAGACACAAGTAGAGATGTTTGGCTTGCATTGGAAAGGTTGTATGCTACAGGTACAAGAGCAAGGAAGATTCAACTCAAAAATGAGTTGAATAACATAAAGAAAGATACAAGGACATCGGTCAATGATTACATATTGAAAGTTAAAGAGATTGCAGATCAACTAGGATCAATTGAAGCTCATGTGGAGGACGACGACTTGGTTGCACATACTCTCAACGGACTCAAAGATGATGAGAGATGGAAACCCTTCATTACTTCAGTTTATGTCAGAGGAGAATTACCAGATTTTGATCAACTTATTGCCCTCATGGTCACGGAGGAGATGAATCTAAATGGTTCTACTTCAAATCAAAAAGGATCTCAAGGACAAGCTCTTTATGTAGGATCATCAAGAGGTGGAAACAGAGGTGGAAGAGGTTCAAATAGAGGTCGAGGAAGAAGGATCGATGATCAAAGGACTTCAAGTGGCTTCTTCAACACAAGAGGAAGAGGAAGATCAAGCGCTAGAGGTACGAGAGGCTACTACAACTACAACCAAAGACAAAGGAGTGAAGATAATAAGAACAATTGCTATATATGTGGAAGGTATGGACACTATGCCAAAGATTGTTATCAAAATGAAAATAATCAAGGTGGTAATCGAAGAGGAGGCTATTCAAGAAGAGGTAAACAACAAGGAAATTATGCAGTTGAAGGTAAAAGTGATGATTATGATTCTCTTCTTATGATGAATGTAGAAACTAAGATGAATTCCAATAGTGATGTATGGTATGTAGATAGTGGTTGTTCTAATCACATGTCTCATGATGCTTCATGGTTTTCTAATATGCATAATCCGTCATGTAAAGGTCATGTTGAAACAGGAGATGATACAACACATAAGATTATGCAGGTTGGAGATGTTGTTATGCAGGATAAGAGCAAGAAAAATTGCTTGAAGGATGTACTTTATGTGCCAACGATCACTAAGAATTTGATGTCGGTTGGTCAAATGGTAGAAAAAGGTCTACAAGTGAGATTTAATCATGCAGGTTGCTTCATTGAGGATCCAAAGCAAAGGAGGTTAATTGCTAGAGGTCAAAAACAAGGTAGATTGTTTACATTCAAGGTAAACCCAAATCATACAAACTATTTCTCTTATGGTATGCATCGAATAGCAGAGCTTGATCTATGGCACAAAAGGATTGGACACATGAATGTACACAGGTTAAAGGAGCTATCAAAGAAGAGGATTGTTGAAGGATTACCTGATCTTACTAAGCAACATATGGTGCATCTTTGTGAAGCATGTCAAATGGGTAAGCAGAGTAGACAACCTTTCAAGCATTCAAGTTATGTAAGTGATGGTTTGCTAGATCTCATACACACAGATGTGTGGGGACCTACTAAAGAGGCATCCTTGATTGGTAATAAGTACTATGTATCATTCATTGATGATCATAGTAGAATGACATTTGTGTATTTCATTAAACATAAGAGTGAGGTCTTTGATTGTTTCAAGAAGTTCAAATCATATGTCGAAAAGCAAACAGGAAGGTATATTAAGAAGCTAAGGTCTGATGGAGGGAGAGAGTATTTCTCTCAAGCTTTTACTGATTTTTTGTATGATGAAGGTATCAAAAGAGAAGTTACATGCAGGTATACTCCACAACAAAATGGAGTCGCAGAAAGAAGAAACAGAATCATAGCAGAAGCATCTAGAAGTATGCTTAATGATATGTGTTTGCCTAATTATTTTTGGGCTGAAGCTGTTAGCACAAGTGTTTACATTATGAATAGAGTTCCGACTGCTGGAGTTCATCATTTGACACCATATGAGGTATGGCATGGAAGGAAACCAAGTGTAAGTCATTTGAAAGTATTTGGTTGTGTATGTTATGTACATGTATGTGGCTCAATGATGAGTAGCACCTCCTTTAATGTCAATCCGGGAAGACGTGAGGATGGTATGAAGACCTCGAGCAAGTGGCGGCACAAGTGCGTGAGTGAGAAGCACACAAGCATGCACACACATACACACACACGCGCACACACGGCAAGACAAAGAGAGAGAATCAATGGAGTGCTTTAGATTACTTTCACAAGCTCTTACAAGTTCGTTTCAATTACAATCTAACCTCAAAAATGAGCTCTCTAGCTCCTTTTATAGTTTTTGACTAGCTTTTGGCCCTGTCCAGACCTAGTGTCCGGCCTAGTTAAAAATTAGGTTCCAGGGCTTATTTGGGGGCTCAAACGAGATCTAAAAATTATGAAAATTGGTACGCAACTACTTCTAAGGCTCCTCAAGCTCAAGGACTCCTTGGCTTGCACAAAATGGAGCTACAAAAATGTGAAATGAGATTTACAATGATTATTAGTGATAAAAATCACTGTTGTTGTAGGGATTTCTTCTAGTGATCTGCCATACATATCTTCGAGCTCCCTACTTGCTCTTCCTCTCTGCATGTCCATCCCTTTGATTTGCATTAATGTCTTGAAAAAATATTGGCCTACTTGCCAGATCTTCTTTGACTGCCCTGTTTGCTAGTGCTGTCCCTTCGCTCTGACTCCCTTCTTTGACTTTCATGTCTTGTACGTCCTGGTGTACCAAGGCTACTGCCAACACCCCCCCACTCTCGCGTCTGTCGCCCCTGACAGACCCTTGTCTAGCTGCTTTTTGGACGTAGTATTGTACAACATCGGCGGCGAGGTGGTGTTCTTCTAACCTGAGTCCCCTTGCTAGATCTGTCAGCAATGCATCCCAATTGACTGGCCCTGGGACATCTGGATGTGGCACCCGTAACTGCTCTGAGTGAATGGTTCGCTCCACAGCAAATAAATGGAGGAGATGTGAGGGTCTGGGTACAAATATTTCTGAGTGGTATTCCCAGAACCCTGTTATGAACATCTCTTCGAATGTTTGTTTAAAGCAGGCTGGGAGGTATTTTATTCTGGCGTGCCAAGCGTATATCACCTCTATGGAAGGAGTGGTGCTCATGTCATAAACTAAATCTTGGTTTCCTGTAAGGAATCCGACGCCTGAGAAGTGTGGGTCCTTGATATTCTTGAATGTCCTGAATGTAATAAGCATTAACTCAAAAATTTTCATGCACATCTGGGCCATTACATCAGGGGTATTCCTTAATCGGATGCTCCAGTGCCGAATAGTGGAAATCATGTAATTGACGGTGGGAGGCCCTTGAGGGGGTGCTAGATAGACGTAGTTTAACCATTTGGCGCATCCCTTGATAGTCTTGACTGCAATGGTAAACTCTGGCCATGTGCGTCTGCGGAGTACAGGAACATAACAAGGGTTATATTTAATAAAAAGAGGCATATTCGTCCAGGTGTGAACCATCTCCGGGTAGGTTTCGAGGAGTCGGATCCTCCAAGTGGGTTGATGAATGGATCCTTTTTTGGCGCTCTCTGGGATATCATCTGGCCCAAATTGTGTAGCAAACGTTGGAGGTTTGCCACATCTATGTTGGATTTCTGCATTGTAGTCCGCCAGGAGTATACAATAGGGCACGTATTGATCATCATTGGTTCCGATCCATCTATGGTGGGACATGCTGCGGAAGTATTCTGATTTGATAATAGTGTCCTCTATCTTTGCCATAGATTGGATTTGAACTGCCACTCGATCTTCATGAGTTGATGCCGTTTTCTCTAGTGTTTGGAGCCACTCAGGTACTTCGATTTCTAACGTATCCATTCCTTCTGCAGTTTGCTCACCACCTGGCATTGGCATAGGAACGTAAGGTTCCTCATACGTCTCATCTACCTCGATGGGTACCAAATCCTCGGGTTCTGGTTCGACAACTGGAGAGGGTTGCCTTTCATGTGTGAGTAATCTTGCCTGTAATTCGGCCACCTGCTCTTTCAATGCCTTGACTTCCTCTGAAGTCGTGGTCGTTTCTGTGACTTTGGGTGCTGTCTGTTGCTCTTGGAGTTGATTGCGCAGCGCATCACGTTCCCTTTCCAAGTCATCATGAGCTTCTAATAGATCTGCATAGCTGTCCAAGATGGTCTTCATTGTCTCTGAGGGCACAGCTTTAAACTGCTCTGGATCAATTTCGTGTGGAGAGCCTTCCATTGCTGCTTCTAGATTTGCTTCATTTTGCTGCTGCAGCCTCTTGTTTTCTTCTAGGGCGGCCGCCATGTGTTTTCTGAGAAGTGCCAGGTTACGCCGGACTTTGAGATTATCGGCTTGGTATACCTCGAGCAAAGCTTCTAGTTGTTTGGCACCTGATTCTGTCGATGGTTGGGGTGCCGCCAATAATGTTTGGTGAGCTTGCTCAAGCGTCGTGTAACGTTGATTCAGTTCTGCATTTTCTGTGTGTAGAATGTGAAACTGTCTTTGTAAGTTTTGATGGTGCGTTTCCAGTTGCTGATACCGGTTGTCCAGAGCTTTGTACTCATTCTGGAGCTGGTATACACATTGGTTTAATGCTAAAAATATGTTATTTACATTAAATAATGCTGGGAGGGGTGAAGATGCAGGGGGAATGGGGGCGGGAATGGGAGAGGTGAATGATGTGGATGTACGTGGAGATGTGGGTGGAGGGGGTATGGGTGATGAAGGTGGCATGGGGGGAGGGAGCGGTGCTGTGGCAGGTGATGTTTCCATCGTGTCAACTGTTTGAGTGACTGTGTAGATGGGAATCGTTGGTGGAGTGGATGTGACATCGGTGAACAGGGTGGTGAAGGTGGGCATGGTGACTCCCCCGTATTGGATTCCCGGAGAGAGTGGGATGCCCATGACAACGGTAGTGGTAGTGGATGTGGTAGTGTTAGTGTCCTGTGGTGGAGTGAATTGTGTAGTGTGAGGTGGGGATGGGGGTGACAACGGTGCTTCCTGATATTCTTCTGCTTGCGCTGCCTCGCCTGGTGCTGATGTATTGATGTGAATTTGCTTCCCGGACCTCCTGGGACGAACGGGAACTCTTTTTTCAAACCTGTGGATGTAGGCCATTGCCTCATGAATGGCCTCGTCCAGTCCTACAGCGTCGGCATGAAGGTTCGTGGACTCAATGAACAACTCGTCCACGCCTTCCTCAGCTAGCAAGTCGTTCATGAGTCTTTTGCCCTGTTCTAGAGACATCTGATGCTGTTCCTGAACCAGTCGCATGGTTCGATATAGTCTCTTGATTTGTGCCGAATATGCTGGGGCACTTGCTAACTCGGAGAGTTCGTCATATTCTTGATGTTGTTCTTCGTCGGCTTCTTCTTCGTCTCCTCCTGCCTCTTGTTCATCTACATCGACTTCTACAGTTTGTGGTTGGGTGGGGGCCGATGTTGTTTGGGGTCGCGGTTCCTGAGCTCGCGCTGCTTCGGCTTCGAGGTTAGAGTCATAGATTAATCTGGCAATTTCTTCATCCGTGAGGTCCTCAAGAGTAAATCCCTGCGGAAATTCCAAATCGGATGGAATGGGTGGAAACACCAGATTAGGCCCCTCTGTGCTTGGTCTTGGTAACCGGATTGTGAATGGCCTAACTCGTCGTGTCTGGGGAGGAGTGATTTCTGGTGTAGCGGTAGCTCCCCTTGGTTGGGCACAGGGTAGTTGGACTCCCCCCCTCATCTTCTTTGATGGGGGACCAGCTGCTGATAGTCTTCTTTGGAATTCTTGGACTCGGGACCATACGAGTGCCCGCTGAACAGGCACGTCATAAGCCAAGCATCTATAGATTATTCTGGTCAGAGCACAACACCCGTGGAGCACATTCTTCTGTTTCTTGTTCCACCTTTGATGTGCTAGGTGGATCTGGTCTATGATCCAGTGTGGCACATTGATGGGCAGGCTTTCGGTTTCTGCTAGATATAAACTGAACCATATTTTTTTCGGGGGCATTGTGAATCGTTCTTGGGCGGGAAACGCAAAATGTTGCATGATGGTTCGCAGGTGAAGCGCAATGGTAGGTGTCATCGCCACCATGTCCTTGAGCTTATTAAGATCCTTGTGCTTCATTCGACCTGGAACCATGGTTTCCTTTTCTGTTGGGATGTGCATGCCATACATACCCAACGCTTCTCTTACCAGATTGAGGGTCAACTTGAATCTTTTGAGCTCATTACCCGGCAGCAGTGATGGCAACACAAAGGTGTTGTCGCCTCCTTTGGCCCTGCTTGGCGTGATTGTACTGATCAGATATGAACATCGTAAAAAATCCGGCTTTGGTATGTGGGCCCTGAAATAACTTTCCACACCCGCTTTGACCCAAACTGATCTCATGACTTCGGCATTTTGGTAGCTTTCAAATTCGCGTGTGAAAAAGTGGTATCGACCCCATTTGCCATTGAACTCCAATTCTGCTTCCCAGAAGTAGGTTCCATCGCCCAGTGGTCCAGCAACATCACTGAACCAATGCGCATGCTTACCTACTTGAGAAGTGTGTCCTTGAGGCGGATCCTGGATGGGGAGCACATGCACTTCTTGAAGCTCTTGCGGTCTTGCAGTGAGACGTGGCTCAAGGAGAAGTGTTTCTATGTCCACGATCTGGGGACCAGATCCGGCTTGAGAACTAGTACTTGCTTCTGCCATGTTTGCTGATTGGTTCTGTGAGAATATAGAACCAAGTGTTAACATCGTAATGGACAAAATAAGTCCGTTGTTGTCCCCTTTACAACATTAACATGAGATGGATGATGAGTTAGTGGTTAGTAAGTGCATGAAGACAGTGTGTGTAGTTAGTGCTTGTGTTGTCCTAGGAGACTACTGCAGTTAGTAAGTAGGTATGGATTTACAAATTGGGGTCGGGGGGTTTATTACAGGCCCTAGGCTGCCAAATGCAGTGAGTGGGCTTTGCCTTCGGTTTCGGAGAGTCTCTACAGAGCCTTCTCGGTGTCGTGGTTTGAAGATGAGGCCTTTTTGGGACCCATTTACAATTGATTACATGTACGCTCTTGGGTTTTGGTGTGTACATGAGTGTCGAGAACGAGTGAAATCTGGCAGTGTGCGTCGTTGCGTTATGCTGTTTAAGTTGTGGCCTCAGCGTAGCTACTTGTGCCATCAAGCAAGCCTTAGGCACCCAAATTTGTCTTGATTGTGGGCTTGCCTTCATCGACTTCTTGGGCACCCAAATAGATTTTACTTTAGCAGAAGAATTTCTGAAAGACTTCTTATTAGCGTTGCGTTGTTGGTTACTAATAAGAGGCTTTGCCCCTGTAGTTGACGGTGGTGCAACCGGTCGTTCGCCTTTCCGCACCCATACCTGGTCTATTTTCTGGGCTGTTCTGCTGCGCAGGTACTTTTGATCTCTGACATAGGTAGTACCCTGCTCCTTCTGCCTTTGATCCACCTTGGGTTGTTGCCTCCTTCTAGCCTTTGGAAAAGAAGGGAGTTCCGTTGCATTCCTGACTCCTTTTTTGCAAATATCATTCCTCTGCAACACATAGTTTTGGACAAGAACAGCATGGTCATCTTCATATGTACCCCTGGAAGGACCAGGAGTCTGTGCCTTTCCTAGTTCCTTGAGTGCTCCATTGTCTAATTCTACTGTAACTCGACTATGATTGACCCAAACCTGGAGAAGTCCACTTCTTAGGTTTAGATTGACTGCTTGGTCATAGATCCAATCCTGACCCAAGACGAGAGGTTCAGTGAGATCCTCATCTTGACACACTAGTACTTTAACGGTCATTGCCTCCTCGTGAATGTAGAGGGGAAGTTCCACCTCGCCCATGCAAGGGGTTTCCACGCCTCCCAATCCTATGAGGTATGCTTCCACAGGATGGACAGTTAACTGTAACTCTTGACAGTAAGACAACTTAACAGCGCTAGTGGCAGCACCTGAGTCAATCAAGGCTCTTACGGTCCTTGCACTCTTTCCTTGTCCTATATCTAAGGTTACGAAAGGACGTCTATCAATTATCCTATGCGAGCTTGTTCCTGCAACTTCACACATGGCTATGGGAAATCCTTGGTCTGCATAGTCATTCGCTCCAGGCTGATCTCTACCTTGCCTTCGTAATTTCATCCTTCTGATGCGTTCTAAAGCCTCTGCTTGAGCTTCTTCTCGAACTCGCTTTTCTTCCTCTTTGCGTTTCTTAGCAGTGTTGAGTCGACTGAGCATTTCCTCCGTGAGGGGTTCCTGATACAACTTGACTCTGCAACCGCTAATATAATTTGGGAGAACATCACCCTCTAATGTGGCCAATTGTACTGCTCCACTTGTGGAGATCCTATTGATGATCATAGGTCCGTAACCTCTCTTTTCTAGCTTCCTTGCGTGTTGTTTCAGTGTATAGACTAAGACTAGATCTCCCGTTTTCAAGCCTTTATCCTTCACGTGGGCATCAAAGTATGCCTTCTGTCTCTTCTTGGCTGCATATATTCCTGCAGCGGCTCTCAGTCTTGTTTCTCCTAATCGTTCAAGGTCAAAGATCCTAGAGAAGAGCTCATGACCTGTCCATTCATACTCTTGTGCGACTCTCAATGTAGGGATCAGGAAGTCCAAGGGTAACACAGCATTTTGGCCAAATACCATCTGAAAGGGAGTGGCTTGGAGTACCGTTTTGTAGGCCACTCGGTATGCCCAAACAGCATGGTGTAGCTGTTTGTCCCAATCAGAGCGTTTAGTGTTCACTAATTTCGTCAGTACATTGCATAAAATCTTATTAGTGCTCTCAGCTTGTCCATTAGCTTGAGGGTGATAAGGGGCAGACTTCTTGTGTATTACCAAGAATTCGTGGAGTAGATTCTCAATCACTTCGTTCAAGAAATGAGTGCCTCTATCACTTACAAGCTCTATAGGTAGTCCATATCTCGTGAATACATTCTCAAACAAGAATTTGGCAGTTGTTTGAGCATCGTTCTTGGTTGTAGCCTTTACCTCTACCCACTTGGTGAGATAATCTGTTGCCACAATGATGTATTCCGCATGAGAACCCTTAGCTGGGGGATTAATAGGACCTACGAAGTCTATTCCCCACTTAGAGAATGCACGTCCACCCATCATAGGTTTCAGTGGCATCTCATCTTTGCGTATAGGATACTGAGTCCTTTGACAGATATCACACCGTTTCACATAGGTATGAGCATCCATGTGAAGTGTAGGCCACCAAAAGCCCGCAAATAGTATTGCCTTGATTACCCGATCTGGTCCAAAGTGTCCTCCTGCTACACCTTGGTGAGCAGTTTCTAAGATCTTAAGATACTCACTTTCATGGACACATAATCTCAGGTAACCATCTTTACCGCGCTTATATAGATTATCAACTATGAGTGAATAATCCAGGGCTTCTTGTTCTAAACTCCTTTTCCTAGCTAGAGTCATGTCTGGGGGGAATGTGTTTGTCCGCAAGAATGATACTAGAGGTTCACTCCAATCTGGCACAATAGATATTTGATAGAGAGTGGCATGTTCCACAGGTGGTTTAGTGCAACAGATTGGGCATTCCTTGCACAACTTTTGGACATCCGCTTCCATAGTTGGCCAATGCACTCCGAATCTCTTTAGAGTCTGCAACGTTCGTTGCTTTGAATGGTGTTGCTCTAGTGCACCTACATGTGCTAGTTGCAACCATTTAGCGTACTCATCCTCTTCTACGCAGCAAGCCAAGATCCCTTGATCTGTGTGCTTGTACATGCTGCCTGCCATGATATGGTACTTTTGGGCTTTTACGATTTCTCTATTCCGTGTGTTCACCACTGGATGATTAGGCCCGTATGTCAATACTGGTACTATTGGCTTGGCCCACTGCGGCACCACTTCCAAATTAAACAAGTAAGCGTCAGGAAGGTCATCTGGCACCCCTTGTGGGGCTTCTCCAGATGTGAGCCTAGAGAGATGATCTGCTCTCAAGTGAGTCCTACCTTTTCTTACCACAACCTCAAAGTCATATTCCATTAGTAAGAGAAACCATCTCACTAACCTTCCTGTATTGCATGGCTTGTTTACAAGATATAACAATGCCTGATGATCAGTAAAAAATTTAAACTTATTTGCAAGCAAATAGTGTCTAAATTTCTTAACTGCATATACCATGCCTAATCCTTCGCGCTCTGTAGTGGTGTAATTCCGTTCAGCCGCATTCAATTGTCTACTGGCATAGGCAATTGGAAGATCCATATTACCTTCACCAGTAGGTTGTGCCAGCACACACCCAATAGCATAATTGGATGCATCAACATGAACATGGAATGGCTTATTCCAATCTGGTGTGGTCAAGATTGGTGCTGAACATAATCTTCGTTTGAGCTCTTGGAAGGAATTTTCGCATTCATCCGTCCACTCAAAGTTTGTCAGAAGTCCGTACATGGGCTTTGCAATGACAGCATACATGTGTATAAATCGTCGATAATAACCGCAATGCCCCATGAAAGCTTGTACTTCCTTGACATTCTTTGGCCTAGGTAGCTCCGCTATGGCTCTCACTTTTTCTTCGTCAGTAGATATGCCATTCTTTGACACTATATGTCCTAGGATCTTGCCTTGCCTGACCATAAAAACACACTTTTCTGGGTTTAGGCAGACTTGATATTCTCTACATCTGTCAAAGATTTGTCTGAGTTCAGGAATATGGGTTTGCCTAACGTTGGAATGAGCACAAAGATCATCAACATAGACTTCTAAACTCTTCCTTAGGAACTCCTTAAACACATGGCACATCAGTCTCTGGAAGGTAGCTGGTGCGTTGGTAAGCCCAAATGGCATTACTCTAAAAGCAAAAATGCCCCATTCTGTGGCAAAGGCTGTCTTATGCTGATCCTCTGGAGCTATGGCTACTTGATTGTAGCCCGAAAATCCATCAAGGAAGCTGTACACTTCCTTGCCTGCCACTCTTTCTAAGAGATGCTCTGTGATGGGAAGCGGATAGTTATCTCGAATCGTGGCGGCATTAACCTTTTTCAAGTTAATGCACACACGCAGCTTGCCATTCTTCTTGGGCACCACTACGATGGGGGATACCATTCAGTGTGCTCAATTTCATATATAAATCCAGCTTCGACCAGTCTATCTATCTCCTCCTTGATCTTAGCAGCATAATTATCGTTATATGTATAAGGCTTTTGCTTAGAGGGTTTGGCATCTGAGGTCATGGGGATGGTGTGCGAGCATATGTCCGGGTCAACCCCTTTCAAATCCTTGTAACTCCAAGCGAATACATCTCTGTATTCTCTTAGCAAGGCAATCAATTCGTACTCTTCTTCTTCTGTCAGGTCATGGCCTATATATGTGCATCTCTCCTCTCCTTCTTCTATGGCCACTACTATTTTCTTGGTGGTTTCTTCGTTATCATAGGCCTCTCCTGATTGTGCCTCTCGTTTAGGCATTCTTATCATGACTCTCCTGTCATCTATCTCGTACTTCTTAAAATTTTCTGGGACCTCGAACAAAGATTCTTCCTCTTCTGGTAAGGCTTCTCTCTTCTTTCGTTTCTTTCCTTCTTCCTTAGGGGTCATATGCGTTGCTAATCTTACACCATTTGTAACTTCTCCATGCCTCTGGGGTTGAAATTCTACTTCATGGAAGTATTCCTCATCTGATGCAAATGGTGGGTCCATAATGATTGACTCTAGATCGGAGTCACTTGCATCCTCAATTGCATCAGGGCTAGGTTCGCATTCTTCTAGAACTGCCTCTCCCATGATTGGCTCTATGGAGAAGACTGAAATATCATAGCCATCCTCATCACAGTGAGGTGTCCATTGTTCTTCATTGATGGCTACATCCATTGTTGCTAAAATTTCTGCCCAGCCATGGGGTTCAAATTCCTCGTCTGGAAAAACTACAGGTGCATAGGCTGGGTCTTGAATGGGTCTATGGGTTTCGTTTGCACCTATTTCTCTGGCCTTTTCTCTCTTCTCTTCTTCTACTGCTACCTTGCACATCCATAAGTGAGTATCTTCATGCATCCATGAGGATCCAGACCCTATGGAATGCACCGATTCTGTATCATCTTTGGCTCTATGGATGGGATTCCATTGGATAGGAGGGACATCTCTATGAGAATAATCCTTGAGATTGACTTTGGTTGTAACACCTAAGTGCTGCAGGTACAAAGAATTGGTCCCCCAATCCTGTACCACTTGCAACTGTCGCATGAATGGTCTTCCCAAAATCATCTCATAGGCATGATTTTTGCTGAAGTCACATATGGCAAAGGTATGTTCAAACTCGACACCACAAGTGGTGAGAGTTATTCCTTCTAGCAATCCTAGGGGTCTCTCTATGTGACCATCTGCCATTTGCAATTTCATTCTCGTTGGCCTGAGTGCTGGCTTGCCCCAACGCTTCCATAAGGAGGTGGTGGCAATTGCAACTCCTGCACCTGAGTCCAAAATTGCCTTGGTGGTGTACTCCTGGTAGGTAATGGGAAGATAGGTGTTCCCTTCTTCACCTTCGCACATATCTCCTATCTTATCTAAGGGAATTTCTGGCACTGTCCTGTGGGATCCTACCCGGGAATGAGGTTTTGCAACTTCAGTTACTCGACTGGCTGCATATTTCCCCGCGTTTGGTCTATCCTCAGGCAGTTCTTTCAAAGTGAGATTGCGCTGCACCTTGGTGTTCGTTACTACCTCCGTGTTCCTTGGTATGACTGAGTCGTCGTTCCTTACCATGACTGTGGGTGTTCTCATACACGTGGACTTTGCTTCCCATGGGCCTGTGAAGTGGGGTAGCTCCTGTATGGAATTAGACTCAAAGTCCAATCTCTCATGAGATTGAGCACCCTCATGTTCCCCGTAAATTGATGGGATGTCTTGTGGAAATTGGTCGTGTGCATCGTCCACCAGTTCAAAAGGAGGGGCGACCTCACTTTCGTTATCCCATTTGTCTTCTTGAATCTCTCGTAGGAAGTCTGGTGCAAACCGATTCATAGAAGAAGAAGTGTCTGGCTCCGTAGAATTAGGTACATATGCTACCTGGGAAGGAGGGCTTATCCTATCGTTGGCTCTTTCCTCGTTGTCATAGATAGCTGAAGCACAAGCTTCTTGGGGAGGATTACTTATGCTATTACTTTTCCGCACAGGCTCATACGCTCTCTGGGAAGGAATGTGGGTTACCTGTGGAGGTACATAAGCTTTCGAGGGAGGCACCTGTGACCTTTGGGGAGGAAGATAGGCTCCTTGAGGAGGCACATGAGCTTCCTGAAGAGGCTGGCTTATCCGTTCTCTTGCCCTTTCCTTTTTTTGAGGGATAGGCTCCTTTTCTGGCTGTGCAGTTAGCCTCTCTAATCTTTCTAAGGAGGGGAAGTTGTCTGGTTTAGTGGAATTGGCTGCATAAACTTCCGATGGGGAATGGCTCAGGTTTTTGCTTGCTTTTTCTTTCTCCTGATTTTTTTTTTCCGTGTCAGATCTGGCAATTATCCTCTCTAACTTTTCTAGGAATCCATCCAAGTGTAATTGCGTCTTGGCTGAGCCCGAGTAATTGAAAAGGCGACTGGCTTCAAACATAGTCTGAGCCAATGCGACCATTTTCGCGCACAGTTTGGTTCTTTCTATCTCTAGGTCAGCTCTAGGATAGCACTTGTCATGATCCGTGACGTTTGGCCCTTCTTGGATTCTGGCCTGATATGCTTTAAGCATCATGTTTAGGTCTTCAGGAGTGGGATCTGCTAGAACTGATCCTACTCTAGGGGGTGGTGGGATTTGATGAGGCGGTGGGGAAGGTGGTGAGTCGGATGGAGATGGGAGTGGTGGAGGCGGGGTGATGTGAGAGGGAGTTTGAGCTGTGAGTTCAGTTATCCTCGCTTTGGTTTCTCTTATGCTTTCCTCAAGCTCACTCATCTTTTTAGCCCATTGTCTTTTCATTCTCTCCCGACTATCTTTCCATGCTCTAGTCCTTTTCTTTGTTATGCTCTCGGTTTCAGTAGCCACTGAGTTCTTATCCTGGTTTGTCTCTTGGTTTTGCTGCAATGCCTGAGCTCTAGTGACTACCTGCACTGGTGCAGTGGAAGTGACGCTTCCTGAGGGATCTACAACCAAACCAATCACATTGATAGGAGTGATTTTTGGCATATTATTGGGGTTCTTAGGGCAATCTCGTAAGAGATGTTCTTTTCCACAATCTTGGCAAAAACCTTGGATAGTCACTGACTGGGGTTGTGTAGGTGGGGGTAAGGGACAATCACGGATGAGATGATCTCCTTGGCATCTGTAGCACGGTCCTCTTGGGAATGGAGGTCTTACTTGCCTAGGTTGAGGCCTGGGGTTGGGGTTTGCATACATGACGTTCGTGTAATCTGACTCCCAACTAGGTTCACTTGGTTCTTCACTATAGTAAGACTCACCATGTTCTGGAGACTGCATGTAGTAAGCCTGGGGACTATCGACATGTGTAGAATCAAAGCTATGGTCACTTGGGTCACTTTCTGAGATCAATGGGGTTACTGGTACTATGGCCCTATTCAGGTTTTCTTCTGCAACAGCATACTTTACTGGAATCACGTTAGCGGGGTTTGGAGGCTGTTGAGCTAGCACCGGTTGGGGTCTCTGTTGGGCCTGATATTGTGGTTGGTAGGGTTGTTGGGGTCTACCATATTGTGGTGGAGGATGTTGGGTTTGGTATCTGCCTTGTTGGTAGGGCTGCGGGTAGGATTGCCTAACTGCCTGCTTGTTGTATGGGCAATCTTGTGCGGTGTGATTGGTGTATCTCCGTTCTATGGTACAGTATTGGCTACTCGGATTTACTTGGGGCTGAGCCATAATAGGGCAGACATTCGCCATATGGTCACCACCGCATGTATAACATCTTTTCACAGGGGCAAACCTTGGGATCTGTTTGCTAGTTACACCTAATTTCTGAGCTACCTTCTCAGCGAGTTCCTCAATTGATGTAGATTGCATGGAAGAGTGGCTAGATGCGCTATCTGAATCTTTATAGATTTTGGAAAGCTCTAGCTCTTCCCCTAGGTTATCTTCAATGTCAATGCACATGCGAACACACTCTTCTATAGTCCTAGGGTCTTTCAGATACCCATAGGATCTCAATTTCGTACTCAGCAATCCATCAAGGAATAAGGCTACTTGTTTAGCAGATGTGGGTAACTCCGAAATAGGGCACCTTTCCAGATATTGTCTGAATCTTCTTCCGGCCAATCTGACAGTCTCTTGGGGGGTCTGTTTGAAGCTGTGAATCAATGAGGAGGTGTTGTGTCTTATGCCGCTCTTAGAGAACTCTACAATGAATGCCTCTAGGAGTTGGTCTATGCTCCTGAACTGACGCTCATCTAATGGCTGAAACCATGTAAGTGCTGTATTCCTAAGGGTTAGACCGAAGGCATTGTACTGCGTGAACAGATCTTCCACTTGTTCAGCTCTCAAGACTTGCTTGAACTCCGCCACATGATCATAGGGATCTCTTGTGCCGTCAAAGTAGTTCTTCATGGACTTAACTAGTTGGGTGGGTCTCAAAGTTCTTGTGTGCTCTCTAGGTCTCGGCAGAGGGAATCCATCTACATTTCTTTGGTTCCTGTGGGCTCTATGCATCTCAGGTTCTACCCTATTCGTCTCTGTTCTCGTTCTTTCTCTGCCCACTGGGTTGGCAAAACTTACTTCTGGTCTATCTCTACTTCTATCTCCTTGCGTACCATGAGCTTGGGAAGTTCCAGCCCCAGGGTGACCATAGGATACATTTGATCTTGGTTGGGGGAAAATAAATTCACCCTTCCAAGTGTAGGCATGCCTATCATTTTCTGTCACCACAAAGATCCGTTCCGAAGCATGATCTAAGTACGTCACTCTGCCTGGGCTATCCGGATCCTTAAACTCACAGATCATGATATTTCCTATGTCCGTTGGCTGATTAGACTTATACCTCCAAAAGGCTTCATCAGTTTCTCGATTGAGGAGCAACTCTATGCTCTTGTTGTCTTGGGGGACCCATTCAGGCGTGATAATCCTAGTGAGAACTGATTTACCTCGAGGGGTTCTAGGTTCCGCATCCATGTTCCCTTGTTCTAGGTCACCTAAGTCCGCTTCTGAGATTACATTCCCGAAGTCATCTGTCCTATCAGGGTGACTAGTGACAACATATATAGTTCCTTCTTTGTCCAGGTATGCACCATTTTCAAACTTGACAGCTGGATGTTCTAGTCCTATAGATTGGTCAGGGTTTTTAATATGGACCACGGGTCTTCCTAGGCCGTCCTCATAGATGCTAGCACCTAATCGGTTGGTCCTAAGGTACTCCAGCTGCGTTTTGTAAGGGCCTTCTACCCTGTATAGGTAAGGCACTCCTGAACTTCCCGTGGGTCTGTCCATGCCTTGAGACATTTCTGACTCACTGGTCTCAGAGCTAGGGTAGTATGAGTGGTGGCTCAACTGCTGGGCCCAAGACCTTGCAGTGTGATTGACACTAGCCTCTGAAGACCTAAGGCTTTGTCTCTCTCTTGCTAGGTGTCGTCCTGATCTAAGGTTCATATGCCTAACTGGTTAGCCCAATTTTTTCCAGAGTACAACCTCGTTGCCGATCAATTGGTACCAGTCACTTGATTCTTTTTAGTTAATTATTGTGTTTATGGTCTTGTCTGATATCACGTCGTCAGGAACACTTGAATGTTCTTCGTATTTTAGGTTGATCGTTCCACGTTAGATTCTTTTCCTTTAGGTTATCGACAGTACAGAGATTATGTTTTTAACTTGAACTTGAGTTTTTAGGTAGTCTTCAACTTGATAACTGCCTATCGTCGCCCTGACTTACTCCTATCTCTACTCGTTCTTAGCTTGAGCTAGGAAATGACAGAGGGAGTTGATAATAATCCAACCTTACTTGTTGATCCCTTGCTGTATGGTGCTCAAGAACCCGGTTCTCAAACTTGCAAAGAAACCTTGCTTTGTACGCTCTCAGTTGCTCTCAATGGACCTATAAAGGACCCACGGTTAGCTCAATGCTTATATTCAAAGAACAAAACCAACCACTTTCATTCATGTGACACAAACACACATTTGCATTGCGACTTTTAAGAAAATAATTCTAAAGACCCCTGACTTTGATCCCCCTGGGTATGGTCAACTTCAAAATAACCTCTCTGAAAATCAACGCATTATCTTTATAAAAAACAGTTGAGGGCGTGTAGTATATGCCACGAGCTTTCCAACAAGCCCAAGAGCTCAAAAATTGGATTTCGTATGAAAAAGTTAGGACTGTTCAGGGTTTAGGGAGTTAAATCAGAATTCAATACAAGCTAACAGTCAAACAGGAATACTCGAGTAGCTTGTGGCACGGCCTCGCGATGCAATACTACACCCTAGTGTTTGTCCTACACTCAATCAAAATTTAGACCAATAATTTTGCCTTGAAAATTTGACCTAATTTGCCCTTCTAACGCGTTCGCAAAGTCTGTCGGTCGCGATTGACAGGTCAGTCGCGATCGACGTGTCGATCGCGATTGACAGGTCCGTCGTGGCTGTCAGTCGCGATTGACTGGTCAGTCGCGATTGACACGTGGCCGAAAAGTCAATCAATCGTGGTCAAAGCGTCGTTGACTCTGTCGGTCGCGATTGATGAGTCGATCGCGATTGACAGGTCGGTCGCGAGGGTCTGTCGATCGTGGTCAAACAGTCGTTGACCGTGTCGGTCGCGATTGACAGAGCCGTTGTGGTCTGTCCGTCGTGGTCAAACAGTCGTTGACTGTGTCGGTCGCGATTGATGAGTCGATCGCGATTGATGGCTCGATCGCGATTGACACGTGTCACGCGTATGGTCAGTCGGTCGTGGTCAATCGGTCGTTGACTCTGTCGGTCACGATTGACAGAGCCGTCGTGGGCTGTCGGTCGCGATTGATGAGTCGATCGCGATTGATGGCTCGATCGCGATTGACACGTGTCACGCGTATGGTCAGTCGGTCGTGGTCAATCGGTCGTTGACTCTGTCGGTCGCGATTGACAGAGCCGTCGTGGGCTGTCGGTCACGATTGACGTGTCGATCGCGATTGACAGGTCTGTCCGTCGTGGTTTGTCGATCGCGATTGACAGAGCGATCGCGATTGACAGAAATCTGTGGAATTTCAAAAAACTAAACACATTTTTGGGAAGCCCTTGGCCTGTAGGTCATGGATATGCACTTTGTTTAGCAATTAGAGCAATTTTTCTGTCGGTCGCGATTGACAGAGCTCGGCGACACACAGACAGTTACTCGGATTTCCGTACCTGCGCAGGGTGCTGGGGATGATGATGCGGCCTGTACCTGCAGAATACTCACAAAACATGCAAAAAACAGCACATGCAAATTCGCTCTCTCGCTCTCTCTCACAAGTGAAATGAGGGAAATGAGGTGGAGATGGGGATATGGTCAAAAAAAACTGAAATTTTCGCGATGATGGAGATGGACGTGGGAGATGGGATGATGATGATGGTGATGAAGATGGTGAAGAAAGTAAAAGAAAATCGATGAGAGTGAAGAAAATACCTACAACTCCAACGCGTCAACTCTACATCTTACCATCACACGCTCGTCCTCAAAGCTCGATCCCCGGCAACGGCGCCAAAATTTGGTGTAGCTCAATGATGAGTAGCACCTCCTTTAATGTCAATCCGGGAAGACGTGAGGATGGTATGAAGACCTCGAGCAAGTGGCGGCACAAGTGCGTGAGTGAGAAGCACACAAGCATGCACACACATACACACACACACGCACACACGGCAAGACAAAGAGAGAGAATCAATGGAGTGCTTTAGATTACTTTCACAAGCTCTTACAAGTTCGTTTCAATTACAATCTAACCTCAAAAATGAGCTCTCTAGCTCCTTTTATAGTTTTTGACTAGCTTTTGGCCCTGTCCAGACCTAGTGTCCGGCCTAGTTAAAAATTAGGTTCCAGGGCTTATTTGGGGGCTCAAACGAGATCTAAAAATTATGAAAATTGGTACGCAACTACTTCTAAGGCTCCTCAAGCTCAAGGACTCCTTGGCTTGCACAAAATGGAGCTACAAAAATGTGAAATGAGATTTACAATGATTATTAGTGATAAAAATCACTGTTGTTGTAGGGATTTCTTCTAGTGATCTGCCATACATATCTTCGAGCTCCCTACTTGCTCTTCCTCTCTGCATGTCCATCCCTTTGATTTGCATTAATGTCTTGAAAAAATATTGGCCTACTTGCCAGATCTTCTTTGACTGCCCTGTTTGCTAGTGCTGTCCCTTCGCTCTGACTCCCTTCTTTGACTTTCATGTCTTGTACGTCCTGGTGTACCAAGGCTACTGCCAACAATGTACCTAGTGAGGTGAGATCTAAACTTGATGCAAAATCAGAAAAATGTATATTTATTGGTTATGCAGATACTCAAAGAGGATATAGATGCTATAATCCTCATACCAATAAGGTTGTTGTGTCAAGAGATGTAAACTTTGATGAATCACTTTCATGGTATGCAGATAAGAATTGTTTGCAGGACATGGATGAAAATGAAGAAGGTGTGGTTGAAGGAGATGAATGCATAGTTCAGCCATCAAGAAGTTTAAATGATGAAAGGAGTGGTCTAGATGAAGAAAGAGGATCACCTTTCAATGAAAGATTAAGGCAAGAGTCACCTCCAAGTGTTAAAATTAAAGGTAAACTCAAACTTGTTGAAGTTAATGATGAAGGAGAGGAAATTAGTGATGTATGTGAGTATGGAGAATCATCAAAGGTTCCTAATAAGAAAGGAAGAGCATCTACATTGGAGGTAAGAAGAACTTCAAGAGTAAGTAAGCAACCTCAAAGGTATACTTATGAATCTTTCATGAATACTCATTATGCTTTTATGACAAAAGTTGAGCAGGAAAATGAACCCACATGTTATGATGAGGCTAAAGGAGATGAAAAGTGGGAGAAAGCAATGAGAGAAGAAATGGAAGCACTACAGGATAACAAGACTTGGTATTTAGTTCCAAGTACACCAAAGCAAAAGGTAATTGGTTGCAAGTGGGTTTTTAAGATTAAAAGAAATAGTGATGGTAGTGTGTCTAGATATAAGGCTAGACTTGTAGCAAAAGGATATAATCAAACTCAAGGTGTGGACTATGAGGAAACATTTAGTCCAGTAGCAAATATGGCAACAGTAAGAACTTTGTTGGCTTTAGCTGCAAGTAAAAGGTGGAATATATATCAACTTGATATAAAAAATGCCTTTCTTAATGGTGAGTTAAATGAAGAAGTGTATATGTCACAGGCAGATGGTTATGTGGATGCAAAATGTCCTAATCATGTATGCAGGTTAAAGAAGGCATTGTATGGTCTTAAGCAGGCACCAAGGGCATGGAATGCAAGGTTGGTAAAGTATCTTATGCTGCAAGGATACACAGCGAGTCATGCTGATCCTTCACTTTATGTAAAACATGTAGATGGCATGTGTGTCTATGTATGCATTTATGTGGATGACTTGTTGATTACAGGGAATGATGCAAAAGCAATTGATGAGATAAAAGGTAATTTGGGAAAGGAATTTAAAATTTCAGATCTTGGTTTGCTCAGATACTTTCTTGGGATTGAAATTGTGTATAGCGATGAAGGTATATGGTTGATACAAAGAAAGTATATATGTGATATGCTGAAAAGGTTTGGTATGCAGGAATGTAAATTTGTTTCTACTCCAATGGAATGTAATGTAAAGCTGAGTGCAAAGGAAGGTGATGAGTTGCATAATATGAATGTATATAGATCCATGGTAGGATCTTTGATTTATGCAACAAAAACTAGACCTGATATATGTTATGCAGTGGGAGTATTGTCACAGTTTATGCATGAACCTAGAGTACCTCATATGCATGCAGCGAAAAGAGTGCTTAGGTATTTGAAAGGTACCATGAACGAAGGATTATTTTATAGTCATGATGTTGATCTAACTCTTAAAGTCTTTAGTGATGCAGATTGGGCTGGAAGCAAAGATGACAGAAGATCCACAAGTGGATATGTGGTAATAGCAGGAAACAAGACATTAACATGGAGTTCAAAGAAACAGCCTACAGTTGCTTTATCTTCTACAGAGGCTGAGTATAGAGGTTTAGCATTGGCTACTACTGAGGTTATGTGGTTTAAAAAGTTGTTTCATGACTTGAATGTGCAGGTTGATGTACCACTGATATATGGGGATAACTTGAGCAGCATTCATATGACCTCAAATCCTATTTTTCATGCTAGAACAAAGCATATAGAGGTTCACTATCATTATGTTCGAGAGAAGGCCATGAACAATGAAGTGCAGGTTTCTTTTGTTGGAACAAAGGATCAAGTTGCAGATATCTTCACCAAATCCTTGGATGGACCAAAGCTTCAAAGATTCAACTATATTCTTGGCATGAAGGAAATACCCTTTGAAACTTGAGGGGGAGAATGTTGCGAACATTTGTTTTATGTAGGGTACAAGTTTCAAATTATGTAAATACCTTTGGGAAGTCTTCAAATACTTCAAGAAGGCTCATATTATTCATAAAATTTAGCAAAAATACCACGTGAGTTCTAGAACATGGTGAGTCAAATTAGTGAGTCACAAGGGAGCTTCAGTGGTGTCCTAGTGGAAGGTCGATGTGGCTAGTTCTCAAAGTCCATCAATACTTTGCTTATTTGAGCACTTGAGTCATGTAATACCTCCATCCAAGTGTCTACCACGAATTTAGATGTATTAGGAAGGTTTTAGATTAGTTTCCCATGCTATAAAAAGAGGAGAAAAGTCGTGATCTTGTGGGATGTCCAAGAGAGTATCTCTATGCTACTCTAGTTTTTGTATGCAGAGCTTGCAGAGCTTGCAGAGCTTGTATCTCCCTCATTATATATCCAAATTACATGTTTGATAGCTCATTTGAAAGCTCTTCTTGTCTACTTTCATAGTACCAATTTTCATAATCATTGGATTTGTGAGCTGAGAGCAACACTCTCTGCAAGTAGTGTGTGTTCTCTGTTTTTTATCCCTGCTGAAGGTCTCCATTAAACATCCAACTTGCAGAGGTCATATCTCCTTGTGTATGTATTCAAATCATGTTTTCTTTAGCTTGTTAGAAAGCTCTCCAAGTCTATTTGTATTCTGGAAATTTTCAGATTCATTGGAGTTGTGAGTTAAGAGCAGTAGTCTCTGCAAGTGATGTATGTCCTCAGGTTCATCTCTGTTTCAAGGTCTCCATTAAAGCTGCATATTGCAGAGGTCATAGCTCATTGAGTATTTATCCAAATTGAGTGTTCTTTGGCTCATTGGAAAGCTCTTGGTCTCTAGTATATGTGGTTAAAACAGTTTTAAAAAATTTTGAGTGAGTAGAGAGTAGTAAGCTCTGCAAGCATGACTGGTTTTCTATGATGAAGTTTGTGAGAAGGTCAACTTGTTCCTAGGGGGTTCCACCTACTTCCTGCTATACTTTGGAGGTCAATAAACTCCAACAACTAGGACCTCCGGGGCACTTTTTTCCCTCTTTAGGAGGTTTTTTTCCCCCGTCTTGTATATACGCCTATTGCCCTAATGGGCTACTTATCTTTGAACATTCTCTAGTAATACATTCAGTATTTTGTGTTGTGCTCCAAGCTTCTTCTTCTTCCTTGTGTTGTTCGCATGCTTCCGCAGACATCTAACTCCAACAGTCCCTAGACATCTGTGTGGACCAACTCGAAGAGGTCTCCATGTATGTAGCCTTTCTTGGTAAAGGTTTGTCTGTGTGAATTACCAAATTGACAAGCATTGCATTTATATATCATGTGTTGGTTTGATATATTTGGTAGCCCAAGTACAATATAATCTCTATTGATTTGTTTGAGGACTCTTTCTCTAATGTGAGCTAACATCTTGTGCCAAATATCTACCTCTGATAGATTTTGGGTGCCATAAATATTTTTAGTGTCTTGGGGTCCAAAGGTGAACAATTTACTTATCTTTTATCCATTTTCCATCTTCTTGAGTCCCTAATGTGGGTCTAGTGATGATAGGCACATAGAGTACTCTGCTTAGTAAATTCATATTACCATTTGAAGTCTTCGCATTACCTATCTTCTCAACTCGATGTTTTGTGTCATCTCTAGTTTGGACTTCATGTCTATTCTTTGGGTCTTCCATATTTGAGAGTAGAGCCACATTTCTTGCCACATGATTTTAGCATCCTAGGTCTATATAAAACACATGCACATTTGACTTACCATCCTTCATTTTCATATTCATAAGAAGAAGTGAATCTTCTTGAGCTTGTTCATCTGTATAATTGTTGTAGTCTCTCCTTCCTTTGTATCCATTGTGGTAGCTATTGTTGTAAGATTTTTTGTTATATCCATAGGAATAATCTAATATTCTTCTTGAGATTCCATAGCATCCTCTATTGTATCCTCTTCCTCTTTGATTCCTTGGGATCCTAAAACAATTCTTTGTAATGTGATTGGTTAGACCACATATAGCACACAGTGATGATCTTTGAGCTCCACCTATGCCTTGTCTACCTCCTCTACCTCTTCCTCTTGAGCCTCTACCTCTACGTGCAAAGTTGGCTTGAGAGTTACTTCCTTCATCATCAGATTTCTTAACTTTGACTTTGTTATCCTTGCTTTTATTCTTATTTGTATAGAGCGCAGAGGATTGATTATCTTTTTTATTTTCACCATTATTCATTAGCTCTTCTTCATGTGTGAAAAATTTCCCCATGGGTATGTTGAAGTCAAGAACTTACATGTCCATGTAAAGATCCATAGTTGTGGTGAAAGCTTCCCATTTGTCAATAACTTTGATCCCATTGATGACTTGTCTCATAATAAATTCTTCATCAATGACCTCTTCAATGCTTCCAAGTTGTTCGACAATGTCCTTCATCTTGGTGACAAAATTAGGCACACTTTTCTTGGGCATCTTCTTGAGTATTATAAACTCCATGCATAGTTGTTTCTTCCTGGCCTTACTCTTGATGAGAAGAATGCTTCTAGAAAATTTCATGCCTCTTTTGATGTCTTAAAATTCCTAATTTGAGGGAATGAAAAATCAGAGATAGAGTTGAGAATGTATGATCTTGCCAAAGCATCCTTTGAGCACCATGCATTCAACCGTTTGTGTTCCTCTTGTGTTGATTAGCCCTTGCTTTTAAGTATTGTCATCATCTCATCTCTAGCTATGTAACCATATAGGTTCCTTCCTTGTAGATAGGCCTCCATTCTAAGTGATCATGTTGAGTAATTACCTTGATCCAATTTTTCAATGGATGAGAGGAATCCATCACCCATGATGCTTAGTCCTTAGCTTTGCTCTTATACCACTGTGAAGAGGTGACGGGATGTTGACAGAGATGAGTGAGTTTTAGCAAAACCCTCCTCAACACAAACCAAGATAAATTTTGTAATGCTTTATAAACTTCCTTAGGTTCCCATGAATGCATAAATAACCATTAAGTCTTTTGGAACATCACTACCAAATAAATATGATAAGACAGATAAGTTTGCACTTCACTAGGATTGGAAAACTTTCTATTTTTTGGAAGACAAGCTCTCATACAAATGCTTAGAGCTCATAGCCTGGTACAAATTGACCAAAGATTTTTTGCACACATTCACTCAAGATAACTAAATCAAACTATTTCATGAGTTTAGCCTCACTATACTAGGAGCAATAAGTTTAGGAAGTCTAGGGGTTCACCCCAACTTTTCAAGAAGAAGAAGATGTGCAGACACCGTTGCACTCAAATCTAAAAAAGTTGAAATCTACACATATAAAATTAATGAAACTTTATATGAAATATCATAAAATTCCTATATAATTGATCCAAGTGATAGATTGTATATTGGATTCTCACACACTGAGAAAGTAACCAGAATTAACTATGTACCTCAAGGTACTATATATGCACACAAAGAATGAACAATTAATGTATATGAATCATAGTGTGTATTGATATTGCACACATGATACAAAGGAGTTGTGGACTACTATACTCACTTCAAGTGAGTACAATGTAGGCTCATAAAATCTAATCAAAACTCACTAGAAGGCTCTCTCATCCCGCGACTAAACTAAAGTCTTTTTATACATGATTCTCAATTTGAATGTGGTTGAGTCATACACATAAAAGTGATCCCACATCTTAGGATTGATTTGAATTTGAATTCCAACTAGAGCTATGGATTTTGTATCCCTTAATTCATGATATTCCTCCTACTTTTAGCTTTTACATTTGATTGAGATAAGTATGAGGTTTTAACCTTTGAACTTTACAAACATAAGTTCATATGAATTACACTTATGTGACATGGAAGATGAGATTAGTCGAAGAGCTTAAGCAAAGCTTTTAGGCTTGCTTCTTGCAGCAACAACATGCAATTTTTCTCATCTTATGAACCATTCATAATATCATCAACATGGAGAACAAACACTACAAGATCAGCCCCATCTTTGCATACATAAAGTGTGCTTTCAATTGGACTACATGTAAAACCAAGAGCAATCAAGTTCTTATGTATCTTTTCATATCATGCACATGGAGCTTATTTAAGCCCATACAAAGCCTTACACAAGCAGCAAACCATATGCTCTTGATCTTTGAGGGAAAATCTAAGAGGTTGTTGGACATAGATTCTTCTTGCAAATTTCCATTCAAGAGAGTTGTTTTTATATTCAATTGATGAACTTTCCAATCATGATGGTCGATCAATGCAATCACAATACAAATGGTAGTCATGTGTGAAGTCCAAAGGTCATCTCATAATCAATGCCATATTTTCTCACATAATTTTTTGCAACTAATTTGGCTTTGTTGAGGGGCTCTAGCCCAAGTGGTTTATGCCACGAACTGGGTGGGACGATGTCTCGAGTTCAAATCCTGAATGGCTCGATGTACTCATGGAATCCTTAAGTTGAGGGCTGCCCATCCCTACATAGTGGGTAATTTCCAAATTTCCTGTACTCTCAAAAAAAAACTAACTTGGCTTTGTAGTTGTTGGGCCCATCAAAGTCATATTGGTCAAATTCATATTGGTCAAAGTCAACATGGTCAAAGTCAAAAGGTCAAAGTAAAAGTGGTCAAAGTAAAAGTGGTCAAAGTCAACATGGTCAAGATCAAAGTCAAGATTGTCATGGTCAAAGCATTCAAAGTTCAGTCGTCAAAGTGCACAGGTAGTGCACAATCAATTGTTCACAAATGTTATGTTCTGCAGAAAGTTGGATGCAGGTTGCAGAGTGTCTTTCTATAATTTCTCTAAGGTTCAAAGTGTTTTTAAAGTGTTTGGAAGGTTTAGTTGAACCCTCTCTTAGGTACACATTTGGAGAATCAAAGGGAAAAATGCAAAGTCATGTGAAGAGGAAGTGTATGCAAAAGTGAAAGTATGGCCCCCCATTTAAAATTTTGTTATTATCCTAAAGTCACTACAGGACAAAATAGGGATTCGTCGGCTACCCACATTTGGAGACAATCTTGGGACATCAAAGTGAGCACCAAGATAATCTAACAGTTAGGAGTGTATGTGAACCAACACTAAACTCAAGGCATGCATTATTCTTGGTTAGACTAAGCAAGGTGAGCATAGTCTACACTAGGAGAGAGAAGAGCAAGAGACATATAGTGAGTGTGCGACGCAGAGAAGTAAGTGCAAAGTGTACAAGAAGTGGGACATAGGTGTGTGCAAAGGAGTGTTAAGCAATGCAATCAAAGGTCACAAGGTCCCATTGAAGCTATGTGCACATCGACAAAAGGTGTCCATCCCTCCCCCTATTGGAAGCTTGAGTGCAAGGTGTGCACAAGTGCAAGCTCTTGGAGAAGGTGGAGGTCTGGTGCAGAGAAGGTCGGCGGCAAAAAGAATCTTGGGTATTTTGTAACTTTATTGATTGTGCACTGTTTGGGATTTCGCACAGAGAGTATTTGGATTGTGTTGTACATCATTATTGTACTTCTATCTTATAATCAATCTACAAAAGTTTTCGGTGTTTGTATCCTTCTTCTTGCCCTTCCTCCTTCTCCTACAAACACTCATCCCTTTCTGCACAAGAATCCCCCAACAAAATTTGGCATGACCAGTGGGACGACAAGGAGGCTTGAGCATAGGCGAAGCAATATTTGCAAGTGTAGAAGAGTGCAAGGGTACCAACAATATTGTACTAGCTTAAGAGGTTATCTTTCTTCCATTTTAATTCTCTTAACCTAAGAGGACTATGAATAGCTCATGACCGCAACCCGATCTCAAACCTTGAGGGTCCTTGCAAAGAAACAAGAAGGAAGGTTCTTCGAAGATCAACCAGTCCATTGTCATCGACATCATCAGTAAAGAATATGGTAGCCCATGTAGATTTGGAAACTTTACTTTCTAGACTGAATATCAAATTTCCATCCTTCAAAGGATTAGCACAAGAAGACCCAGATGAGCACATTAGGAGATTCTTAGCCTTGTGTAAGACAAGGGGTCTGATGGGAAGAGAGGATGCATTTTTTATTCTTTTCCATGCAACATTATAAGGGCTAGCAAACAAATGGTTTAGTTAGTTCGTCGACAACCATTTCACCACATGGGATTTGATGAAGGAAGCATTTAGGGCATAGTTCCAACAATGGAACACAACTGAAAACATTATTGAGGAATTAGAAAATTTAAGACTAGGTCCTAGGGATACCTTCCTAGAATTTGTTACTAGAGCCAAGGCATTAATGGTCCAACTGCCAAACCCTCCCCATGATTATTTTACTCAGTAATTCAACTAAGGAAAGAGCTTGAGATCTTAAAAAGGAATAAGCCCCAAAAAGAGGAGGAGAGTGTAGTAACTTAGTTGAGTTGAAGCATTGAAGCTACAAAAGAAAGAGGAAGCCCAAGCAGAAGAACTGGCTCAACTTCGATAGGAGTTGCAGGAGCTCAAGGGAGGTGGCATCAAAAATGGATTATGGTGCACCATGTGCAACAAGCAGGGTCATGTGGTAAGTGACTATCCACTTTTAAATGTATCTTGCCAGCTATGCAAGAAAGTTGATCATGAGGCCCAAGAATGTCAGTCAAGAGGAATGCCTGCAACAACATATCGGACACAAGGAGGAGCTCTACCACCAACCAATGTGATGGCAGCAACACCCAATCCAGGTAACAATTACAACCCTAGACATAGGGATAACTTTGGAAATGGTCCAAGGAGGCCAATTATTTGTTTCAGATATGGAGAATGTGGGCATTACCAAAGTAGGTGCACCTTGCTAGAAAATGTCCCCCCTTGTAGAAATTGCCCAGAAGCTAGGGACCATTATACCAATTGTTGTCCTAAGGACTAGGCACCTTCATATGGGTCCCACATTCAAATGATTTCTGTGTGCAAAGAAGAAGTTGTAGAACAAGCAAATGTGTCATCACCATCTACCAGAGTGGTAGAGTTAGAAGAAATTGAATCTTTTATAGTGCAGACAAGAAGCAAAGGGAAGGCTCAATTAGAAATAGGTCAAAAGTCAAGGATTAATGGATTGAACAAAGACAAAGAGACATCTGAAGACAAAGCCAACACACGTGCAGATACAAGGCAAAAAGAAGATCTCATAGGTACTAGTGAGGCCATTGGACATGCATCCAGTAGGGCTCATAAAGAGTTTGATAATTCAAATAGAGCCCATGTTCTTAAGGAATCAGAAGCTTCAAGAATACTCAAGTCCATGAAAAAGGAGGTCAATATTTTTTATTTAATAAAGATGGATAGGAAATTCAGGTCAGAACTCTTGCAGATAATTGATGAGGCTTCCACAACAAGTTTAGCGGCAAAGACTGTTGTTGTGCATAAAGATAGAATTATAGGGGAATCTCCCCTCACAAATTATAAGAGTCCTCGGCTAACAGTCACTATCAAAAGACATGAGTTTCAAGGAGTTATTATAGAAGGCGGTTCTGGCATTAACTTGATGCCTTAACATACCATGAAAAAGATTGGACTACAGCCTTCAAGTCCTGCCAACTTCACTGTAACATTGGCATACCAAAGCATAGTAAGGCCTATGGGAGTGCTCCTTGGTGTCCCAGTCGAGATGCAAGGTACCATCTTTAACTTGCATTTTGTTGTCTTAAGGTTGCCACAGGTAGAAGGAAGTTTCCCCTTGCTTATTGGGAAACCTTGGTTAAGGCATGCCAATGTAATGCATGACTGGGGTAAAGACACAATGTAGGTAAAGGAAGAGGGAAAAGAGTTGCAGCAGATAATTTTAGAAGAAGGTCTAGACAATCAAAGAAATACTAGCATGATGCAGACAACTGGTATTTGTATGGAAGAAGAATTGTTGGATAACCTAGAGGTAGACCTATATGAAGAAGCAGATTTATAAGAAGAAGAAAACATGTTGGCTTAGCTCCATGCAGAAGACCCATCTTCCTGGTCTTTCCAAAATCAAGTACAGAGGAAGTCTATGAAGAAAAAGAGGACATCATTCAGGTTACTAATTCAAGTGGAACAGTCTCAGTCAAAGGCCATAGAAGAGAGAAGAAAAGAAAAGCCCTTAAGTGCAGCAGTGATGAAGCTACTTCAAATCCTATATCAATGGCCACTTTGTTATGGATACTGTTATGGATATCAATTGTTATGTTAATTTTTATGGAAATAAGTGTAGGGCTTTACAAGGATGCAAAAGGAGCACCTACAAGTCTCTGGAAACAGAGGATTACATTGGCTGAAGAAGCTGGAATGGACAAAATGAAATTTTGCAGATTATTAAAGCATTTTCATTTTTTTTTTTTAGAAATTTTCTAACAATTTTCATCTTTTTCAAATGTCATTTTCTTGATAAAATGGAGGAAAAAAAAGGAAGATCTCTGTGGTTTTGAGCGTGAAAGTGGACTGTAAATTTACGGAATTTTTTGAGAATTTTTTCTGATTTTTTTAGAATTGTTTGATTTTTTTTGGAAATTATTTGGATCTTTGACTATTTTATGGATTTTTCAAAAGAAAAAAAAAAACACCCCAACGGCTGATTTTTCTAGCCCCCCCACCCCCCCAAACCGCCCCCCCCCCACCCCCCAACCTCGACGTGCTCTCCCCCTCCCCACCCCGATGCGCTCTCCTCCCCCCCCCAACCCTGGTGCGCTCTCACCCCCCAAACCCCGGCGCACTCCCCCCCCCCCAAAAAAAAAAAAAAATCCACCATAGGATAAAATTTATCCTATGGTCGTTACCCTTTTTTTTATTTTCTCGAAAACATACTTTTGGCTCTAGATTGTGCCTTGGATGGCCATTTTCTTCGCGTTTGGGGTCATTTTCATGTTCCGCGACCCTGGTGGACTCAATTTTTGCATTAGTTTTTCCAAAATCCAGACTTTATTTCTCCTTTTGGTTCACATCCACATGTTTTATGCACATTTTTCATGTCTTTTTTATTTTTGCACATGGTCCACATGGTCTATTCTCACCCTATTTTAACATATGTTTCTCATTTTTTCCTATGCACCCTTGTAGCTTTCATGTTTTATCATTTTGGCCTTCTCCAGATCCCATAATCCTACTCCCTGTCCCTTCCTTTATCCTTCTACCCAGCCCCACCCTTACCACTCCTTACCCTATCGCTCTCAGCCCTCCATACACTTTCCTCCTATCCTCCATTCTCCATCATCTGTTCATCAATGCATAATTTTCACTTTTGGTTCTTCTCTGGTGCTTGTTCTTTACTGCTCCTACTGGACTTGGTAGCTGCTCAAGTGTACCTTTGAAGATTTTGCAACATAGCAATCATGGTGTCATCTTATCTCAGAGTTTTGTCTATTAGCTCTTTGGGACGGAGAGCCCATTAGGTGGTGGGCAATTGTTGGGCCCATCAAAGTCATATTGGTCAAAGTCATATTGGTTAAAGTCATATTGTTCAAAGTCAAAGTGGTCAAAGTCAACATCTTCAAGATCAAAGTCAATATTTTCAAGGTCAAAGCATTCAAAGTTCAGTTGTCAAAGTGCACAGGTAGTGCACAATCAATTGTTCATAAAGGTTATGTTCTGCATAAAGTTAGATGTAGGTTACAGAGTGTCTTTCTATAATTTCTCTAAGGTTCAAAGTGTTTTTAAAGTGTTTGGAAGGTTCAAGTGAACCCTCCCTTAGGTACACATTTGAAGAATTAAAGGGAAAAATGCAAATTCATGTGAAGAGGAAGCATATGCAAAAGTGAAAGTATGGCCCCCCATTTAAAATTTTGTTATTGTCCTAAAGTCACTACAAGATAAAACAAGGATTCGTTGGCTGCCCACATTTGGAGACAATCTTAGGACATCAAAGTGAGCACCAAGATACTCTATCAGTTAGGAGTGTACATGAACCGACACTAAACTCAAGGCATGCATTATTCTTGATTAGACTAAGCAAGGTGAGCATAGTTTACACTAGGAGAGAGAAGAGCAAGAGACATACAGTGAGTGTGCAATGCAGATAAGTAAGTGCAAAGTGTGCAAGAAGTGGGACTTAGGTGTGTGCAGAGGACTGTTAAGCAATGCAATCAAAGGTCACAAGGTCCCATTGAAGCTGTGCACATCAACAGAAGGTGTCCATCCCTCCCCCTATTGGAAGCTTGAGTGCAAGGTGTGCACAAGTGCAAGCTCTTGGAGAAGGTGGAGGTATGGTGTAGAGAAGGTCGGCGGTAGAAAGAATCTTGGGCATTTTGTAACTTTGTTGATTGTGCACTCTTTGGGATTTCGCATAGAGAGTATTTGGATTGTGTTGTACATCATTATTGTACTTCTCTCTTATAATCAATCTACAGGAGTTTTCGGTGTCTATATCCTTATTCTTAACCTTCCTCCTTCTCCTACAAACACTCAAGCCTCTTTCTGCACAAGAATCCCCCAACAGTAGTGATCAATGCTACAATCTAACTTTCTTTTAATGTTTTAAAACCACTTAGTATCAATTGCATTCTTACCTTTTGGCAATTCATATAGCTCCCAAGTACAAGTTTTATGAATAAAATCCAATTCAATTGCATTGCACTTATCTAATTTGAATAATCACATTCATCCTTGATCTTGTTCCACCAAGTAAAGGAGCACTCAATTTTCTATCTTGCAATGTCTTTCGCAGCCATTAAGAGAGCATACAAGAATGATCCAATACAACAATACAACCAATACAATATATAAAGAACAATACATTAAGAAAAAAATAATGTCCACAAATGAGTGAGCTAGAAAGAAACAAATATCCCATCACACTCGATAGATAAATCTGTTGAATCTCACTAAAGTATCCTTGATATAGATCATTGTAACCACTATACATGTTAGAGAAATGAAAAGTGGTATGTCTCATCCTTGATCATCACAGTTTCTTTGCTCCAAGTGCTTCAGTGTAAATATCAATAACCTACTCATCTTTCCTCACATCAACAAGATCAATATCGCCTACTAATACCTTCTCCTTAATGAAGTGATAATGTACCTTGATATGCTTTGTTCTAGCATGAAAAACAAAATTTTGTGCTAATTGTATGCTTCTAATATTATCACAATAAATTATGATAGGCTTCTTCACTTCCACACCTAAATCTACAAGTACCATATCTAGCCACGATAGTTGACATATTGCCATTGCAGCACCTCTATAGTCAGCCTTTGTACTCGAGAATGCAATAGTGGGTTTCTTCTTACTACTTCATGTAACTGTAGAATGCCCAAGTGACAATAGAGAGCCACTAGTAGATCTTCTGTCTAGAACACTACCATCCCAATTTGCATCGGTGTATCCATGAACCTGCAATTCTACACCAGCTTCATAAAACAATGCATTAATCCAAAGTAGCACACATAGCATTGAGTGCATCTCAAAGCATCTAAATATGTTTTCTTGGGAACTTGCAAAAATTGAATCTCAAGTCCCACAATGTAGCTTAGATCAAGCCTTGTAATTGTGAGATGTATCAAACTTCCCATCATTCTCCTCTACATAGTAGAATTTTTTATGTTTCACCTGACATAGTGTTGATATATTCAGGTAGTGATGTGTGTGAACACTCTAGGACCATCGAGGCACTTTTTTCCCTCTTTATGAGGTTTTTTCCCCCCGGCTTGTATATATGTCTATTGCCCTAATGGGCTAGTTATCTTTGTACATTCTCTAGTAATACATTCAGTATTGTGTGTTGTGCTCCAAGCTTCTTTTTCTTTCTTGTGTTGTTCACATGCTTTCATAAACTCAGATTGACGAATTTCCTGATGGGAAAAGGTTACTGGAAGTACATCAAAGGAGAGAATGAAAATGCTCCGCAGTTACCAGAAAGGAATCAGACTGCAGAACAGTTAAGAGCATATGAGGAATGGAATCAAGGAGCACGAAAGGTAATGTATTGGCTATCTGTCAGCATACAGGATAGCATGATTGGACACATACAGGATGCCAAGACTCCAAAAGAGGCTTGGAACAGTTTGGTCACTTTGTACGAGACCAATACAAAGGCACGGAAATTGCAACTCAAGAAGGAGCTGCATACATTGGAGAAAAAGAGCATGTCGGTAAGTGACTACACTCTAAAAATCAAAAGCATATGTGAGTCACTTGCATCTATTGGCGTGAATGTAGATGATGATGATAAGGTGGAAGTGTGCCTTCGTGGTTTAGGAGCTGCATATAAGCAGTTCAAAACTTCTATACAGACCAGGGAAAATATTTCGAATTTTGATGATCTGGTATCTATGCTGATCATTGAAGAAAAGAATCTTGGTGAGGATTCAAACTCCCAAGGAAAGCCCAATTCTGAGCAGGTATTCTACTCTGGTAGAGGAAGAGGCAGAGGTAGAGGTTTTGGAAGTGGAAGAGGAAACAATAACCAAGACCACGGTCAACAATAGAATCATGCAGGAGGAAGAGGATAGTTTCGAGGCAGGGGGAATCAAAGAGGTCGCAGAAATTTCCAAAGAAATGATTCAGGTAATGATAGTAAAGGATGTTGGAATTGTGGTAAACCTGGACACTTTGAACGTGATTGCAGGTTAAAGAATCAAAATAACAGAAGGCAGCAAAACAACTATGCATCCACAAGTGCAGATGATTCTGAGAAGTTGTTTATGGTTCAACATCACATGATGAATACGATGTCTGCTGGTGTTTCAAAATCGAATGATAATGTCTGGTATGTTGATTCAGGTGCTTCAAATCACATGACCAGTCATGCAGACTGGTTTTGTAGTTTGCAGAAAATGCCAGTTCCTGGATATGTTGAAACAGGTGATGACACATCACATCCTATTGAGCATACAGGAAACATAGCATTGTCTATGGAGGACGAAAAGGTAAAACATCTTGCTGATGTGCTGCATGTTACTTTGGATTATGCATTGTTTTATGAAGCTGGTGTAGATTTGTAGGTTCATGGATACACCGATGCAAATTGGGCTTGTAGTACTCTAGATAGAAGATCTACTAGTGGCTTTCTTTTCTCACTTGGAGGTGCACCTATTACATGGAGCAGTAAGAAGCAACCCACTGTTGCTTTGTCGAGTACAGAGGCTGAGTACAGAGGTGCTGCAATGGCAGCATGTGAGGCATCATGACTGGAGATGTTACTTGCAGATTTAGGTGTGGAAGTGCAAAATCCTATCACTATCTATTGTGATAATCTTAGCAGCATACAGTTAGCACGGAACCCTGTTTTCCATGCTAGAACAAAGCATATCGAGGTACATTATCACTTCATCAAAGAGAAGGTATTAGCAGGTGATATTGATCTTGTTTATGTGAGAACAGATGAGCAGGTTGCTGATATTTTCACCAAAGCACTTGGAGCTGAGAAGTTGAAGAAGTTTCGGAAGATGCTTGGATTATAGGATATGGTGTTGAGCTTGAGGGGGAGTGTTGAGATATCAAGCTCAACATGTGATGATCCAAGATGACACGTACCAGATTTTTGTTTCTTTGACATGTATAGTGGTCATGCCAGTATATGTCAGGGATACTTCATTGAGCTTTATTAGACTATCTACCAAGAGTGATGGCACATTTGTTTCTTGCCAGCTCACTCATTTGCGGACATTAGGTTTTTCCTTATGTACTGGTCTTTATATATTGCACTTGTTGTATTCTTGTTTTTAGGTCATTCTTGTACATTCCTTTTTATGTAATAGAAGAAGAAGAAGAAGATCATTCTTCCTTGCTTCAATCTGTGTGTGTGCTTCTCCTTGAGAGTGAGAGTGTGTGTGTGAGCTCTCTTCCTTATCTCCTTCCTCGTGACACTTATATGTTAAGCGTGCTAATGATGTGCTTCTGATCATTGTTGTCTATTTTGACGACCTGCTGCTCACTAGTCCTATTGAGAAGCATATTGCTGATTTTAAGGCTGATTTTCATGCCTTATTTGAGATGTCTGATTTGGGGCATTTGCATCACTATTTGGCATTCAGTTTATGCAAGTTGATGGTGGAATGGCTTTGTGTCAAACAAAATATATTGACACATTATTGTAGTGTTTTGGCCTTGAAGAGTGTAAGCCTATTGACATGTTTACGATTGAGTCTTCATGATGCTTGAGATGCATTTGATGTTGTCCTCTATCAACAGGTTGTTGGATGCCTGATTCACTTATGCATTACTCCGCCAGATATTCAGTTTGTTGTCTCACAGATGAGCAAGTTTATGCATTGCCCAGGTGCCAAGCATTGGCAGGCGGTTAAGCGCATCTTTCGCTACTTGAGTGGTACTCGACTACTTGGGTTTTGTTATCCCAAGGGGGAATCACTGCCGCCAGATTTGCATGCTTTTTTTTACTCAAAATAGGCTAGTTGCTATGACACTCGTGTGTCCACTAGTGGCTTTTACTTCATGCTTGGTAGCTCATGTATATCTTGGTTGAGCAAGAAGCAACCTACTGTGGCCATTTCCAATCGTGAGGCTGAGTATAGGGTAGCTTTCACAGTGATTGTTGAGTGTGTGTGGCTCAAACGTCTTATTGCTGATTTGGTTGTAGGCCAGTCTTCTACCACCACCATCTTCACTCACAGTTAGAGCGCATTGGCAGTTGTGAGGAGCCTTGTGTTCCATGCTCGCACTAAGCACATTGAGGTGCATTATCATTATGTCAGGGAGAGGTTCTCTCTGCTGGGGAGATCAGCTTGGCATATATGCCCACATGGGAGAACATTGCAGACCTTTTCACGAAGGCTCTATGTAGCCCAGTGATGAGTAGCACCTCCTTTAATGTCAATCCGGGAAGACGTGAGGATGGTATGAAGACCTCGAGCAAGTGTCGGCACAAGTGCGTGAGTGAGAAGCACACAAGCATGCACACTCATACACACACACGCGCATACACGGCAAGACAAAGAGAGAGAATCAATGGAGTTCTTTAGATTACTTTCAAAAGCTCTTACAAGTTCGTTTCAATTACAATCTGCCCCAAAAATGAGCTCTCTAGCTCTTTTTATAGTTTTTGACTAGCTTTGGCCCTGTCCAGACCTAGTGTCCGGCCTAGTTAAAAATTACGTTCCAGGGCTTATTTGAGGGCTCAAACGAAGTCTAAAAATTATGAAAATTGGTACGATGGTACTTCTAATACTCCTCAAGCTCGAGGACTCCTCGGCTTGCACAAAATGGAGTCTATTCTACCAAAAACGGGATTTACAATGTTTGTGTAGTGATTAAAATCACTTGAGTTGTACATAACCCATGGGGAAAAATGATCTGGCCTTGTTGCCGTATTGTGCATGATTCCTCTGTTGCTTTGTGTGCCAACACTCCCCCCTTCCTAGCGTCTGTCGCCCCTGACAGACCTTTGTTCTCGCGGGTGGTCGATGTAATATTGGATGACATTGGTGGCCAGTTCATGTTCTCCTATCCTTAAGCCTCTTGCTAGATCGGCTTCCAATGCCTCCCAATTTATTGCACCGGGGGTCTCTGGTTGCGGGGTGGTGTAGTACTCTGAATACATTGCTTGTTCACAAGCAAACAGTTGAAGCAGATGTGTCGGCTTTGGTGCGAAGATCTCCGAGTGATACTCCCAGAAACCTGATCTGAACATTTCTTCGAAGGTCTGTTTGTAGCAGGCGGGGAGGTATTTGATGCGTGCATGCCAAGCGTAAGCCACACGGATACTGGGGGTGGTGCTCATGTCATACACCAAGTCGTAATTTCCATTGCTAAACCCCGGAAGGCGTACCTGTGGTGCGGCTGCATTTCTAAAGGTCTTCAGCACTACTTGCATCATATCTAAGATTTTAAGCATCATTTGCGCTGCTACATCTTGCATGGGCTTCAAGCACGGCATCCAGTGGCGAATGGTCCCCATCATATATGCTACCGATGGTGGTCCTTGTGGTGGCGCGATGTACGGGTAGTTCAGCCATTCCTTGCATTGCGCATTGTTCTGTACCTTGATATTAAATGCCTTCCACGACCTGCGGCGGGGGACTGGACCGTAGCATGGGTTGTACAGGAGGTGCAATGGCGCGTTGTTCCATGTGCGTAGCATTTCTGGATAGGTCTCTAAAAGTTTCTACCGCCATGTTGGTTGACGAATCTTGCCTTTTCGCACCTCTGGAGGAAGGTCTTCGGGTTGAAATTGGGTCGCAAAAGTAGGAATCTGACCCGTGACTCTTTGTATTTCTGCATTATAATCAGCCAAGATAATATAATACGGCCTGTATTGGAGTTCCGATGAGAGAATCAGGCGTCTCGATGACAAGTTCTTGAAGTAAGCTGATTGTAACACAGTCTCCTCTATGACCCTCATGGCCTGATTTTGCACTATGGTGCGCTCTTCATGCGAAGTCCCTATTTCCTCCACTTGTCGTAACCATGGCGGCCGTGGTGCCTCGAACATGTCCTGCGCCTCTTCTGTTTGTTGGCCTCCTGGGAATGGTTGCGGATCATATTCTTCATCAAACGTTTGTTCCACAGGAATTTGCACAACTTCTTCGTCCGTGGGAGCCTCCGGAGGGGAAGATGGTCTCTCATATTGTAGTAGGCGTGTTTGCGATTCAGTTACCTGTTCCTGGAGATCTTTTATGGCCTCTGCGTTGAGAAGCGAAGCCGCAGAGGGGGTGGTTGGAGAGGCAGCTGCTGGTCCTTGTTGGTGTTCCTGCTTCAGTTGTCCTAGCTCCTCCGATAGCTTATCATGTGCTTCGAGCAGCATGGCATAATCTTCCAATATAATCTTGATATTATCGGGGGTCACTGCTTGAAACTTGGATGGGCTGATGGGTGCCCCCGGTGTGCTCTCAATAGCTACCTCCAGGTTCTCTTGATTTTGTATTTACAGACGTCTGTTCTCTTCCTGAGCAGCCGCAAGATGGCGTTTAAGTAGCGCCATATTTCGCTGAAGTTTTGAGTTGCGTTCCAGCTGTGTCCGTAGGTGACCTTCTACCACCTGCACTGCTTCCTGATCTACGTTCTGTAGCTGTACCTCCAATCTATTATGGGCTTCTTGGAGGGTTTGGAACTGTGTGTGGAGGCAAGCGTTCTCCTCTTCTAGTGCCGCAAAGCGGTGCTGTAGGGTCTCTGAGTGCTCGTGCAGGCGTTCGTTTTGTTGCTGGAGCTGAATGTAATCTGTTCTTAAATTTGATATACAAGCCATCATGGTGTCCAATGCATTACCTATAGATGAGTGGGGGGTGTTTACCGTGGAAGATGCATGGGAAGGGAATTGGGGAAGGGAGACAGTGAATGATGTGTCTACGAAAGTTGTGTGTGTGGGTGAAATTGGTGGAGGGGGAATGGGAGGAGGTGAAACCGTGGGTGGAGGTGCCGTGGGTGGAGGTGCCGTGGGTGGTGAAATGTCCATACCTTCAGGAGTGGGTGTTAGTGTGGGGCCTGCCATATACATTGGTATGGTAGGTGGTGTGTGTGTGGAAGTGGTGAATAGATGTGAAGTGGGGTGGGGAGCTGAAAAGACAGGGAATGGTTGAGAGCCTGGTTGAAAAGCCCTAGCAAAGAGGTCATGGAGGGATTGTAGGAATGGAGAGAGGGATGTCGGGGGTTGAGGTCGTAAATTTGAGGAGGGCTGAAAGGGTTGCGTGGTAGCAGGGAAGCCCATGAATGTGGATCTAGGGTCAGGATGACCCGTGGCTGAGGGCGTTGGGGATGGTTGCCCTAGGGCAGGCTCTAGGAGGGGTTCAGCGGATTGTGTAGTGTTGGGGTTTGCTTCGAAGATTGGATTATCAGTGGTAGAGAATAGGGTGGCACTAGAGATGGGAGTACGGAAGATGAAGGTTGGGTCAGTGGGTTGAGTGGTCGATGGGATTTCCACTGTCTCTGTTCTAGGAGGTGATGGCGGGGAAGTAGGTGGTAGTGGTTCGGTGGACTCCTCATGGGTGGCGGGGTGCTGTTGACTAGCTGTTTGGGAGGTTGGTGTAGTAGTTGGCTCTTCTGCAACTGTAACGGGGATTTGGAGATTTTTACCTGAGCGAGGTCGTGTCTGGAACCTTCGTGGGTCATATTGAACTGAAGGCCTCTGAATGGCAGTGCGCACAGCTTCTACAACTCCATATGTTTCTGCCATCAATAAGAGACCTTCCCTATACTCTGAGTCAACTCCCGCTTCTTCCAACAACTGAGTCATAAGTACTCTGCTGCTCTGTTCAGTGAGTAACTGCTGCGATCGCACTCTTTCCATAATCTGATACAGCCTTCGGAGTTCTGCTGTATATGCTGGGGCTTCAGTGGTCTCTTCTTCATACGCTTCTTCTTCTTCCGGGTGTCCGTGTTGTTGACTTTGCTGAGCGTCACTCCAATGGACATGTCTACCGTCTGTAGACTTTCTTCTTCTTCGTGAGGATGTGCCCTGCTCCTCTGCCTCTGAATAAAACTCCACATCAGAGAATTGTGTGCTTTGTAGGAATGCTTCGAAATCCTGGGGGTCCAGTCCTTCAGCCTCTCCAGTGGCAGCAAATTCGAATTCAGGTGTAACAGGAGGAGCCGATGGGGTAGGTTGTGTCGTAGTGTCAAATTCCGACCTGGGTATCCTAATGGTAAAGGGAGGTACAGTGCCCTCTCTTAGTGGTGATGCCTCAGGAGTAGTCAGGACTTCCCTTGTCTGGACACAAGGGATCGCGCCCCTCATGCGCTTGGACTGATGTGTGGACGTCTTGAGCCTTTTAAACATTTGTAATTGTGCCCAGGTTAAGGCACGTTCAATGGGGACATCATATGCTAGGCATCGGTAAATAATGCGTGTGATTGCACAGCATCCGTTCACCACTAATTTCCTAGAAGCCCGTTTGTTTGCTTCATACAACTGATCTATAATCCACACTGGTAGCTTAATAGGTAACGCACCTGCTTCCGCCAAGTAGAGAGCAAACCAGATCTTCTTGTGTGGTTGCGTGAATCGGTCTTGGCCGGGGAAGGCGAAATGTTGCATGCACATGCGGAGAGGGATGGACACATTTGGGGTGAGTGCTGCCATGTCTTTCAGCTTCACTAGTTTCCTGTCCTTCATGTTGGTGGGAACGAGAGCATCCTTTTCTGTGGGCACATGCGTGCCATGCATATTTAAAGCGTCGCTTACCAACTCCACAGTAAGTTCAAACCTCTTCAACTCGTTGTTGCCCAGCAATGAGGGGAGAACAAATGATCCGGGTTGGTCCTTATCTTCATTAGCTTGTAATGTGGAGACCAAATAGTAACATCGGAGGAGATCGGGTTTAGGTAGTGGGGCTTCAAAATATTCCGCCAACCCTGCTCGTTGCCATATGGTCTGGAGATCTTCGATGTTCTGTAAAGTCTCGAACTCTTTGGAGAAAAATTGGAATCGCACCCATGATCTGTCATACTCGCATTTAGACTCCCAGATATACTTGGCCTCTCCTAGTGGACCGGGCATGCCATTGAACCAATGAGAATTGGCATGGACTCTTTCCATGATCCCTATAGGTGGGTCTGGCACCGGGATTTGCTGAAGGTGTTGCATCTCCACTGGCCGTTCAGTCGGGGGCACGTCCACAGGTAGGCTATCCACATCAATTCCTGCAGTGAGTATCCCTACTTGTGAGCCCGAACCTGTCGCTTCTGCCATTTTTCTTCTTGCCTTCTGATTCTGTGAGAATATAGAATCATGTGTTAACATCGTAATGGACAGAATAAATCCGTTGTTGTCCCCGTTACAACATTAACATGAGGTAGATGGTGAGTTAGTGGTTAGTAAGTGCACGAAGACCGTGAGTGTAGTTAATGTTTGTGTATTCCTAGGAGACTACTGCAATTAGTAAGTGGGTATGAATTTACAAATTGGGGTCGGGGGGTTTATTACAGGCCCTAGGCTGCCAAATGCAGTGAATGGGCTTTGCCTTCGGTTTCGGAGAGGCTCTGGAGAGCTTTCTCGGTGTCGTGGTTTGAAAACGAGGCCTTTTTAGGACCCATTTACAATTAATTACATGCACGCTCTTGGGTCTTGGTGTGTTCATGAGCGTTGAGAACGAGTGAATACTGGCAGTATGCGTAGCTGCGTTATGCTGTTTAGGCTGTGGCCTCAGCGTAGCTACTTGTGCCATCAAGCAAGCCTTAGGCACCCAAATTTGTCTTGATTGTGGGCTAGCCTTCATCGACTTCCTGGGCACCCAAATATATTTCACGTTAGTAGAAGAATTTCCGAAAGACTTCTTATTAGTGTCGTGTTGTTTGTTACTAATAAGAGGCTTTGCTCGTGTGGTTGGCTTGAGTGCAACCGGGTGTTCGCCTTTCCGCACCCACACTTGTTTCACTTGCTGGGACATTTTGCTGCGCAGGTACTTTGGATCCCCGACATAGGTAGTACTCTGCTTCTTCGGCCTGTGATCCACCTTGGGTTGTTGCCTTCTTCTGGCCTTTGGAAAAGAAGGGAATTCCTTTGCATCCCGGACTCCTTTTTTGCGAATATCCTTCCTCTGCAACACATAGTTTTGGACAAGAACAGCATGGTCAACTTCATGTGCACCCCTGGAAGGACCAGGAGTCTGTGCCTTTCCTAGTTCCTTGAGTGCTCCATTGTCTAATTCTACTGTAACTCGATTATGATTGACCCATACCTGAAGAAGCCCACTTCTTAGGTTTAAGTTGACTGCTTGGTCATAGATCCAGTCTTGACCCAAGACAAGAGGTTCAGTGAGATCCTCATCTTGACACACTAGTGCTTTAACTGTCATTGCCTCATCATGAATGTAGAGAGGAAGTTCCACCTCGCCCATGCAAGGGGTTTCCACGCCTCCCAATCCTATGAGATATGCTTCTACAGGATTGACAGTTAACTGTAACTCTTGACAGTAAGACACTCTAACAGCACTAGCGGCTGCACCTGAGTCAATCAAGGCTTTTACAGTCCTTGCATTCTTTTCTTGTCCTATATCTAGGGTTACGAAAGGACGTCGATCAGTTATCCTAGGTGAGCTGGTTCCTGCGACTTCACACATTGCCATATGATATCCTTGATCTGCATAGTCATTTGTCCTAGGCTGCTCTCTACCTTGCCTTCGTAATTTCATCCTTCTGATGCGTTCTAAAGCTTCTGCTTGAGCTTCTTCTCTAATTCGCTTCTCTTCCTCTTTGCGTTTCTTAGCAGTGTTGAGTCGGCTGAGCATTTCCTCCGTGAGGGGTTCCTGATACAACTTGACTCTGCATCCGCTAATATAGTTAGGGAGAACATCGCCCTCTAATGTGGCTAATTGTACTGCTCCACTCGTGGAGATCCTATTGATGATCATAGGTCCGTAGCCTCTCTTTTCTAGCTTCCTCGCGTGTTGTTTTAGTGTATAGACTAAGACTAGATCTCCTGCTTTCAAGCCTTTATCCTTCACGTGGGCATCAAAGTATGCCTTCTGTCTCTTCTTGGCTGCATATATCCCTGCAGCGGCTCTCAGTCTTGTTTCTCCTAATCGTTCAAGGTCAAAGATCCTAGAGGAGAGCTCATGACATGTCCATTCGTGCTCTTGTGCTACTCTCAATGTAGGGATCAGGAAGTCCAAGGGTAACACAGCGTTTTGACCGAATACCATCTGAAAGGGGGTGGCTTGGAGTACCGTTTTGTAGGCAACTCGGTATGCCCAAACAGCATGGTGTAGCTGTTTGTCCCAATCAGAGCGTTTAGTGTTCACTAATTTAGTCAGTACATTGCATAAAATCTTATTAGTGCTCTCAGCTTGTCCATTAGCTTGAGGGTGATAAGGGGCAGACTTCTTGTGTATTACCAAGAATTCTTGGAGTAGATTTTCAATCACTTCGTTCAAGAAATGAGTGCCTCTATCGCTTACAAGCTCTATAGGTAGCCCGTATCTTGTGAATACATTCTCAAACAAGAATTTGGCAGTTGTTTGAGCATCGTTCTTGGTTGTAGCTTTTACCTCAACCCACTTGGTGAGATAATCTGTTGCCACAATGATGTATTCCGCATGAGAACCTTTGGCTGGGGGATTAATAGGACCTACGAAGTCTATTCCCCACTTAGAGAATGCACGTCCACCCATCATAGGTTTCAGTGGCATCTCATCTTTGCGTATAGGATACTGAGTCCTTTGACAGACATCACATCGTTTCACATAGGTATGTGCATCCATGTGAAGTGTAGGCCACCAGAAGCCCGCAAATAGTATTGCCTTGATTACCCGATCTGGTCCAAAGTGTCCTCCTGCTACACCTTGGTGAGCAGTTTCCAAGATCTTAAGATATTCACTCTCATGGACACACAGTCTCAGGTAACCATCCTTTCCGCGTTTGTATAGATTATCACCAATGAGTGAGTAATCCAAGGCTTCTTGTTCTAAACTCCTTTTCCTAGCCAGAGTCATGTCTGGAGGGAATGTGTTTGTCCTCAGGAATGATACTAGTGGTTCGCTCCAATCTGGCACAATGGATACTTGATAAAGAGTGGCATGTTCCACTGGTGGTTTAGTGCAACAGATTGGGCATTCCTTGCACAACTTTTGGACATCAGCTTCCATAGTTGGCCAATGCACTCCGAGTCTCCTTAGAGTCTGTAACGTTCGTTGCTTTGAATGGTGTTGCTCTAGTGCACCTACATGTGCTAATTGCAACCATTTAGCGTATTCATCCTCTTCTACGCAACAAGCCAAGATCCCTTGATCTGTGTGCTTGTACATGCTTCCTGCCATGATGTGGTACTTCTGGGCTTTTACAACCTCTCTATTCCGTGTGTTTACGACTGGATGATTAGGCCCGTAGGTCAATACTGGTGCCAATGGCTTAGCCCACTGCGGTATAACTTCCAAATTAAACAAGTAAGCATCAGGAAGGTCATCTGACACTCCTTGTGGGGCTTCTCCCGATGTGAGCCTAGAGAGATGATCTGCTCTCAAGTGAGTCCTACCTTTTCTTACCACAACCTCAAAGTCATATTCCATTAGCAAGAGAAACCATCTTACTAATCTTCCTGTATTGCATGGCTTGTTTACGAGATATAACAATGCCTGATGATCAGTAAAAAATTTAAACTTATTTGCAAGCAAATAGTGTCTAAATTTCTTAACTGCGTATACCATGCCTAATCCTTCTCTCTCCGTAGTGGTGTAATTCCGTTCAGCCGCATTCAATTGTCTACTGGCATAGGCAATTGGAAGATCCATATTACCTTCACCAGTACGTTGTGCAAGCACACATCCAATGGCATAATTGGATGCATCCACATGAACATGGAATGGCTTATTCCAATCTGGTGTGGTCAAGATTGGTGCTGAACATAATCTTCGTTTAAGCTCTTGGAAGGAATTCTCACATTCATCCGTCCACTCAAAGTTTGTCAGAAGTCCGTACATGGGCTTTGCTATGACAGCATACATGTGTATAAATCGTCGATAATAACCACAATGCCCCATGAAAGCTTGTACTTCCTTGACATTCTTTGGCCTAGGTAGCTCTGCGATGGCTCTCACTTTCTCTTCGTCTGTAGATATGCCATTCTTTGACACTATGTGTCCTAGAATCTTGCCTTGCCTGACCATAAAAACGCACTTTTCTGGGTTCAGGCAGACTTGATATTCTCTACATTTGTCAAAGATTTGTCTGAGTTCAGGGATATGGGTTTGTCTAATGTTGGAATGAGCACAAAGATCATCAACATAGACTTCTAAACTCTTCCTCAGGAACTCCTTAAACACATGGCACATCAGCCTCTGGAAGGTAGCTGGTGCATTGGTAAGCCCAAATGGCATTACTCTAAAAGCAAAAATGCCCCATTCTGTGGCAAAGGCTGTCTTATGCTGATCCTCTGGAGCTATGGCTACTTGATTGTAGCCAGAAAATCCATCAAGGAAGCTGTACACTTCCTTGCCTGCCACTCTTTCTAAGAGATGTTCTGTGATGGGAAGCGGATAGTTATCTCGAATCGTGGCGGCATTAACCTTTTTCAAGTTAATGCACACACGCAGCTTGCCATTCTTCTTGGGCACCACTACGATGGGGGATACCCATTCAGTGTGCTCAATTTCGTAGATAAATCCAGCTTCAACCAGTCTATCTATCTCTTCTTTGATCTTAGCAGCGTAATTATCGTTATATGTATAAGGCTTTTGCTTAGAGGGTTTGGCGTCTGAAGTCATGGGGATGGTGTGCGAGCATATGTCCGGGTCAACCCCTTTCAAATCCTTGTAACTCCAAGCGAATACATCTCTGTATTCTCTTAGCAAGGCAATCAATTCGTGCTCTTCTTCTTCTGTCAGGTCATGGCCTATATACGTGCATCTCTCCTCTCCTTCTTCTATGGCCACTACTATTTTCTTGGTGGTTTCTTTGTTATCATAGGCCTCTCCTGATTGTGCCTCCCGTTTAGGCATTCTTATCATGACTCTCCTGTCATCTATCTCATACTTCTTAAAATTTTCGGGGACCTCAAACAAAGATTCTTCCTCTTCTGGTGAGGCTTCTCTCTTCTTTCGTTTCTTCCCTTCTCCCTTCGGGCTCACATGTGTTGCTAATCTTACGTCATTTGTCAGCTCTCCATGCCTCTGGGTTTGAAATTCTACCTCATGGAAGTATTCTTCATCTGATGCAAATGGTGGGTCCATAATGATTGACTCCAGATCGGAGTCACTTGCATCCTCAAAAGCATCAGGGCTAGGTTCGCATTCTTCTAGAACTGCCTCTCCCATGATTGGCTCTATGGAGAAGACTGAAATATCATAGCCATCCTCATCACAGTGAGGTGTCCATTGTTCTTCGTTGATGGCTACGTCCATTGTTGCTAAGATTTCTGCCCAACCGTGAGGTTCAAATTCTTCGTCTGGAAAAACTACAGGTGCATAGGCTGGGTCTTGGATTGATCTATGGGTTTCTTTCGCACCCACCTCTCTGGCTTTCTCTCTCTTCTCTTCTTCTACTGCTACCTTGCACATCCATAAGTGAGTGTCTTCATGCATCCATGAGGATCCCGACCCTATGGAATGCACCGATTCTGTATCATCTTTGGCTCTATGGATGGGATTCCATTGGATAGGAGGGACATCTCTATGAGAGTAATCCTTGAGATTAACTTTGGTTGTAACACCCAAGTGCTGCAGGTACAAAGAATTGGTTCCCCAATCCTGTACCACTTGCAACTGTCGCATGAATGGTCTTCCCAAAATCATCTCATAGGCATGATTTTTGCTGAAGTCACATATAGCAAAACTATGCTCAAACTCGACACCACAAGTGGTGAGAGTTATTCCTTCGGCCATCTGCAATTTCATCCTCGTTGGCCTGAGTGCTGGCTTGCCCCAACGCTTCCATAGGGAGGTGGTGGCAATTGCAACTCCTGCACTTGAGTCCAAAATTGCCTTGGTGGTGTATTCCTGGTAGGTGATGGGAAGATAGGTGTTCCCTTCTTCACCTTCACACATATCTCCTATCTTATCCAAGGGAATTTCTGGCACTGTCCTATGGGATCCCACCTGGGAACGAGATTTTGCTATCTCTGGTACTTGTTTGGCTACATGTTTCCATAATTCAGGTCTAACCTTGAGTAGCTCTTCTAACTTGAGATTACACTGCACGTTAGTGTTCTTCACTACCTCTGTGTTCCTAGGTATGACTGAGTCGTCGTTCCTTACCATGACTGTGGGTGCTCTCATACATGTGGACTTTGCTTCCCATGGACCTGTGAAGTGGGGTAGCTCCTGTATGGAATTAGACTCAAAGTCCAATCTCTCATGAGACTGAGTACTCTCATGTTCCCCGTAAATAGATGGGATGTCTTGTGGGAATTGGTCGTGTGCATCATCCACAAGTTCAAAGGGAGGGGCGACTTCACTTTCGTTATCCCATTTGTCTTCTTGAATCTCTCGTAGGAAGTCTGGTGCAAACCGATTCATAGAAGAAGAAGTGTCTGGCTCCGTAGAATTAGGCGCATAAGCAACCTGGGAAGGAGGGCTTATTCTATCGTTGGCTCTCTCCTCGTTCTCATGGATGGCTGGAGCGCAAGCTTCTTGGGGAGGATTGCTCATTCTATTACTCTTCCGAGCAGGCTCATACATTCCCTGAGAAGGGATGTAGGCAGACTGTGGAGGTACGTGAGCTTCCAAGGGAGGCTCATCTGCCTTTTGGGGGGGAAGATAAGCTTCTTGAGGAGGCACATGGGCTTCCTGAAGAGGCTGGCTTATCCATTCTCTTGCCCTTTCCTTTCTTTGAGGGGTAGGTTCCTTTTCTGACTGTGCAATTAGCCTCTCTATTCCTTCTAAGGAGGGGAAGTTGTCTGGTTTAGTGGAATTGGCCGCATAAACTTCCGATGGGTAATGGTTCATGTTTTTGCTTGATTTCTCTCTCTCTTGATTTTTTTCGTCCTTGGCAGATCTTGCAATTATTCTCTCTAATTTCTCTAGGAATCCATCCAAGTGTAATTGCGTTTTGGCTGAGCCCGAGTAGTTGAAAAGGCGACTGGCTTCAAACATAGTCTGAGCCAGTGCGACCATTTTCGCGCACAGTTTGGTTCTTTCTATCTCTAGGTCAGCTCTAGGATAGCACTTGTCATGATCCGTGACGTTTGGCCCTTCTTGGATTCTGGCCTGATATGCCTTAAGCATCATGTCTATGTCTTGGGGAGTGGGATCAGCTAATACTGATCCTGTTTGGGGTGGTGGGTGGGTTACGTGGGTTATCTTAGAGGGTGGAGGGATGGAGAGTGATGGGGATGGTAGCGGTGGGAATGTGTGAGAGTGCGGTTGAGATGTGATCTCTATGATTTTAGCCTTGGTTTCTCGTAGACTTTCCTCAAGTTCACTCATCTTCTTTGCCCATTGCCTTTTCATGCGTTCGCGGCTATCTCTCCAAGCTCTTGTTCTCTTTTTATTTTGGCTCTCAGTATCGCTAGTGTCTGGGCTCTTTTCCTTGCCTACCCCTTGGTTTTGCTTCACTGCTTGAGCTCTCGTGACTACCTGTACGGGTGCAGTGTAAGTAACACTTCCGCTGGAATCTACCACTAACTCGATAACATTGATGGGCGTGATTTTTGGCATATTATTGGGGTTCTTTGGGCAATCTCGTAAGAGATGCTCTTTTCCACAATCTTGGCAGAAGCCTTGGATCGTCACTGACTGGGGTTGTGTAGGTGGAGGCAAGGGACAATCACGAATGAGGTGATCTCCTTGGCATCTGTAGCACGGTCCCCTTGGGAATGGAGGTCTTACCTGCCTAGATTGAGGCCTAGGGTTGGGGTTTGCATACATGACGTTCGTGTAATCTGACTCCCAACTAGGTTCGTTTGTCTCTTCGCTATAATAGGACTCACCATGCTCAGGAGACTGCATGTAGTAGGCCTGGGGGCTATCAACATGTGTAGAATCAAAGCTATGGTCACTTGGGTCACTTTCAGAAAGCAAGGATGTTACAGGGACTATAGCTCTATTCAGGTTCTCTTCTGCAGCAGTATACTTTACCGGAATCACATTAGCTGGGGCTGGGGGTTGTTGTGCTAGCACAGGCTGAGGCCTTTGTTGGTTTTGATATTGAGGTTGGAAATTCTGTTGTGGCCTGCCATATGGTTGTGGAGGGTACTGGTTCTGGTATCTGCCTTGTTGGTAGGGCTGAGGGTAGGGTTGCCTAACCGTCTGCTTGTTGTATGGGCAATCTTGTGCGGTGTGGTTGGTGTATCTCCGTTCTATGGTGCAGTACTGGCTACTAGGGTTTACTTGGGGTTGAGCCATAATAGGGCAGACATTCGCCATATGGTCACCACCGCATGTATAGCATCTTTTCACAGGGGCAAACCTTGGGATTTGTTTGCTAGTTACACCTAATTTCTGAGCTACTTTTTCGGCAAGTTCCTCAATTGATGTGGCTTGTGTGGAAGATTGACTAGATGCACTATCTGAATCTTTGTAAATTTTGGACAGCTCTAGCTCTTCTCCTAGGTTATCTTCAATGTCAATGCACATACGTACACACTCTTCTATAGTCCTAGGGTCTTTCAGATACACGTAGGATCTCAATTTTGGACTCAGCAATCCGTCAAGGAATAAGGCTACTTGTTTAGCAGATGTGGGTAGCTCCGAAATAGGGCACCTTTCAAGATATTGTCTAAATCTTCTTCCTGCAAGTCTCACAGTCTCTTGAGGGGTTTGTTTGAAGCTGTGAATCAGTGAGGAGGTGTTGTGCCTTATGCCACTCTTGGAGAACTCAATAATAAATGCTTCTAGGAGTTGGTCTATGCTCCTGAACTGGCGCTCATCCAATGGCTGAAACCATGTAAGTGCCGTATTCCTCAGGGTTAGACCGAAGGCATTGTACTGCGTGAATAGATCCTCAACTTGTTCAGCTCTCAAGACTTGCTTGAACTCCGCCACATGATCATAGGGATCTCCTGTGCCGTCAAAGTAATTCTTCATGGACTTAACTAGCTGGGTGGGTCTCAAAGTTCTTGTGTGCTCTCTAGGCCTCGGCAGAGGGAATCCATCTACATTTCTTTGGTTCCTATGGTCTCTAAGCATCTCAGGTTCTACCCTATTCGTCTCCGTTCTCGTTCTTTCTCTGCCCACTGAATTGGCAAAACTTACTTCTGGTCTATCTTTACTTCTGTCTCTTTGCATACCCTGAGCCTGGGATGTTCCAGCTCCAGGTTGACCATAGGATACATTTGATCTTGGTTGGGGGAAAATGAATTCGCCCTTCCAAGTGTAAGCATGCCTATCATTGTCTGTCACCACAAAGATCCTCTCCGAAGTGTGGTCTAAGTAGGTCACTCTACCTGGGCTATCTGGATCCTTAAACTCATAGATCATGATTGTTCCTATATCAGTTGGGTGATCCGGTTTATACCTCCAAAAGGCTTCGTCCGTTTCTCGATTGAGAAGCAAATCTATGCACTTGTTATCTTGGGGGACCCACTCAGGCGTGATAATCCTAGTGAGAACTGACTTACCTCGAGGGGTTCTCGGTTCCACTCCCATGTTTCCTTGTTCCAAGTCACCTAAGTCCGCTTCTGAAATTACATTTCCAAATTCATCTGTCCTATCTGGATGACTGGTGACCACGTATATGGTTCCTTCCTTGTCCAGGTATGCACCGTTTTCAAACTTGACAGCTGGGTGCTCTAGTCCTATGGATTGGTCAGGGTTTTTAATCTGGACCACGGATCTTCCTAGGCCGTCCTCATAGATGCTAGCACCTAATCGGTTGGTCCTAAGGTATTCCAACTGTGTTTTGTAAGGGCCTTCTACCCTGTACAAGTAAGGCACACCTGAACTTCCCGTAGGTCTGTCCATGCCTTGAGACATCTCTGACTCACTGGTATCCGAGCTAGGGTAATGAGAGTGGTGACTCAACTGCTGGGCCCAAGACCTTGCAGTATGATTGACACTAGCCTCTGAAGACCTAAGGCTTTGTCTCTCTCTTGCTAGGTGTCGTCCTGATCTAAGGTTCATATGCCTAACTGATTAACCCAATTTTTGCCCAGAGTACAACCTCGTTGCCGATCAATTGGTATCAGTCACTTGATTCTTTTTAGTTATTTCTTGTGTTTATGGTTTTATCTGTTATTACGTCGTCAGGAATACTTGAATGTTCTTCGTACTTTCAGGTTGATCGTCCCACGTTAGGTTCTTTCCTTTATGTTGTCGACAGTACAGAGATTAAGTTTTTAGCTTGAACTTGAGTTTTTAGGTAGTCTTCAACTTGATAGTGGCCTATCGTTGCCCTGACTTACTCCTACTTCTAATCGTTCTTAGCCTAAGCTAGGAATTGACGAAGAGGAGTTGAGAATATTCCGACCTTTCTTGCCGAACCTTGCTCTTTAGTGCTCGAGAAGTTGATTCTCAAGCGTGCGCAACACCCTTGCTTGGATACTCTCAATTGCTTCTCAATAGGCCTGCATAAATCCCAAGATTAGCTCCAAGTAGACCTATCAATTGACAGACAATTTATTTCAGAAACTTTTTTTAATGACCCTTGTTCCCCCTTTTGTATTGCTAGAAATTTCCTCTAGAGCTCCCTTGGTGTTTCTACCCTTCTGTGTGTCACTTCCAATTATCCTATCTGAAATTCAACGGTGTATAGTATACGTCACGAGCTTTCCGACAAGCCCTAGAACTCAGAAAATGGATTTCGTATGCAAAAGTTATGACCGTTCAGGGTTTAGGGGGTTACTAGACAGACAGAACCTTTTGGGGGTTTTAATGCATTTTCTAAGGCCTTCGTAAGTATGTGAGTACATGAAAGTGCAAATATGCCCAAAATTTAGCCTAAATTTCCAAAAATTCACTCCTTAATTTTTTGCCGAAAATGCCTGTCTATCGCGATAGACGGTGTCTGTCGCGATAGACACAATCTATCGTGGGGGCTGTCTGTCGCGATAGACGGTGTCTGTCGTGGGTCTCTGTCTGTCGCGATAGACGGTGTTTGTCGCGATGGACTCTATCTGTCGTGAAATTCTGTCTGTCGCGATAGACGGTGTCTGTCGCGATAGACGGTATCTGTCGTGAAATTCTGTCTGTCGCGATAGACGGTGTCTGTCGCGATAGACGGTATCTGTCGTGAAATTCTGTCTGTCGCGATAGACGGTGTCTGTCGCGATAGACGGTATCTGTCGCGGATTTCTGTCTGTCGCGATAGACGGTGTCTGTCGCGATAGACGGTATCTGTCGTGAAATTCTGTCTGTCGCGATAGACGGTGTCTGTCGCGATAGACGGTATCTGTCGCGGATTTCTGTCTGTCACGATAGACGGTGTCTGTCGCGATAGACTCTATCTGTCGTGAAATTCTGTCTGTCGCGATAGACGCTGTCTGTCGTGGGTCTCTGTCTGTCGCGATAGACGGTGTTTGTCGCGATAGACAGTGTCTGTCGCGATAGACTGAAAAAACGCAAATTTTTGAAAAACTTCTAGTGATCTAGAGTGCCCTCAAGGTGTAGGTTACAGTGCTAATCATGCATTCACAAAATGTTAAGATTTTCTGTCTGTCGCGATAGACTGTGTCTGTCGCGATAGACAGAGGTTGTCGTCCCGAGACCTGTGCAGAGCCTGTCGTACTTGCGCACACTGCTGGGGATGATGGTACAGCAAAAAACCTGCAAAATAGCTCAAGAAACATGCAAAAAACAGCGCATGCAAATTCGCTCTCTCGCTCTCTCTCACAAGTGAAATGAGGGAAATGAGGTGGAGATGGGGATATAGTCAAAAAACTGAAATTTTCGCGATGATGGAGATGGACGTGGGAGATGGTGATGATGATGATGAAGATGGTGAAGAAAGTAAAAGAAAACCGATGAGGGTGAAGAAAATACCTACAACTCCAACGCGTCAACTCTACGTCTTACCATCACACGCTCGTCCTCAAAGCTCGATCCCCGGCAACGGCGCCAAAATTTGGTGTAGCCCAGTGATGAGTAGCACCTCCTTTAATGTCAATCCGGGAAGACGTGAGGATGGTATGAAGACCTCGAGCAAGTGTCGGCACAAGTGCGTGAGTGAGAAGCACACAAGCATGCACACTCATACACACACACGCGCATACACGGCAAGACAAAGAGAGAGAATCAATGGAGTTCTTTAGATTACTTTCAAAAGCTCTTACAAGTTCGTTTCAATTACAATCTGCCCCAAAAATGAGCTCTCTAGCTCTTTTTATAGTTTTTGACTAGCTTTGGCCCTGTCCAGACCTAGTGTCCGGCCTAGTTAAAAATTACGTTCCAGGGCTTATTTGAGGGCTCAAACGAAGTCTAAAAATTATGAAATTTGGTACGATGGTACTTCTAATACTCCTCAAGCTCGAGGACTCCTCGGCTTGCACAAAATGGAGTCTATTCTACCAAAAACGGGATTTACAATGTTTGTGTAGTGATTAAAATCACTTGAGTTGTACATAACCCATGGGGAAAAATGATCTGGCCTTGTTGCCGTATTGTGCATGATTCCTCTGTTGCTTTGTGTGCCAACACTCTAGCTAGGGAGAATTTTGAAGCTTTTCGCAAAGCTTTGGGCTTACTTCCTTTTGTGAAGTGATTTCCACATAGCTTGGCACTTCCTTATACATGAGTTGTTCATTGCATCACTCTCAGGGGGGATTTGTTGATATATTCAGGTAGTGATGTGTGTGAACACTCTAGGACCGTCGGGGCACTTTTTTCGCTCTTTAGGAGGTTTCTTTCCCCTAGCCTGTATATATGCCTATTGCCCTAATGGGCTACTTATCTTTGTACATTCTCTAGTAATAGATTCATTATTGTGTGTTGTGCTCCAAGCTTCTTCTTCTTCCTTGTGTTGTTCGTGTGCTTCCGTAGACGTCTAACTCCAACACATAGTATCCAACTTCAAATTTTGATCTAATGACATATAAATTGGCTTAAAATCAGCCATATCATACTTTTGTAGATACTCAAGGCATATTGACTTAGGGACACCCATATACATGTTTATGTATGTACCCAAAAAATAGCATAACACACCAAGATCTTTCATATCAAATTCCTACATAAGGAGTTGCTTTACCTCTTTAATGCTTTCTTCATTATCACCACCTAAAATCAAGGGATCAACATAAATAGCCACAATTCTATTGCCAACATCACTCTTCCTTGCATATAATGAATGATCTAGATCACACATAGAAAATCCAATGGAGATTAAATAATATGCAATCCTTGCATGCTAAGCACAAGGGGCTTGTTTAATCCCATACAAAGCCTTTTTCAACTTGCAAACATATTTTGTATGCTTTGAATCCCCATATACTTGTGGTTGGTCCATGTATACTTCTTCCTGCAAGTCACCATGTAAGAAAGCATTCTTCACATGCATCTGATGCAAAATCTATCCTTTGATGTAGCCAATGCAACAAGTGCTCTAATAGTAGTCATTTTAGATACAAGGTTTAAAGTTTCCTCATAATCAATGCCATATGTTTGTGCATATCCTTTTGTTAGTAATCATGTTTTATACATGCTTATGCTACCATCAGCATTATTCTTTACCTTGTAAAGCCACTTGCAGCTTATAGGTTTTTTTCCTTTGGGCAATGGAAGAAACTTCCATGTTTCATTTCCATAAAGTGAAACCATATCCTCATCCATATTCCAATCTGTATTTCCAATTGCATCTTCAAAACTAGAAGATTTAGCATCTTGTATTACATTGGTCATTTAGGCACAATGAAGAGCCATGTAGCTATCATCTGGTAATCATTGCATTGAATTTTGCATCCTCACATATCTTATTTGCCTTGGGTCACTTCTTATTGTTGTATCATTTGCATTTGTCTTTCTTACTCTTGGAAATTTCATAGAGGGAAATCCAAGTTCCTCATCAAGGCTCCTTTTTGAACTGCTTCATTCTCCATCAATGTCTTCAAAACCTATAGAACTTTTATTACTTCCGATAACCTTTTCCCATCAAGTTCTTCATTCTAAATATCCAAGCATGAAAATTCTTCTTGTCCAACTTATCGCTCATAAGTTGACTCATTCCATCAGTATTTTCCACTTTTGCAGTTATTTACAATACTAAAAAAACACTAGAAGCAGTACCTCTGCTTGAACACTGTCACACTATGACTTGACCATTTGATCTTAGAAAATCACAATTTTCGTGTATCAATAGTACACAGAATCACTTGAAATTTTGAACTTGAAATAGTTGGAAGATGTAAACAAAACACAAGTTACAGTTTTACAAACTAACCTAATTTTTCTATGGGCCCCTGTTGGAGATAGACGTTTGCGGAAGCACGCGAACAGCACAAGGAAGAAGAAGAAGCTTGGAGCACAAACACAAATACTGAATGTATTACTAGAGAATGTACAAAGATAAGTAGCCCATTAGAGCAATAGGCGTATATACAAGCCGGGGGAAAAAAACCTCCTAAAGAGGGAAAAAAGTGCCCCGGCGGTCCTAGAGTGTTCACACACATCACTACCTAAATATATCAACAAATCCCCCCTGGGAGTGATGCGGTGAACAAGGAGCTGGCACTCATGTATAAGGAAGTGTCAAGCTATGTGGAAATCACTCCACGAAAGGAAGTAAGCCCAAAGCTTTGCGGAAAGCTTCAAACTTCTCCCTAGGCAGAGCCTTCGTGAAAAGGTCTGCAATGTTCTCCTGCGTGGGCACATATGCCAAGCTGATCTCCCCAGCAGAGAACCTCTCCCTTGTGGAGAATGAGTTCTCCTATGCGCAACGGAAGTGTGTAGTGAGCCCTTGTATGTCCAGCACTTGGACAAACATCTGCACCTTAGATAGCTTGCTGCTCTCAATACAAAACTCAAATGGACTTGAGACTTTAGTCAATCAAAGTAGACAAAGAGAGCTTTCTAACAAGCTATAAATGACTTAATTTGCACAAGTTTTGATTAGGAAACACAACTGTCAAAGATGAACTACCTGTCCACACAGGTATGCTGAAGAACTGAGTTTCACTCTCGGACTGATAGCTCTCTGAATATATATCCTTTAAGAAAGATATTTAGTGTAGCTCAGTGATGAGTAGCACCTCCTTTAATGTCAATCCGGGAAGACATGAGGATGGTATGAAGACCACGAGCAAGTGGAAGCACAAGTGCGTGAGTGAGAAGCACACAAGCATGCACACACATACACACACACGCGCACACACAGTAAGAACAAAGAGAGTAAGACAATGGAATCACTTCTATTGCAAGAAAGTTCTCATACAAGCTCAAACTACAAGAAGCCAACCTCTGAAATGAGCTCTCTAGCTCTATTTATAGTTCTTGACTAGCTTTGGCCCTGTTCAGACCTAGTGTCCGGCCTAGTTAAAAATTAGGTTCCGGGGCTTATTTGAGGGCCCAAACGAGATCTAAAAATTATGAAAATTGACAGGCAACTACATCTAAGGCTCCCCAAGCTCGAGGACTCCTCGGCTTGTACAAAATGGAGCTACAAAAAGGTGAAATGATATTTACAAGGGTTCGTAGTGATGAGAATCACTTTAGAATGATGTGGGGGTTTTGAAAAAAAATAAGTTGCCTCAGTGCTAGATCTTCATGTGCGTCCATACTTGCTTCTTCCCGCATCCTGTCAACACTCTCCCCCCCCTAGGGTCTGTCGCCTCTGACAGACCTCTTTTCCGCCGTTTGATCAATGTATTGTTGCAGGAGGTCGGTTGCCAATTCTTGTTCTTTGATTTTTAAACCTCTGATTAGATCTCGTTGCAAAGCCTCCCAATCCACTGTACCAGGCATGTCAGGTTGTGGCATCGTGTAAAGCTCAGAATGCATCGTTTGTTCGCATGCAAAGAGATGGAGTAGATGCGTAGGCCGTGGCGCAAATACCTCTGAATGTGCTTCCCAAAACCCCGTGGTGAACATATCGTCAAATGTTTGCTTGTAGCAGGCAGGGAGATATCTTATGCGTGCATGCCATGCGTAAGCCACTCGTATGCTCGGGGTTGTGCTCATATCATATAGCAGGTCGTAATTACCATTAATAAACCCGGGAATAGGAGGTTGAATACGGCATACATTGCGAAAAGTTTTGAGTACGACCTGCATCATGTCGAAGATCTTGAGCATCATCTGGGCAGCGACATCTGGCATAGGGTGGAGGCGTGGTATCCAATGTCTGATGGTTGCAATCATGTATGACACTGTAGGAGTACCGGTTGGGGGGGCGATAGCGGGGTAATTGAGCCATTCTTTACAGTTTGCGTTATTCTGAACCTTGATGGCAAAAGCTTTCCATGATCGGCGTCTTTGCACTGGCCCAAAACACGGATTGTACCTCAAATGCATGGGGGCATGATCCCATGTTCGAAGCATTTCTGGGTAAGTTTCGAGTAACTTTTGCCTCCACGTTGGTTGGAATATGACCCCTTTTCGTGCCGCTTCTGGTATGTCTTCTGGTTCGAACTGTGTGGCAAATGTGGGGCACTTGTTGGTGACCCGTTTGATTTCTGCATTGTAGTCAGCTAACAGTACAAAATAGGGCTTGTATTGCAGTTCTGAACTAGTGATAAGGCGTCTAGGGGCGATGTGCCTGAAGTATTCTGAGTGAAGGATGGTGTCCTCAATGGCCTTCATTGCCAGCATCTGAGTGGATATCCGCTCCTGATGAGTTTGCCCCATCTCCTCTACTTGTTTCATCCATGCTGATGGGGGTTCCTCATAGGTATCTTGACCTTCTTCTGTTACGCGTCCTCCTGGGAATGGTTGAGGCTCGTAGGCGTCGACTAATGCTTCCTCCACTGGGATGGTAACTGCTTCTTCTTCTGACGGTTGCTCTGGTGGGGAAGGGGGTCGTTCGTACTGCATCAACTTCAGTTTTAATTCTGCGATCTGCTGCCGTAACTCCAGCACGTCGTTGGGCGTTGAAGGTTCAGGTTCGGTTGAAGTAGCAGCGTCTGTCATTTCTTTATGCTCCTGTCGGTGTGGTGTAGACTCTTGGGGTCTCTGCAAGTCCTTTAGCTGGTCGGCAAGCTGATCATGTGCTTCTAACAGATTGGCATACGTTTCCAATATTTGTTGTATGCTCTCTGATGGGACCGCTTGAAATTTGACCGGGTCTATGGGTGCTCCCGGGGTGTTCTCCATGGCCGCCTCGAGATTCTCTTGGTTTTGTTGTTGAAGCCGTCTGTTCTCTTCTTGAGCTGCCGCTAGATGTCGTCGTAGCAAAGCCATATTTCGTTGAAGCCGTGCATTGCGGCCCATTTGATCGCGCAGCTGTTCCTCCATGGCTTTGCTCTCTTCCATATGTCTCGCCTTGAGTTGCGCATTTGCCTGTTCGAGGGCAGAGATCTTGCGTTGTGACTCCGTATGAATGAACTCCAAAGCAGTGACACGCTCTTGGAGTGTTGCTGAGAGGGTGCAAAGCCCTTTGTTATTTTCTTCCAATAATGTATATTCTTGCTTGAGCTGAGTGGCAGCTTCAAGCATCGTGTCGAGTGCAAGACTAAATGAGGTGGAAGATGCAGGGGGTTGGGAAGTGGGAATGGGGAAAGTGGATGTTGTGCCTACTGTGTGTGGAAGTGGTGATGTGAGTGTAATAACCTGTGATGGTGTTGTGAGAACAGTGGTGGTGGGTGATCCAGCGGATGGTGAGATGTCCATGGGATCGGACATGAGTGAGTGTGATTCGTGAAATGTGAACACCGGGATGGTGGGTGGTGTGATAGTGGTGGCTGTGAATGTGGGGAAGTGACTTTGGGGAAGGGACTTTTTCTTATGTTCCTCAACCTGTCGAAGAATGTTTACAAATTGGGTCCACAAGGAGGGTTGGGTGAATAGTGTGGTGCCCGAGGCAGTTACAAGAGATGGAGTAGGTATAGTTTGGGAGGGAGGAAATGGAAGGGTGGAGGGTAAGGGAAGGGAAAGAGTCTGACTAGTGACAGATGGTTGTCCAAAGGCATGGAGGAAGGAAGGGTGACCTAGTTGGGGTTCAAAAATCTGAGTGACAGAAATGGATGAGGGTGAAGGAAGGAGAGTAGAAACGGGGGTGTGTACAATGGTCTCACTATAGGAGGAGAATGGTTGTGTAGAAAAATAAGTGGAGAGAGGCTCTGAGGGTGGGATAGGGGATGATGGGGGGGATGGTGCATGCGTAATTTCCTCCGGTTCATTATTGGGCCTAGGGCTAATCATGTGAACATCTTCTGATGTGGACGTAGCTAGCGCGGTAGATACTTCCATCTGAATCATCTTTCCTTGTCGCGGCCGCGTATCAATTCTTCTTTGATCATAAGCAGGGTTCTCTTGACAGACCAAGGTTCTCAATGCTTCACTGATGCCATAGGTGTCCGCCAAAAGATTTAGCGATTCTACAAATTGGGGGTCGATATGCTCTGACTGTAACATCTGGTTTACTAGGGCCCTATTTGCTTCTTCTGACATTTTATGGCGGCTTTGTACCTGCTTGATTGTCTGGTATAATCGTTTGAGCTGTGCCGTATATGCAGGGGCTTCGTCTTCACTCTCTTCTGGGTTATTCCTTGGTGCCTGCTCTTGAGCTTGTGTGTTTGGACTTGGAGGAGGTTGTGTCACTCCTAGCTCCTGTACGCTGCTTGTCTCACCTCGTGCATGTTCTCTTTGGGTTGATGTCCCCGGATCGATATTGTCAGGGCAACCTTCACTGTCTGATAGATGAGCCGTCTGCAAAAATGTTTCAAAATCAAAATTTGGGTCTTCGGTGAAAGTGGCCATCGCTGCGAATTCTGCCTCGGTAGGTAGCGGAGGGGCAGAGGGAGTGGGCTGTACCACCTCTCTTGGTTGAGACTCCTGGAGATGGATTATGATTGGTGCCATCGGGGCTTCCGCTCTAGTGGAGACTTCGGTAGTGGTTGCTGGAGGGATCAAGACTTGTGAAAGGGATCCACGCATTCTTTTTGCAGGCTGACTCCCTGACTTTCGCCCCTTAAACAACTCCAGATGTGCATACTTTAGGGCTCGCGCAACTGGTACATCGTACGCCAGACATCTGTAGATGATTCTAGTCAACGCACAGCAACCATGTAGAGTGGGTTTCCTCACCCCCCGCTTGCCTGCCTCATATACCTGATCTAAGATCCATACTGGCATCTTAATGGGCAAGCTGCCGGTCTCTGCCAAATACAGTCCGTACCATATCTTCTTGTGAGGCTGAGTGAAACGGTCTTGAGCTGGAAATGCGAAGTGCTGGAGGCACATCCGCAGGGGTATGGCGATGTTGGGGGTGAGGGCGCACATGTCTTTGAGCTTCTTGACTCTATTGCTTTTCATTGATTCTGGTATCAGGGGGTCGCGATCTGAAGGCACATGAGTGCCATACATTTGAAGGGCTTCCCTGATTAATGTTACATTTAGTTCAAACTTCCTCATCTCCTCCAGATTAGATAAGGAGGGCACCCAGAATGTGCCTGAGTGATCTTTATCCCCGGTAGGTTTCATCGTGGCAATCAAGTAGTAACACCTGAGGAAGTCAGGTTTTGGTAGAGCTGCACTGAAGTAAGTTTGCAGTCCTGCCTTTCGCCAGATCTCTTGAAGGGGGGCTGCATTTTGTAAGGCCTCAAATTCTCTTGAAAAGAATTGGAAGGTCCACCAAACCCCTCCACACTCCATCTTGGACTCCCAGATGTGGTCCGCGTCTCCCAAATCCCCTGGCATTTCATTGAACCAATGGGAGTGCCCTTTTACTCTTTCAGTTAGCCCACTGGGTGGATCTGGAATAGGGATCCTTCGCACATTCAAGAATTCTTCAGGCCTAGCCGTTGGTGGAGCTTCCACTGGCATGGCATCCCAGTTGATAGGGGCACCAGATCCTGCCTGAGAGCTTGTGCCTGCCGCGGTTGCCATGAGAGTAGGTCGCTTATCTGCTGGAAGACGAAAGGCACATTAGTGTTGCATAGGAAACAGGATGTAATGGTGTTCCCTTCACAATACTAACACGACAATCCCGGAGGTCAGTGATTAGTGGTGAGGTGTTTATGATATGTGTGAGTGGTGATTAAAGGTCAGTGTCATCCTAGATGCATACTTTGGTTATGCAATGGGCTCGGAATGCTTCTACGTTAGTGTGGACGGATTTACAGAATAGGGTCAGGGGGTTTAGTACACCGTTTAATTCTCCACACTTTGATACAGGAGTCGTAGCTCTTAGAGCTAAGGACATGTGAAGATTTCGGTCTGAGAGTGTGATGTATGTGGGATCTTGTGGGTACCCATTTCCAGACATTCCTGGGGTTGATGGGAGTGTGGACAGTGAGAGGTGTAGGTATCCTGTCACTTCCTGAGTTGTTGGCCAAGAGTGCTTGTGAGAGCTGCTTCATCCTTGTGCCTGTAGTTGAAGTAATTTGGGCTTGTAAGCTAGCCTTGGGCACCCATATCTGTCTAGCATTAGGGATGGCCTTCATTGACCGCTTAGGAACCCAAATAGAGATGGTGTGCCTAGGGGTTATATTAGGGGGCTTCTTAGCTTTGTTCCTTGATTGTGAGGCTCGTTTCTTGTCTCCTTGAGAATCTGCGATTGGAGCTGTGGGTCTCCCATCCTTGCGTATCCAGATCTGCTTCACGCCACGAGATGCTCCATGTTGCGCGGGTTGGCGCTCCTTCCTCTTGATCAGCGGTCTCCTTCGTATAGAGTGATGTTCGGTCCGTTCGTTTAGAATCTTCTTTGGATCAATTAGGAACTCCTTCTTGGCTCCTGAGCCTTCAGTAAGATTGACATTTCTCTGCACCATAGAAGTTTGGACAAGCACATCGTGGTTATCTTCGTGTGGATTCCTGGAGGGACCAGGAGTTGTTGCCTGTTCTATTGGTTTGAGTGCTTGATTTTCTAATTCAATCGTGAGATGACTTTGGCCTACCCAAGCCTGAAGAAGTCCACTTCTTAGGTTCAGGTTGACTGCGTGATCATAGATCCAGTCTTGGCCCAATATAAGCGGTTCGGTCAGATCCTCGTCTTCACACACTAGCACTTTTACTTGCATGAGGACCTCTTGTATGTAGAGGGGAAGATCCACCTCTCCCATACAAGGGGTTTCAACACCTCCTAATCCTATCAGATATGCTTCTATGGGTTTTACCTCCAACTGCAGCTGCTGGCAGTAAGAAAGCCGAACTGCACTTGTGGCTGCTCCTGAATCAATTAAAGCCCTCACGCTTGTTGTGCTGTCCTTTTGTCCTATTTCTAGGGTCAGAAAAGATCGTCGGTCTACTATCTTATGGGTGCGTCCACCTGAAGCCTCACACATGGCCATGTGATAGTCTGGAGACTCTTCAGTGTCAGTCATAGGCTGGTCCCTTCCTTGTCTTCTCAACTTCATTCGTTTGATACGTTCTAAGGCCTCTGCCTGTGCTTCCTCTCGAATTCGTTTTTCCTCCTCTTTACGTTGCTTAGCAATATTGAGTCGGCTTAGCATCTCCTCCGTGAGGGGTTCCTGATACAGCTTGACTCTGCATCCGCTAATATAGTTTGGGAGGACATCCCCCTCTAAAGTGGCTAGTTGTACTGCTCCACTCGTGGAGATCCTATTAATGATCATAGGTCCGTAGCCTCTCTTCTCTAGCTTTCTTGCGTGTTGTTTCAATGTGTAGACTAACACTAGATCTCCTGCTTTCAAGCCCTTATCCTTCACATGGGCATCAAAGTATGCCTTTTGCCGTTTCTTTGCAGCATAGATACCTGCTGCTGCTCGTAGCCTCGTCTCACCTAAGCGCTCTAGATCAAAGATCCTCGAGGACAACTCGTGTCCATTCCACTCATGCTCTTGTGCTACTCTTAAAGCTGGAATTAGGAAATCTAAGGGTAGCACCGCATTTTGTCCGAAGACCATCTGAAATGGGGTGGCATTGAGTACCGTTTTGTAAGCAACTCGGTATGCCCAAACAGCATGGTGAAGTTGTTTGTCCCAATCAGAGCGTTTATTATTGACCAGTTTCGTCAATACGTTACACAGGATCTTATTCTTGCCCGTTAGCTTGCGGGTGATAGGGTGCAGACTTCTTATGTACCACCATGAATTCTTGAAGGAGATTTTCAATGACCTCATTCAAGAAGTGTGTACCTCTATCACTAACCAACTCTATTGGTAACCCATATCTAGTGAACACATTTTCGAATAAGAATTTAGCCGTCGTTTGAGCATCATTCTTTGTCGTGGATTTTACTTCCACCCACTTTGTAAGGTAATCTGTGGCTACAATAATATACTCTGCATGGGAGTTCCTAGCTGGGGGGTTGATGGGACCTACAAAGTCTATACCCCACTTTGAAAATGCACGTCCTCCCATCATTGGCCTCAAGGGCATTTCATCTTTTCTTGTCGGATATTGGGCACGTTGGCATGTGTCGCAACTCTTCACATAAGTATGTGCATCCATATGAAGAGTGGGCCACCACAGTCCTGAGAATAGAATGGTCTTAATTACTCTGTCAGGCCCAAAGTGTCCACCTGCAACACCGCTGTGTGCCGTTTCTAAGACTTTCAGGTAGTCTGATTCATGTACGCACAGTCTTAGGTAACCATCCTTGCCTCTTCTGTATAGGTTATCCCCTACTAAGGCATAGTCTTGAGCCTCTTGCTCCATGCTCCGTCTTCTTGCAAGACTAGCCTGATTGGGTAATGTTCCCGATCTCATGAACTCGACCAGTGGACCACTCCAATCTGGGATTAATGACATGTGATAAAGAGTGGCATGCTCCACTGGGGGTCTCTCCTGGCACCCTGGACAGCTCTGGATCCACTCTTGTATTTCTTTGTCCATGCTAGGCCAATATACTCCTAAGCGTTTTAGATTCTGCATGGTTCGTTGTTTAGAGTAGTGATTCCCTAGCAGCCCCTCATGGGCTTGTTGCAGCCAACTAGCATGTTCATCATCCTCGACACAACAAGCTAATACGCCCTCGTTATCTTGCTTGTACATACTTCCGGCTAATATTTGATACTTTAGCGATTTTACAATTTCCTCTTTGCTTGTCTTAACATTTTTATTTGCAGGCCCGAAGGTTAGGACTGGTACCAACTTATTTGCCCATTTAGGAACAACTTCTAAATTGAACAGATAAGCATCGGGCAATTCGTCAGACACTCCTTGCGGTGGCTCTCCTGAAGTGATGCGAGAAAGATGGTCTGCCCTAAGATGGGTTCTACCTTTCCTGACAACAACTTCAAAGTCGTATTCCATTAGTAAGAGGAACCATCTTACTAAGCGACCTGTATTGCAAGGTTTATTGACCAAATATAGTAGCGCTTGATGATCAGTGAAAAACTTGAACTTATTGGCCAATAGATAGTGTCTAAACTTCTTCACAGCATATATCATGCCTAAGCCTTCTCTCTCCGTTGTGGTGTAATTTCGTTCAGCTGCATTTAATTGCCTACTAGCATATGCTATCGGCAAATCTAGGTTTCCTTCACCTGTGGGTTGTGCTAGCACACATCCTATTGCATGATTGGAGGCATCCACATGGACATGAAAGGGTTTGCTCCAATCCGGAGTAGTCAATATTGGTGCTGTGCACAAACGTCTCTTCAGCTCATTGAAGGAAGTCTCGCATTCCTCATTCCATTCAAAATTCGTTAACAGCCCATAAAGAGGTTTAGCTATGATGGCATACATGTGGATAAATCTACGGTAATATCCACAATGGCCCATAAAGGCTTGTACCTCTTTCACATTTCTTGGTCTGGCCAACTCTGCTATTGCTCTCACCTTGTCTTCGTCTGTTGATATTCCATTCTTCGAAACAATGTGACCTAAGATCTTACCTTGGCGTACCATAAACACACACTTCTCTGGATTCAGACACACTCGATAATCTCTACACTTGTTGAAGATTTGCCTAAGTTCAGGGATGTGGTAACTTCTCTCTTGGGAATGAGCGCACAAATCATCCACATATACTTCTAAGCTCTTTCGCAAGAACTCTTTGAAGACATGACACATGAGTCTTTGGAATGTTGCAGGTGCATTGGTGAGCCCAAATGGCATCACTCGGAATGCAAAGATCCCCCATTCTGTGGCAAAGGCCGTTTTGTGTTGATCTTCGGGGGCAATGGCTACTTGGTTGTAACCTGAAAATCCATCAAGGAAACTGTAAACTTCCTTGCCTGCAACACGCTCCAAAAGATGTTCGGTGATGGGAAGTGGATAACTGTCTCTAATCGTAGCGGCGTTAACTTTTTTAAGGTTAATGCACACTCGCAATTTCCCATTCTTCTTGGGCACCACTACAATAGGGGACACCCATTCAGTGTGCTCAATCTCATAGATGAATCCGGCTTCAATCAGCCTGTCAATTTCCTCCTTTATTTTGGCCGCATAATTGTCATTATATGTGTAGGGTTTTTGTTTGGTGGGCTTAGCTTCAGCGGTCATCGGAATCGTATGAGAGCAGATCTCTGGATCTACTCCTTTCAAGTCTCTATAATGCCATGCAAACACATCCCTATATTCCCTTAATAGAGCTACAAGCTCTGCTTCTTCTTCTGCACTTAGGTCGTCTCCTATGTACGTACATCGCTCTTCGTTCCCTTCAATGGTCACCACAATTTTTTTGGTCTTTTCTTTATTGTCATATGCTTCTCCTATAATGGCCTCTCTCTTAGGCATTCGTACCAAAATTTTCCGGTCTTCCACTTCATATTTCTTGAAATTCTCTGGTACTTCAAACAATGATTCTTCCTCTTCTTGTCTCACTACTTTCCTTTTCTTTTTCTTTTGACCTCCTTCACTTCCTTCCTTTGGACTTATTGTTTTAATGCTCGCAAGGGGTTCTTCTTCCTTTTGGGTTAACACCCCTAGGTCTTCTAAGTAGTGTTCCTCTGAGTCAAAGTAGGTATCCATCACAATGGATTCTAGATCATCGTCACTCTCTTCTTCTTCTATGGACTCGCTAGGATCACACTCTTCCAACAAGGGCTGACACATGAACACTGAAATATCATAACCCTCCTCATCACAATGAGGTGTCCATTGTTCTTCATTGACTGCAATGTCCATGGTAGCTAAGATTTCTGCCCAACCATGAGGCTCAAATTCCTCATCTGGAAATATCATCGGTGTATAGGCTGGGTCTTTTATTGGTCTATCTCCTGGGGAAGTTCCTTCTTCTCTCGCTTTCCGGCGCTTTTCCTCTTCCTCCGCGACCTTGCACATCCACAAGTGAGTATCTTCATGCAGCCAGGATGGTTCAGGTGAACTCCCAGAATGCACGGAGATAGAATCTTGCCCTTGCTTTGTGGATAGGATTCCACTGTAGGGGTGGTACATCTCTGAAGGTGTGATCCTTCAGATTGACCTTGGTGGTGACCCCTAAGTGCTGTAAGTACAAGGAATTGGTTCCCCAATCCTGTACTATTTGCAATTGTCGTAGGAAAGGTCTTCCTAGGATCATCTCGTAAACATTATTCTTCTCAAAATCACATATAGCGAACGTATGTGCAAACTCCACACCACAAGTGGTTAGAGTTATCCCTTCAAGCAATCCGAGAGGTCTTTCAAAATGACCATCTACCATTTGAAGTTTCATTCTCGTTGGTCTTAAGGTGGGTTTGCCCCATCGTTTCCACAAGGAGGTAGTTGCGATAGCAACTCCCGCACCCGAATCCACAATTGCTTTGGTTGTGTAACCTTGATAGGTGATCGGAAGATAAGTGTTACCTTCTTCACCTTCGCTCATGTCTCCTATCTTGTCGAGAGGTATCTCGGGAACTTTCTGCTTAGAGCCTACTTTTGATAAATTGGATTCAAGTTCTGGAACCTGATCCTTCACATGATTCCAGAGCTCCGGTTTTGCCTTGAGCAGCTCCTCTACAGTGAGGTGACATTGAACCTTAGTGTTTTTCACGACATCAGTGTTCTTGGGAATCACTGAGTCTTCATTTCTTACCAATATAGTGGGCGCTCTGATCTGGAGAGATTCAGATTCCCATGGGCCTGTGAACTGAGGCAACTCTTGTAAAGAATTAGATTCAAAATCTAATCTCTCATCCTCTTGTTGCTCTGCTTGATCCCCATAGATAGAGGGAATGTCTTGGGGAAATTGATCATGAAGGTCATCAATCTCAGGAATAGGAGGGGAATCACCCTTCTCCTTGGCCCATTTCTCTTCTTGTATTTCCCGCAAGAACTCTGGAGAGTACTGTTGTATTGAAGGAGGTATTCCAGCATCCGTAGAATTAGGAACATAAGCTACCATTTGTGGTGAGCGTCCTCTTTCAACAACTGGTTGAGCCTGTGGAGGTAAAGAAACTTGTGATTTGTTTACCAACTGCTCTAATCTTTCTAGTAAGCCTTGGAAATGCAACTCTGGCTTGACAGAGTTTGTCTGATTGAACTTTTGGCTAGTCTCAAGTATAGCTTGAGCTTGTTCTACCATTTTCATGCACATCTTCATTCGTTCAATCTCTAAGTCGGCTCTAGGGTAACTCCTGTCTAGGTTTGCAGCTGTTGGCCCTTCTTGAAGTCGAGCCTGGTAGGCCTTGAACATCATGTCCAAGCCTTCAGGAGTGGGGTCTGCTAATACTGATCCTACTCGGGGTGGTGGGTGGGTTACGTGGGGTGTATTAGAGGGTGGAGGAATGGAGGGTGGTGGGGGAGGTAGTGGTGGAAGTGTGTGGGAGTGCGGTTGAGATGTGATCTCTGTGATTTTTGCCTTGGTCTCTCTCAAGCTTTCTTCAAGTTCGTTTATCTTTTTTGCCCATTGCCTCTTCATCCTTTCACGACTCTCCTTCCAGGCTCTAGTCCTCTTTTTGGTTATGCTCTCTGTTTCACTCACCTCGGGGCTCTGTTCGGGACCAACACCTTGGTGTTGTTGAAGTGCCTGGGCTCTTGTGATCACCTGCACAGGTGCAGTGGAAGTCACGCTTCCTATGGAGTCTACAACTAATCCCACAACATTGATAGGAGTGATCTTAGGCATGTTACTGGGGTTTTTTGGGCAATCTCGTAGGAGATGCTCTTTCCCGCAGTCTTGACAAAAGCCCTGAATGGTTACTGGCTGAGGCTGTGTAGGGGCAGGCAGTGGACAATCACGTATAAGGTGATCTCCCTGACATCTGAAGCATGGCCCTCTAGGAAATGGAGGTCGTACCTGCCTAGGTTGAGGTCTAGAGTTGGGGTTTGTGTACATGACATTAGAATACTCCGGTTCCCCACTATTTTCACTTGAGTCCTCATAGTAGTATGACTCGTTATGCTCGGGTGACTGCATGTAGTAAGCCTGTGGGCTATCAATATATGTGGAGTCAAAACTATGGTCACTTGGATCACTGTCTGATAGCAATGGGGTGACTGGAACTATGGCTCTATTCGGATTTTCTTCAGTAGAGGCATATTTTACTGGGATCACATTGGTTGGAGCAGGGGGTTGCTGCACTAGGATTGGTTGAGGTCTCTGCTGCCCTTGATAAGGTGGCTGATAAGTTTGTTGTGGTCTGTTGTATTGTGGTGATGGGTACTGATTCTGGTACCTCCCATGTTGCGGATATGGCTGAGGATAATTTTGCCTAACAGTTTGTTTGTTATATGGGCAGTCTTGTGCCGTGTGATTGGTATACCTGCGCTCTATGGTGCAGTACTGGCTACTAGGATTCACCTGAGGTTGGGCCATAATGGGGCACACACTTGCCATATGTTCACCGCCACAATTGTAACACCGCTTAACTGGGGCAAATCTAGGAATTTGCTTACTAGAGACACCTAGTTTTTGGGCTACCTTCTCTGCAAGTTCCTCGATGGATGTGGATTGACCAGATGTCTGTTTACTAGAGCTATCAGAATCCTTATAGATTTTTGATAGCTCTAACTCTTCACCTAGATTGTCCTCAATGTCTATGCACATGCGCACGCATTCCTCTATCGTTCTAGGGTCCTTCAGGTACACATATGACCTGAGCTTAGTGCTCAACAATCCATCTAGGAACAAGGCCACTTGTTTGGCTGGTGTGGGTAACTCTGGCATAGGGCATCTCTCCAGGTACTGTCTAAATCTTCTTCCAGCTAGTCTGACCGTCTCTTGAGGTGTTTGTTTGAAACTATGAATTAGTGAGGAGGTGTTATGCCTGATTCCACTCTTAGAAAACTCGACAATAAATGCCTCTAAGAGTTGGTCTATGTTTCTGAAATGCCTCTCATTTAGTGGTTGGAACCACGTAAGGGCAGTGTTCCTAAGGGTTAGACCGAAAGCATTATATTGTGTGAATAGGTCCTCCACTTGTTCAGCTTTCAACACTTGTCGAAATTCGGCCACATGGTCATAAGGGTCTCCCGTGCCATCGAAATAATTCTTCATGGACTTCACAAGTTGGGTTGGTCGTAGGGTCCTAGTGTGTTCTCTCGGCCTTGGCAAAGGAAAATCATCAATGTCCCGGTGATTCCATGGGGTTCTATGTCTCTCAGTTTCTACTCTATTCCTTTCTGTTCCCGTTCTTTCTCTTCCCAGGGAGTTGGCAAAACTTACCTCAGGTTTGTCTCTACCTCTATCTCTTTGAGCGCCATGAGCTTGGGAGGTCCCAGCTCCTTGATGGCCAAAGGATACATTAGACCTTGGTTGGGGAAAGACCAATTCACCCTTCCAAGTGTAGGCATGTCTGCCCTGCTCAGTGACCACGAAGATTCTCTCTGATGCAGCGTCTAGGTAGGTTACTTGGCCTGGACTATCAGGGTCCTTAAACTCGTAGATTGGGAGGGTGTTCCCCTCCTGAGGTTGAGAAGTTCTATATCTCCAAAAAGCCTCATCGGTTTCCCGATTTAAAAGCAGATCTATGCTTTTATTATCTTGGGGAATCCATTCCGGAGTCATGATTCTGGTCAAGACAGACTTACCACGGGGAGTTCTTGGCTCTCTCTCTAAGTTCCCTTGCTCTATATCTCCCAAGTCGGCCTCCGCAATCACATTCCCAAACTCATCAGTTCTATCGGGAAGAGTGGTGACTACATATATAGTCCCCTCTTTATCTAGGTATGCTCCATTCTCAAACTTGACTACCGGGTAGTCTATTCCATGGGGTTGGTCGGGGTTCTTAATCTGGACCACTGATCTTCTCAGTCCGTCTTCGTAGATGCGAGCACCTAGACGATTCGTCCTGATATATTCCAATTGAGTCTTATAAGGCCCCTCTGGCTTTTCTAGATATGCCAACCCTGAACTACCTACTGATCTCTCCATGTGATAGGACATCTCTGAATCGCTTGTTTCTGATCTGGCAATGTATGGGTAATCACTCAACTGTTGGGCCCAAGACCTGGCAGTGTGATTGACACTAGCTTCAGAAGATCTGAGGCTTTGTCTGTCTCGGCCTAAGTGTCTGCCTGATCTAAGGTTCATAAGCCTGATTTATTCACCCCCTGGGACCCAAGCACACCCTCGTTGCAGGCTGATTTTGCACCAATCACTTTGTTCTTTTTAGTTGAATAGTATGTTTATGGTCTTGTCTGAAATTGCGTCGTCAGGAGTACTTAAATGAATTTCCGCACTTGATGAGTGATCGAATCCCGTTTACCTTTTTGTCCCTTAGTGTTTTCGCACTTAAGACCTATTTATTTTCTTGCACTTGGTTGATTAATTCTCTTGGACTTACTTCGTGCCTAACGTTGCCCTAGTTAATTACCACACCTAAGTCGTACTTAGCCTGGGCTAGGAATTGACAAAGGAGGGTTATGAGATCTTCCAACCTCAATCAGCTGGTTGACCCGACAGCTATGCAAGCCTAGGAAGCCTTCTCCCAGGCTCGGTACTCGCCCTTGCTAGCTTGCTTTGATTGCCTTGAGTGCCCACAAAGTTCCTGCAAAAACTCACCAGTTAGTATAGCTTTATTGCCACAAGTATTTGAAAGACCCGCTTCAATAATTTTAACCCCCTTGGGTAGCTCACTGTACCCCCTGTCTCTGAGAATCACTTAGTCCCACCTATCTCTGGTTTCTATGCTTTTTGCCCCCTACCAAGGTTCTAAGTCATACCAATATGTCAAAAACCAAGCTCACTACCCTTCAACCACTCAAAAATTATCTCTCAATTTTCAGGCGTTAATGGCCGTGTATCGCGATAGGTTGGGTCGGGGTGTCGCGATGGCTCGGAGTGTCGCGATACCTTGGGGTGTCGCGATAGCTCGGAGTGTCGCGATACCTTGGGGTGTCGCGATAGCTCGGAGTGTCGCGATACCTTGGGGTGTCGCGATAGCTCGGAGTGTCGCGATACCTTGGGGTGTCGCGATAGCTCGGAGTGTCGCGATACCTTGGGGTGTCGCGATAGCTCGGAGTGTCGCGATACCTTGGGGTGTCGCGATAGCTCGGAGTGTCGCGATACCTTGGGGTGTCGCGATAGCTCGGAGTGTCGCGATACCTTGGGGTGTCGCGATAGCTCGGAGTGTCGCAATACCTTGGGGTGTCGCGATAGCTCGGAGTGTCGCGATACCTTGGGGTGTCGCGATAGCTCGGAGTGTCGCGATACCTTGGGGTGTCGCGATAGCTCGGAGTGTCGCGATACCTTGGGGTGTCGCGATAGCTCGGAGTGTCGCGATACCTTGGGGTGTCGCGATAGCTCATGGGGTGTCGCGATACCTTGGGGTGTCGCGATAGCTCGAGATATGGCGAATTTTCCTGTTCTATCTAGGGTTCCTAGGAGCTCTAGGCCTGCGCAATGCCGTGGTGCACTCAGAATCGTGAGAAGTCGAGCTTTTCGGAGTGTCGCGATAGCTCGAGCTCAACGCCTCGGGGACTGTGCAGGCAGTTTCTGTACCTGCTGAGCTTGCTGGAGATGATGATGGAGCTGGTACCTGCAAGAAACATGCAAAAAACACACAAATGCAAACACACACAATCGCTCTCTCTCAAACTCGCACACAACAAATGAGGGAAAGAAAGGGGAGAGGGGATATGTAGTGGGGAAGGAGGTGGAGGTGGAGATGGAGAAGGAGGTGAAGATGAAGATGGAGATGGAGAAAAAATCAGAGATTTACCTACTACTTACCATTCCAACGCGTCCTCTCTACGTCTTACCATCACACGCTCGTCCTCAAAGCTCGATCCCCGGCAACGGCGCCAAAATTTGGTGTAGCTCAGTGATGAGTAGCACCTCCTTTAATGTCAATCCGGGAAGACATGAGGATGGTATGAAGACCACGAGCAAGTGGAAGCACAAGTGCGTGAGTGAGAAGCACACAAGCATGCACACACATACACACACACGCGCACACACAGTAAGAACAAAGAGAGTAAGACAATGGAATCACTTCTATTGCAAGAAAGTTCTCATACAAGCTCAAACTACAAGAAGCCAACCTCTGAAATGAGCTCTCTAGCTCTATTTATAGTTCTTGACTAGCTTTGGCCCTGTTCAGACCTAGTGTCCGGCCTAGTTAAAAATTAGGTTCCGGGGCTTATTTGAGGGCCCAAACGAGATCTAAAAATTATGAAAATTGACAGGCAACTACATCTAAGGCTCCCCAAGCTCGAGGACTCCTCGGCTTGTACAAAATGGAGCTACAAAAAGGTGAAATGATATTTACAAGGGTTCGTAGTGATGAGAATCACTTTAGAATGATGTGGGGGTTTTGAAAAAAAATAAGTTGCCTCAGTGCTAGATCTTCATGTGTGTCCATACTTGCTTCTTCCCGCATCCTGTCAACATTTAGTACAGAGAAAGTAGACACAAGTAGCTTTCCAACAGGCTAAAAATCAAGTAATTTGGATGAGTCTTGATCAGGAAACTCAACTCACCAAGATAGACCACCTGCACACATAAGTACACTATAAAACTAGACTTTACTATCTGACAGATATCTCACAGAATATAAATGATCTCAATGAGATATTTGAGACAGTGAAATTAGATGCCAAGATCTTTACAACAAGACAAAAATCATGCAATTTGGATATGTTTTGGTCAGGAAATTTAACCGACCAAAATAGACTACCTATCTACACAGGTATACTGAAAAACTGGACTTCACTATTTCACTGATATCTCACAGACTACATAAGCTTTCAAAGAGATATTTGATATGCAGAAAGTACACAAGATAATCTTTCCAATGAGTGATTAAACACACAAAATGGCTACATATGCACTGAGATATGAGCTCTGCAACAGAGCTATGTACAAACTGACGTGCGGCTGGAAGGAGTCTAAGGGAAAGCCAAAATGACAAAATGGCTAGATCCGACTACTGGGAGCTCTTGCCTCTTTCTCTCCTTGTTTTGAATGTGCTCCCACTTCACTTTTATAACCAATGAGCATGTGAAGAAGTTTGTGCCTTCTTCTTAACTCACCACTTTCTCCAGTACATGCTACTAACTACAAGGCAAGATATTGTATCTCTTACTCATCATGAATTTTGACTAGACTTTTTCTTTTATTAATTTTTCCTTTTTTCATCTACTTTTTCTTTATCTTTATATTTGGTAAATTTATCCAAGTATGGCTCATATGAAAATGAGCTTGTACATTTATCTTCAACACTCCCCCTCAAGCTCATTTGGGAGTTATCTTCGTCCATGTCCTTCAAATTTATCGCGTCCTTGAAACCTTTGAGTTTAGAAGCATCCAAGAACTTTGTAAACATACCTGCAACCTTCTCTTTGGTTCTGATGAACTTTACCTCCACATCTTTGCTTAGCACCTTCTCCCTTACATAGTGGTAGTGGACCTCTATGTGCTTGCTCCTTGCATGAAACATAGGATTGCTTGCCAAGTAGATACTTGACATGTTATCACCATATATAGGGATGGTTCCAACTTGCACTCCAAGATCAGCCAAAAGCTTTTTAATCCATATTGCTTCACATGTGGCAAATGCTAGTCCTCTATATTCAGCCTCCATGGATGAAAGTGCAACAGTTGGTTGTTTCTTTGAGCTCCACGTGATAGGTTTGCTTCCTATCATGAACACATAACCTGAGGTTGATCTTCTATCTTCCTTTGAGCCTGCCCAATCAGCATCACTAAAGCCTTTGACCTGCAGTTCTTCATCAAACTTATAAAACAAAGCATGATTAATTGTATGCTTTATGTATCTCAACACTCTCTTGGCTGAATTTAAGTGTTCACTTGTCGGGGCTTGCATAAACTGAGAAAGTACACCGACAACATAAGATAAATCAGGTCTTGTAATGTCTGCATAGATCAATGATCCTACAATGCTTCTGTATGTCGTAACATCTTCCAATGGTTCTCCATCATTTGAACAAAGCTTTGTATTTGTGTCCATGGGTTGAGTGAGTGGTTTGCATTCACTCATTCCAAATCTGAAAAGAACATCCAACAAGTACTTCCTTTGCATCAAGTAGATGCCACTCTTTCCATAAACAACTTCAATTCCTAAAAAATATTTCAACTCTCCAAGATCTGAAATTTTAAACTCTTTACCAAGCTTCCTTTTGATATCTTTAATCCCTATAGCATCATTTCCTGTTATGATGAGGTCATCGACATATATGCAAATATATACCTCTCTATTTTCTTCCTTCTTCATGTACAATGAAGGATCTGCACTACTTGGGTTGTATCCACACTTAGTTAGATACTCTACCAATCTTTGATTCCATGCTCTTGGTGCTTGCTTCAAGCCATAAAGTGCCTTCTTCAACCTGCAAACAAAATCTGGATGGTTTTCATCTTCAAATCCAACCGGTTGACTCATGTATACCTCTTCTTGTAGTTCACCATTGAGAAAGGCATTTTTGATGTCGAGTTGATATAATGGCCATCTCCTTGAAGCACCAATTGCTATTAAGGTTCGGATAGTTCCCATCTTTGCAACAGGGCTGAAAACTTCATCATAATCTATACCTTGTGTTTGTTTAAATCCTTTGGCAACTAATCTAGCTTTATATCTAGCTAGAGAACCATCAGCATTCCTCTTTACTTTAAACACCCATTTGTTTGGAACAATCTTCATACCTTCTTTCTTTGGCACTAGCTCCCATGTGTGATTATCTTTGAGAGCTTTGATCTCCTCTTTCATAGCTTGCTTCCATTCCTTTTGTGTACAAGCTTCTTCATATGTCTCAGGCTCTTTGTCTTTGATAACCTGCATCATGTATGCAAAATGTGTCGCCATAAAACTATCATAACTCAACCTTTGAGTTGGATACCTTGTCCTTGAAGATCTTCTTTCATTGCCTTTAGAAAGTTGCTTCTTTAACCTATTCAACTTTACCATCGGAGTGATCACCTCTTCATATTCTTCTTCACTTGCATCTTCCTCACTGTTTGGAGTAGCACTTGCCTCTTTGGCTCTACTATGAGCTGAATTTGGAGACAAAGAATGACTCCCCCTCCATGTTGAACATTCTTCATTTGATGTAGATGCCTCTGGACCTAAAGCCTTTGTGCTTGATTGTTGAACTTCTCTTTGATTTGTTCCTGCATAATCATCACAATCTTCTTCAAGAATCTTTTCCTTTCCTTTATCTTCATACCATGGTCTTAGTTCATCAAAGACCACATCTCGCGAGACTCTTAATTCCTTTGTTCTAGGGTTGTAACACTTGTATCCTTTTTGCTCCGTTGAGTAGCCGATGAAAATGCATTTTTCTGACCTTGGTTCCATCTTTGTTCTAACTTCTTGTGGAATGTGAACAAAGCAAACACATCCAAACACTTTGAGGTGTGTAAGATCAGGTTTCTTACCGGAATATACCTCTTCTGGAGTCAAGTGATGTATTCCTGATGTTGTGCACCTTGTAGCTCAAGCGTAAGCACCACCTCCTTTACTTGTCAATCCGCGGAGACGTGAGGACCGGTATGAAGACCACGAGCAAGTGAAGGCACAAGTGCGTGAGTGAAAGCACACAAACATGCACACACATACACACACACGCGCACAAAGTAAGATCAAAGAGAGGAACAATGGAAAGCTTAGATTGCAAAAGAGTTCTCTTACAAAAGTTCTATTCTCTAACAAGCTAACCTCAAAAATGAGCTCTCTAGCTCTTTTTATAGTTTTTTGACTAGTTTTGGCCCTGTCCAGACCTAGTGTCCGGCCTAGTTAAAAATTAGGTTCCAGGGCTTATTTGAGGGCTCAAACGAAGTCTAAAAATTATGAAAATTGGTACGATGGTACTTCTAATACTCCTCAAGCTCGAGGACTCCTCGGCTTGAACAAAATGGAGTTACTAAAAATAGATAATGGTATTTACAATGGTTTCTAGTGATGAAAATCACTATTTTTGTAGGGGATTCTTCTGAAAATTTGACATACACTTCTTGGAGCTCCCTACTTGCTCCCTTTCCTCATGTGTCCACCTTTTGATGTGCTTCCATGCTTTGTCCTTGACTTTGAGCTTCAACACTCCCCCCCCTCTCGAGTCTGTCGTCCCTGACAGACCCTTGTTGGAAGGGCTGTTCTGTGTAGTGCTTTGAGAGGTGGTGTCCATCCGTTGTATGAGCTGGTTCCTTGGATTCCAGCAAGAATGTGTCGTTGTGAGCTTTCAAAACTGCAAGTTGCTCAGAAGAGGTTGTCAAGAGTGATTTGGAGCAACTACTGGCTTCAATTTGCTTCCGAGATATGGATGTTGTTCCCATGATGTCTGCTAGCTCTTTTAAAGATGATGTTGAGAGCATTCATGCCAACTACTCATAACCCATAATGAATGATGGGTAAGTGTGTTCGTGCCTGGGTTGAAAAAAGTATGTGCCTTGTGCACGGCCTTGTAATGTAGCCCTACGCATGCTTACTTGGAAAATGCATTGGAAGAAGTATGGTGCAAAAATTGCGGGTCTTGAGCTAAGTGCTCAAGGGTTTGCTGACGAAGAGGTTTCCTAAACTATCATGGTTATGGTGTTTCCAGAGTAAAGATACTTACCATGGCGAAGGTTGATGGATGTTTGGCTCTTCGTGTTGTACACTCGGCCTTTGGGATGGAACCTTGTTGATGAATGTCCATGTTGATTGTCCACTGATGAGATCTTTTGAGTGGTGGATCCCCTCTCCTCTTTTCAAAGCAACATTTGTCACTAACAATGTGCATTTCTGAGCTTGGGCTCATGCACGTTCACTTCCCTATATTGACACTCAGAGGAATATTGGATACGTGCCGGTTTCTAAGAGATTACCATGCTGATTGACATAGACCATTCACCAGTGCTACTGTTCCATACTAGTTCAGGAAATACTGAGAATTGAATTGCTTTATATTCCTTGGCAAGCAACATCGGGTAACTACACCAAGCTGAGTTTCACATATGCTCTTTAGCTCACCATATGCAGGAGTCTTCTCCTCCAAAACTACCTTTTGCAGATATCTCCTTGGATGCTCTTGTACATACAGTAGTTAAGCATCACTCAAGTTGTGGACCTTCAAGCTCGTCACTCCTACCATAGTAAGAGGAAACCATAGTTGTGGATGCCCTGCTCATGCTAAGTTCTTGACATCTATGAGACAAGGCAGCAATTAAATCATCTGCTAGCCAAGACACACTTCTATCCAAATTGATAAATGCCCAGTAATTGATGGTTCAATCTTCAACTAAGCATGACTCATTCATGTTCCATGAGCGAAACCTGGGAACAAGTTCTTCCTCGTTTTTTTTTTTTTTTTTTTTTTTTTTTGTAACAATATCACAAAACAAGAAGACAGATTTTAGTATCAATCAATAAAAATCTTTGACATATGTCAATGTGCTCTTGTGCCTGGGATTCTCAAGTGTGTCTATGCACGGCCGTGTAATGGGGCCCTATATTAATGCATACTTGGGAAATGCATGACCTAAATGGTGCAAAAGACAGGGTTGTGCAAGGAGCACATGGTTGTTGCGCGTTCGAGGCTTTCGATGTTATTTGTGGAGGTTGATGCCGACCTTGGTGGAGGTATCCATTGAGTCTCGAACTGATGTAATCCTCCTTATTGGAGTCCATTTTAGAACATCATTTGGCACTGTAGAGATCACTTCAGGCGTCTTCCTCTTTGGATGCGTTCTGAATGGTGGTATCCAGTGTGGTTGGCGCTTTGGTTCGATGGAGGCTGCTTGTACTTTTGGCTTCCAAACCCATATCCTTTTTGCACGTCTTCCTACTTTTCTTGAAGAGCTGATTTGATCTTCTTTCGGTCTCTGTACGTGGTTCTTACCCTCTTCTCTTTTTGGCTTCTTGGGTGAGACCTTTCGCATGTGGGAGAACATAGGTTGTTGTGGATGTAAGAGCTTCTTAGGTACCCACATCTGTAATTGCCCTTGTTGAGCTGCAGCTAACTTCTTAGGCACCCAAACTTGTTGGATACCTTGTGATTGAGCTTGTCTGAGCTGCTTCCTTCGTCTTCTGGCTTTGTTGGTGTGCATGGATGGGATTTGTGGGGGCAAGGCTGGTGGTTGCTCTCCTTTGCGTACCCATATCTGCTTCATGCTCGGAACTGCTTTTTTATCGAATGGTGTCTTTCTATTTGATGTAGCAGTTGTCGTGAACGGTTGTGTTTGCTTGTGTGGTGGACTCACTACTGTGGCTACTTGATTCTTTGGAGAAGAAGAAAGATCCACCCGCCTTCGAACCTGGTCTTCCACGATTGACTCCTTCTGCATCATAGAGCTTTTGACACATACAACATCTTCTTTCATATGATTAGTCTTGGAAGAACTAAGAGAGTGTGTGGTGCCATGATCTAGGAGCATGCAGTTCTCTAATTCTAATGTAATGCATTGTTCATGTACCCAAACTTGAAGAATTTGACTTCTTAGGTTTAAGTTAACTGCATGGTCATAGATCCAATCTTGACCCAAGACAAGTGGTTCTGTAAGGTTCTCATCTTGACATACTAGCGCTTTGACTTTCATTGGAACATCTTGAAGGTAGATGGGAAGTTCCACCTCGCCCAAACAAGGGGTTTCCACACCTCCCAATCCTATGAGATAAGCTTCTATGGGATTGATGTTCAACCCCAAGTCTTGGCAGTAGGAAAGTCTAACTGCACTACTTGCTGCACCTGAGTCAATCAATGCTTTCACCGTCCTTGCACCCTTCCCTTGTCCTATCTCTATGGTCACAAAGGGTCTTCGGTCAATGACCTGAGAAGTCGCTATGTCTGACTTTTGACACATATCCATGTGATATTTTGGGGCTTTTGAGTTGACTTCTAGGCCTAATCGCCTTAACTTATTTCGCCTAATACGCTCTCTGGCCTCTACCTGTGCTTCTTCTCTCACTCTTAACTCTTCTTCTTTTCGCTTCTTCGCAGTGTTGAGTCTCATTAGCATATCCTCAATAAGAGGTTCTTGATATAGCTTGACTCTGCAGCCACTAATATAGTTTGGCAAGATATCTCCTTCTAGAGTGGCCAACTGAACTGCACCACTAGTGGAAATTCTATTAATGATCATGGGTCCATATCCTCTTTTTTCCAACTTACGGGCATGTTGTTTTAGTGTGTATACCAACACTAGATCTCCCTCTTTCAATCCCTTATCCTTGATGTGTGCATCAAAGTATGCCTTTTGCCTCTTCTTTGCAGCGTAGATGCCTGCTGCCGCTCGTAGCCTCGTTTCACCCAAGCGTTCGAGATCAAAGATCCTAGAGGACAATTCATGCCCATTCCACTCATACTCTTGTGCTACTTTTAAGGCAGGGATTAAGAAATCTAATGGTAGCACAGCGTTCTGTCCGAAGACCATCTGAAATGGGGTGGCGTTGAGTACCGTTTTGTAGGCAACTCGATAAGCCCAAACAGCATGATGAAGTTGTTTGTCCCAATCAGAGCGTTTATTATTTACCAATTTTGTCAATACGTTACAGAGGATCTTATTGGTACTCTCGGCTTGTCCGTTGGCTTGTGGATGATAGGGGGCGGATTTCTTATGTATCACCAAGAATTCTTGGAGAAGATTTTCAATGACTTCATTCAAGAAGTGTGTGCCTCTATCGCTCACCAACTCTATTGGTAGTCCATATCTCGTGAACACATTCTCGAATAAGAACTTAGCCGTAGTCTGAGCATCATTCTTTGTTGTGGCTTTGACTTCTACCCACTTGGTAAGGTAATCTGTGGCTACAATAATATACTCTGCATGGGAGTTTCTAGCAAGGGGATTAATAGGACCTATGAAGTCTATGCCCCACTTGGAAAATGCACGCCCTCCCATCATTGGCCTCAAAGGCATCTCGTCTTTTCTAACTGGATATTGTGCACGTTGGCATGTGTCACATTTCTTCACATAGGTATGTGCATCCATATGAAGAGTGGGCCACCAAAGTCCTGAGAATAGAATGGTCTTAATCACTCGGTCAGGACCAAAATGTCCACCTGCAACACCACTGTGTGTAGTCTCTAAGACCCTTAAATAGTCTGATTCATGAACGCACAGTCTTAAGTAACCATCTTTACCTCTCCGGTATAGGTTCTCTCCTACTAAGGCATAGCCTTGAGCCTCTTGCTCCATATTTCGTCTTCTTGCTAGACTGGCCTCCTTGGGTAATCTTCCCGATCTCATAAACTCTACCAATGGAGCACTCCAATCTGGAATTAATGATACTTGATAAAGGGTCGCATGCTCCACTGGTGGTCTCTCTCTGCACATTGGACAATTCTTGATCCACTCATTGATTTCTTTGTCCATGCTAGGCCAATACACTCCTAAACGTTTCAAATTCTGCAATGTTCGTTGTTTAGAATAGTGATTTCCTAGCAATCCCTCATGAGCTTGCTGCAACCAACTACTATGTTCATCATCCTCGACACAACAAGCTAATACACCCTCAGTATCTTGTTTGTACATGCTTCCTGCCAATATGTGATATTTTTGTGATTTTACAATTTCTTCTTGTGATGTTTTCACATTCTTATTTGCAGGGCCGAAGGTTAGGACTGGTACCAACTTATTTGCCCATTTAGGAACAAATTCCAAATTGAACAGATAAGCATCAGGTAGTTCATCAGACACTCCTTGTGGTGACTCTCCTGAAGTAATGCGAGAAAGGTGATCTGCCCGAAGGTGGGTTCTACCTTTCCTGACAACAACTTCAAAGTCATACTCCATTAGTAAGAGGAACCATCTTACTAAGCGTCCAGTATTGCAAGGTTTATTGACCAAATATAACAAAGCTTGATGATCAGTGAAAAACTTGAACTTGTTGGCCAATAAATAGTGTCTAAACTTCTTTACAGCATATACCATGCCTAACCCTTCTCGCTCGGTTGTGGTATAATTTCTTTCGGCTGGGTTTAGTTGTCTACTAGCATATGCTATGGGCAAATCTAAATTCCCTTCACCTGTGGGTTGTGCTAGCACACATCCTATGGCATGATTGGATGCATCCACATGGACATGGAATGGCTTATTCCAATCAGGAGTGGTCAATATTGGTGTTGTGCACAAACGTTTCTTCAGTTCATTGAAAGAATTCTCGCATTCGTCGTTCCACTCAAAATTAGACAACAAGGCATAAAGGGGTCTAGCTATGATCGCGTACATGTGGATAAACCTACGGTAATATCCACAATGGCCCATAAAGGCTTGTACCTCTTTAACATTCCTTGGCCTTGGCAGCTCCGCTATGGCTCGTACCTTATCTTCATCCGTTGAGATTCCATTCTTAGAAACAATATGACCGAGGATTTTACCTTGACGCACCATGAACACACACTTTTCTGGGTTCAGACACACTCGATATTCTCTACACTTGTTGAAGATCTGTCTGAGCTCAGGGATGTGAAATCTTCTTTCTTGGGAATGAGCACATAAATCATCCACATACACTTCTAAGCTCTTTCGTAAGAACTCTTTGAAGACATGACACATGAGCCTTTGGAATGTTGCAGGTGCATTGGTGAGCCCAAATGGCATCACACGAAATGCAAAGATTCCCCATTCGGTGGCAAAAGCCGTCTTGTGTTGATCTTCTGGGGCAATGGCTACTTGGTTGTAACCTGAAAATCCATCAAGAAAGCTATAAACTTCCTTGCCTGCAACACGCTCCAATAGGTGTTCTGTGATTGGAAGTGGATAACTATCTCTAATCGTAGCGGCATTAACTTTTTTTAGGTTAATACACACTCGCAACTTCCCGTTCTTCTTGGGTACCACAACAATGGGGGACACCCATTCAGTATGCTCAATCTCATAGATGAATCCAGCTTCAATCAACCTATCAATTTCTTCTTTTATTTTGGCTGCATAGGTATCATTATATGTGTAGGGCTTCTGTTTGGTGGGCTTGGCATCAGCAGTCATGGGGATAGTATGAGAGCAAATTCTTGGATCTACCCCTTTCAAGTCTCTATAGTGCCATGCAAACACATCCCTATATTCCCTTAATAGAGCTACAAGCTCCATTTCTTCTCTTACACTTAGGTCATCTCCTATATATGTGCATCTCTCTTCGTTCTCTTCAATGGTCACTACAATCTTCTTGGTCTTTTCTTTATTATCATATGATTCTCCTATGATGGCCTCTCTCTTAGGCATTCGTACCAAAATTTTGCGGTCGTCAACTTCATATTTCTTGAAATTATCTGGTACTTCAAACAATGATTCTTCCTCTTCTTGTTTCACTGCTTTTCTTTTCTTTTTCTTTTGACCTCCTTCACTTCCTTCCTTTGAATTTACCGTTTTGATACTCGTGAGGGGTTCTTCTTCTTTTTGGGTTAACACTCCTGTGTCCTCTAAATAGTGTTCCTCTGAGTCAAAGTAAGTGTCCATCACAATGGATTCTAGATCATCGTCATTCTCTTCTTCTTCTATGAACTCACTAGGATCACACTCTTCCAACAGGGGCTGACACATGAACACTGAAATATCATAACCCTCCTCATCACAATGAGGTGTCCATTGTTCTTCATTGACTGCTATGTCCATGGTAGCTAAGATTTCTGCCCAACCATGAGGCTCAAATTCCTCATCTGGAAATATCATCGGTGTATAGGCTGGGTCTTTTATTGGTCTATCTCCTGGGGGAGTTCCTTCTTCTCTCGCTTTTAGGCGCTTTTCCTCTTCCTCTGCGACCTTGCACATCCACAAGTGAGTATCTTCATGCAGCCAGGATGGATCAGGTGAACTTCCCGAATGCACAGAGATAGAATCTTCTTTCGCTTTGTGGATAGGATTCCACTGTAGGGGGGGTACATCTCTGAAGGTGTAATCCTTCAGATTGACCTTGGTTGTGACCCCTAAGTGCTGTAAGTACAAGGAGTTAGTTCCCCAATCCTGTACTATTTGCAATTGTCGTAGGAAGGGTCTTCCTAGGATCATCTCAAAGACATTATTTTTCTCAAAGTCACATATAGCAAATGTGTGCTCAAACTCTACACCACAAGTGGTTAGAGTGATCCCTTCTAGCAATCCTAGAGGTCTTTCAAAATGACCATCAGCCATTTGAAGCTTCATTCTAGTTGGTCTTAATGTGGGTTTGCCCCATTGCTTCCACAAAGAGGTGGTCGCAATAGCAACACCAGCACCTGAATCTATGATTGCTTTGGTTGTGTAACCTTGGTAGGTGATTGGAAGATAAGTATTACCTTCTTCACCCTCACACATGTCCCCTATTTTGTCTAGAGGTATCTCTGGTACCCTTTGCTTAGAGCCTGCTTTTGGCATATTGGACTCAAGTTCTGGGACCTGATCCTTCACATGATTCCATAACTCAGGTTTTGCTTTGAGCAACTCTTCTACAGTGAGATGACACTGAACCTTAGTGTTCTTCACGACATCCGTGCTCCTTGGAACCACTGAGTCTTCATTTCTTACTAGTATTGTGGGAGCTCTAATCTGGAGTGATTCAGATTCCCATGGGCCTGGAAATTGAGGCAGTTCTTCTAAGGTATTAGATTCAAAATCTAACCTTTCGTCTTCTTGTTGTTCTGCTTCATCTTCGTAAATAGATGGGATGTCTTGGGGAAATTGATCATGAAGATCATCAATCTCAGGAATAGGAGGGGAATTACCCTTCTCCTTGGCCCATTTCTCTTCTTGTATTTCCCGCAAGAATTCTTGAGAGTACTGTTGAATTGAAGGAGGTATTCCTGGATCCGTGGAATTAGGAACATAAGCTTCCATTGGTGGTGAGCTTCCTCTTTCAATAACTGGTTGAGCCTGTGGAGGTAAAGAAACTTGTGGTTTGTTTACCAATTGCTCTAATCTTTCTAGTAAGCCCTGGAAATGCAAATCTGATTTGATAGAGTTTGTCTGATTGAACTTTTGACTAGTCTCAAGTATGGCTTGAGCTTGTTCTACCATTTTCATGCACATTTTCATCCGTTCGATCTCTAAATCTGCTCTGGGGTAACTCTTGTCTAGGTTTGCCGTTGTAGGCCCTTCTTGAAGTCGAGCCTGGTAGGCCTTGAACATCATGTCCAAGCCTTCTGGGGTTGGATCTGCCAGAACAGACCCTGGTTGCGGTCTATTTACCATGGGTGGTGGGGTGGGATGAGGTGGACTGGATGGAGTTTCGGCATGCGAGGGGTTATGAGATGCAATGTCTTCTATTTTTGTTTTTGCGTCTTTCAAGCTTTCTTCTAGTTCCGATAACTTTTTATTCCACTTACGATTGGCCTTTTCTCTGGTATCCTTCCATGTTCTTGTTTTCCTCTTACTAGGCTCTCCTGATTCACTCGACCCCGATTGTTCTGCTGGTTTATCTTGTTTTAATGCTTGTGCCCTAGTAACTGCCTGTACAGGTGCCACGTTACTGCTACTGGCACTTGATTCTGCCACTAAGCCTACCACATTAATGGGAGTAATCTTGGGTGCACTGGAGGGGTTTCTTGGACAATCTCTAGGGAGATGGTCTTTGCCACAATCAGGACAAAAAGCTTGTATTGTGATAGCATGTCCTTGACTCGGAGATGGTGGGTGGGGACAGTCACGAATGAAATGATCACCTTGACATCTAAAACAAGATCCTCTAGGGGCTTGTGGTCTCATTTGTCTCAACTGGGGCCTAGGGTTAGGATTTGTGTACATGACATTGGAGTATTCTGGCTCCCAATTTTGCTCCATAGGTGGTGCCTCATATTGATACGAGTAAATCTCACTATGTTCAGGTGACTCTGTGTAATAAGCATGTGGACTACCTTCATGGGAGTAGTCTGAACTATGGGCATGAGAGTCATTATCTGGTATCAATGGGGTTAGTGGCACCAATGCTCTATTTGGATTTTCCTCTCCCACAGCATATTTGACTGGAATCACGTTGGCAAGAGCTGGTGGTTGGTTTCCCAAGACAGGTTGTGGCCTATATGGTGCTTGATATTGCTGTTGTGGTCTATAATATGGCTGTTGGTATTGGTTCTGATACCTACCTTGTGGGTAAGGTTGCTGATAATTCTGTCTAACAGCCTGCCTATTGTAGGGACAATCTTGAGCCGTGTGGTTCGTATATTTTCTCTCAATAGTGCAATATGGAGCATTCCTTTCTCTCACGTTCTGGTTGTGCAATGGGCATACATTAGCCATGTGGTCGCCTCCGCAAGTATAACACCGATTCACTAGAGTGACTCTCTGTGTTTGTTTATTTTGGACTCCCAGCTTCTTGGCAACTTGCTCAGCTATCTCCTCTATTTCCGTGGAGATTTTTGAAGCATGACTAGTAGAACTATCTGAATCCTTATAGAGTTTGGATAATCCTAATTCCTCACCCAGGTTATCTTCTATGTCAATGCATGTCCGCACGCACTCTTCTATGGATCTAGGCTCTTTCAAGTATACATAGGATCTTAACTTTGTGCTCAGTAAGCCATCTAAAAACAAAGCCACTTGTTTGGCTGGTGTGGGTAGCTCTGGAGCAGGGCATCTTTCTAGGTACTGTCTAAACCTTCTACCTGCTAGTCGCACTGTTTCTTGGGGTGTCTGCTTGAAGCTGTGGATCAAGGATGAAGTGTTATGCCTGATACCACTCTTGGAAAATTCTACAATGAATTCGTCTAGCAGTTGACCTATATTGCGATAGTTGCGACTACTCAATGGTTGAAACCAAGCTAAGGCAATGCCCTTAAGAGTCAGACCAAATGCCTCGTACTGGGTGAACAAATCCTCAACCTGTTCAGCTCTTAACACTTGTTTGAACTCAGCCACATGATCATAAGGATCTCCTGACCCGTCAAAATAATTCTTCATTGCCTTGATCACTTGAGTGGGTCTGAGGGTTCTTGGGTGCTCTCGGGTTCTAGGCAATGGAAATTCATGTTCATTTCTTTGTTGCCTATGTGCTTGATATCTCTCTCTTTCAGGTCTTTCATTTTCAAATCCTGACCTATTCCTGCCCACTGTGTGTGCAAAACTTACCTCCGATCTCTCTCTAGTTCTTTCTCTCTGGGCTTCATGAGCGTGGGAAGACCCTATTCCTTGGAGGCCATGGGAAACATTGGAACTTGGTGGGGGGAAAATCAATTCATTCTTCCAAGTATATGCATGTCTATCATGTTCTGTTACCAAGAAAATTTTCTCTGACGTGTTATCTAGGTAGACAACTTTGCCTGGTATCTCTGGATCCTTGAACTCATAGATGATGACTATGCCCAATTGGCTAGGTTGTTCTGGCTTGAATCTCCAAAAGGCTTCCTCTGTTTCTCTATTCAAAAATAGTTCTATGCTTTTGTTGTCTTGAGGGATCCAGTCTGGAGTGATCACTCGGGTCAAAACTGACTTGCCTCTAGGAGTCTGGGGTCCTTGTCCTATATTTCCTTGTTCTAGGTCTCCTATCTCATTCTCATGAATGATATTTCCAAACTCATTGGTCCTATCTGGTTGGTTGGTAACCACATACATGGTTCCTTCCTTATCAATGTAGGAACCCTCTTCGAACTTGACCACCGGGTGTTCAAGTCCAAAGGATTGATCTGGATTTTTGAGTTGGACCACTGATCGCCTCAGACCATCCTCATAGATGCGAGCACCTAATTGGTTGGTCCGAATATATTCCAACTGTGTCTTATAGGGACCTTCCGGTGTTTGTAGATGGGCAGTCCCTGAGCCACCTGCAGGTTTTCTCATACTATAAGACATTTCTGAATCACTTGTGTCTGATCTGAGTAAAAGATGACCACTTAGTTGTTGTGCCCAAGACTTGGATGTATGGTTGACACTAGCCTCAGAAGATCTAATGCTTTGTTTATCCTTGCCTAAGTGTCTACCAGATCTCAGGTTCATAAGCTTTAGTCAAGAGTCCAAATTTTCCCTTTGGTATGGTTCAAAATTCTTTAGAGCCCCCTTGGTTCCCTAGTCCCACCTGAGGGTCAACTTCAAATTATCCTATCTCAAAATCAACGCATTATTCTTGAAAAAAACAGTTGAGATCATGTAGGATTTGAAACGAGCTTTCCAACAAGCTATAGAGCTCAAAAAATGGACTTTGGATGAAAAAGTTATGCCAATTCAGGCTCCTGGGGGTCAAAACAGGCAAACAGTGCCTTTGGAGAAAATCGCGATTTTGTGAACTTTCAGAGAATCGCGATTTTGTGAACTCAGAAAATCGCGATGTTGAGCAGAAAATCATGATTTGAAAATCGCGATGTTGATCACAAAATCGTGTTTCTGAAAATCGCGATTTTGATCACAAAATCGTGTTTCTGAAAATCACGATGTTGATCACAAAATCGTGTTTTAGAGAATCGCAATTTTGACTCAGAGAATCGTGATTCACAAAATCATGTTTTTGACTGAAAATCGTGTTTTCTCAGAATCGTATTTTTCACATGAAAATCGCGATGTTGAGCACAAAATCGTGTTTTTGAAAATCGCGATTTTGAGCAAAAATTCGTGTTTTCACAGAATCGCCTTTTTCACAAAATCGTGTTTTTGGCATGAAAATCGCGATTTTGTCATAGAGAATCGTGTTTTTCTCAAAATCGTGTTTTTGCTGAAAATCGTGATTTGTGAGAATCGCGATTTTGAGCAGAAAGTTGTGTTTTTCACAAAATCGTGTTTTTGCTGAAAATCGTGATTGGTGAGAATTGCGATTTTGAGCAGAGAATCGTGTTTTTTTGAAAATCGCGATTTTGAGCAGAGAATCGTGTTTTTTTTTTTTTTTTTTTTGAGAAAAAACACAGAATCGCGATTCTTTTCAACCAACTTTTAGGCGGGAAAACTGAAAATCATGATTTTTCAAAAAATTTTGAATTTCCACAGAATCGCGATTTTCATCACAGAATCGCGTTTTTTGGCGGGAAATTCAAATTTCTGAGCGCCGGCTATGGCGAGCTCCGTATGAGCAGAAAATCATGAAAAAAACACAGCGCTTGCTCTCCCTTGCACCTCCTAACTCCTTCACACACAATAATGCATGAAAAATGGTATGAAAATGGTGAAAATGCACTAAAAAACAAGAAATTTCTATGAAGAAGAAGATGGAAGAAGGTGGAGATGATGATGATGATGAAGATGAAGAGGAAAAAACAGAAAATGAACTGAAATGATAGTTTTTTTACCTTCCAACGTCGCAAATCTACGATCTTACCATCACAACGCTCGTCCTCGAAGCTCTCTCCCCGGCAACGGCGCCAAAATTTGGTGTAGCTCAAGCGTAAGCACCACCTCCTTTACTTGTCAATCCGCGGAGACGTGAGGACCGGTATGAAGACCACGAGCAAGTGAAGGCACAAGTGCGTGAGTGAAAGCACACAAACATGCACACACATACACACACACGCGCACAAAGTAAGATCAAAGAGAGGAACAATGGAAAGCTTAGATTGCAAAAGAGTTCTCTTACAAAAGTTCTATTCTCTAACAAGCTAACCTCAAAAATGAGCTCTCTAGCTCTTTTTATAGTTTTTTGACTAGTTTTGGCCCTGTCCAGACCTAGTGTCCGGCCTAGTTAAAAATTAGGTTCCAGGGCTTATTTGAGGGCTCAAACGAAGTCTAAAAATTATGAAAATTGGTACGATGGTACTTCTAATACTCCTCAAGCTCGAGGACTCCTCGTCTTGAACAAAATGGAGTTACTAAAAATAGATAATGGTATTTACAATGGTTTCTAGTGATGAAAATCACTATTTTTGTAGGGGATTCTTCTGAAAATTTGACATACACTTCTTGGAGCTCCCTACTTGCTCCCTTTCCTCATGTGTCCACCTTTTGATGTGCTTCCATGCTTTGTCCTTGACTTTGAGCTTCAACACACCTATTCATCAAGTAAATGGCGGTTGTGGTAGCTTCAGCCCAATAGTACAATGGTACCTTCATCTCGTTGAGCATGCATCTTGCAATTTCAGCAATTTGCCTATTTTTCCTCTCAGTTACTCCATTTTTTTGTGGTGTGTACCTACAAGTGAATTGCCTTTTGATTCCATTCTCTTGTAGAAAATCTGAAAATTCTTTGGAGAAGTATTCTCCTCCACCATCGGACCTTAAGGTTTTGATAGACCTTCCTGTTTCCTTTTCAACTTCAACTTTGAATCTTTTGAATATAGAAAACACCTCTGATTTTTGCTTCATACAAAACAGCCATACCTTTCTTGAGTGATCATCAATGAAGGTGACAAAAAACCTATTACCAGCCATTGATGCCTCTTGAGTTGGTCCCCATACATCCGTATGTATCAAGTCCAAGACATTTGGAGCCACATAATTGCTCCTCTTGAATGGCTGCCTCGTTTGCTTTCCTAGTTGACAAGCTTCACATAACTCATGTAGTCCAATGCTATTAAATTTTGGAAGACCTCTTACCACTTCATGTTTGCTCATGTCCTTCAGCTTTGGAATGTTGATGTGTCCTATTCTTTTGTGCCATAAGTCCAGCTCTGAAATCTTCTTGTTCCCACATTGAATGTACATGACCTTTCCATGTGGATGTTGGACATCCAAAGTGAACATCCTTCCTTCTCTTCTACCTCGAGCAATGACCTTGAAGCCTTCCTTTGGATTCTTTATGAAGCACCCATTCTCATTGAATATGACATGATAACCCTTCTCTACCATTTGTCCTACTGAAATCAAGTTCTTTGAAATTGTAGGAACATGAAGAACATTAGATAGTACCTTTGCTCTACTTGTATCTCCAAGCCTTATATCTCCAATGTGTTCAATCATGTGTTTAGTATCATCACCTGTTTCAACACATCCTTTGCCACTTGGTACCTGTAGATTAGTGAACAAACTTCCTTGGCATGACATATGGTTACTACAACCTGAATCAATGTACCATTTTCTGTCATCTTCACAAGAGCTTCTATACTCATGTCTCATTGCAAGTAGTGTGTCCTTGCTTCCTTCACTTGAGGTGCTTGCATAGTTGCTTTGGTTCCTTTGATTGCCTCCATTTTGTCTTCCATTCTTCAGCCAACAATCACTAGCATAGTGTCCTACTTTACCACAATGATAGCATGTTATACCTTTATGAGAATTGTAGGAGCTTCGGCCTCTTCCTCTACTTCTACCTCGACCTCTTCCTTGTGCGTTGGCATTTGATGCATCCTTGTTGTTTTCCGAACTGTTTTGGTTGTAGTTGGAGTGGTTATAACCTCTTCCTTTTCCTCTTGAGCCTCCTCTTGAATTTCTTCCTTTACCTCGGCCTGCATATAACATTTGGTTGTGGCTATCCTTTCCTTTGAGACCACCAAAGCTAAGCTCTTCTGTGACAAGATGAGGGATTAGTTGTTCAAAACCTGGATATACATCTTTCAAGTTAATGGAAGTTATAAAAGGCTTCCATCTTTCATCATCTCTCAAGCCATTGAGAGTATAACACACAAGATCTTCGTCTTCAACCGTTGTCCCAATAGAAGCTAAAGCATCGCTTAGCTCCTTAATCTTCAAAGTATATTCAGCTATGGATTGACTCGAACTTTTCTTGATTGTGTTCAACTCATTCTTGAGTTGAAGTTTCCTAGCTTTGGTATTTGTTGAATACATCCTTTCAAGAGCTTCCCAAGCATCCTTAGCTTTCTCTAAATGTTGAATATGACCTACCATGGCATTAGTAATGACTTGCGAAATGAGGAACATGACTCTCCTATTCCTCTCCTCCCATACTTTTGCTTGCCTCCTTTGGACTTCGGTGGCCATAGCTTGATTGATTTGAGGTTGAGCATCATCGCCGCTCACAATACCCCATAAGCCTTTGCCCATTAGGTAGTTGGTCATTCTAAACCTCCACACGGGATAGTTATCCTTGTCCAACTTCTCTACTTGTTGACCCAAGTCAGCCATTGAAGAGTATCAAAGACTTTGAGAGTTACCTTGAATAGTTATAGTCCTTTTGCTCTTGCGTTTGTGAAGCTCCTCCTTGTTTTATAGCTCCTCTTTTGCTTTTCTTTATCTCCAGCTCTGTTGATGAAGCTTCAACACCAAGTTTGCTCTGATACCAACTGTGGAGAATGAGTTCTCCTATGCGCAACGGAAGTGTGTAGTGAGCCCTTGTATGTCCAGCACTTGGACAAACATCTACACCTTAGATGGCTTGCTGCTCTCAATACAAAACTCAAATGGACTTGATACTTTAGTCAATCAAAGTAGACAAAGAGAGATTTCTAACAAGCTATAAATGACTTAATTTGGACAAGTTTTGATTAGGAAACACAACTGTCAAAGATGAACTACCTGTCCACACAGGTATGCTGAAGAACTGAGCTTCACTCTCGGACTGATAGCTCTCTGAATATATATCCTTTGAGAAAGATATTTAGTACAGAGAAAGTAGACACAAGTAGCTTTCCAACAAGCTAAAAATCAAGTAATTTAGATGAGTCTTGATCAGAAAACTCAACTCACCAAGATAGACCACCTGCACACATAAGTACACTATAAAACTGGACTTTACTATCTGACAGATATCTCATAGAATATAAATGATCTCAATGAGATATTTGAGAAAGTGAAAGTAGATGCCAAGATCTTTCCAACAAGACAAAAATTATGCAATTTGGATATGTTTTGGTCAGGAAATTTAACCGACCAAAATAGACTACCTATCTACATAGGTATACTGAAAAACTAGACTTCACTATTTCACTGATATCTCATAGACTACATAAGCTTTCAAAGAGATGCAGAAAGTACACAAGATAAGCTTTCCAATGAGTGCTTAAACGCACAAAATGGTTACATATGCACTGAGATATGAGCTCTGCAACAGAGCTATGTACAAACTGACGTGCGGCTAGAAGGAGTCTAAGGGAAAGCCAAAATGACAAAATGGCTAGATCCGACTACTGGGAGCTCTTGCCTCTTTCTCTCCTTGTTTTGAATGTGCTCCCACTTCACTTTTATAACCAATGAGCATGTGAAGAAGTTTGTGCCTTCTTCTTAACTCACCACTTTCTCCACTACATGCTACTAACTACAAGGCAAGATATTGTATCTCTTACTCATCATGAATTTTGACTAGACTTTTTCTTTTATTATTTTTTCCTTTTTTCCTCCACTTTTTCTTTATCTTTATATTTGGTAAATTTATCCAAGCATGGCTCATATGAAAATGAGCTTGTACATTTATCTTCAACATCCCTCACATAGTGATAATGCACCTCAATGTGCTTAGTGCGAGCATGGAACACAGGGTTCCTCGCAACTGCCAATGCGCTCTGACTGTCAGTGAAGATGTGGTGGCAGAAGACTGGCCAACACCCAAATCAGCCATAAGGCGTCTGAGCCACACACACTCAACAGTCGCTGTGAAAGCTGCCCTATACTCAGCCTCACAACTGGAAGTGGCCACAGTAGGCTGCTTCTTGCTCAACCAAGATATACATGAGGTACCAAGCATGAAGCAAAAACCAGTGGTAGACACACGAGTCTCATAGCAACCAGCCCAATCTGAGTCAGAAAAAGCATGCAAATTTGGCGGTAGTGATCCCCCCTTGGGATAAAACAACCCAAGTAGCCGAGTATCACTCAAGTAGCGAAAGATGTGCTTAACCGCTTTCCAATGCGTGACTCCTAGGCAATGCATAAACTTGCTCATCTGTGAGACAGCAAACTGAATATCTGAACGATTAATGCATAAGTAAATCAAGCATCCAACAGCCTACTGATAGAGAACAGCATCAAATGCATCTCCAGCATCATGAAGACTCAATCATAAGCCTGTCTCCATAGGAGTGGCAATAGGCTTACAGTCTTCAAGGCCAAAACGCTGCAATAATGTGTCAATATATTTCGTTTGACACAAAGCCATTCCACCATCAACGTGCATAAACTGAATGCCCAAATAGTGATGCAAATGCCCCAAATCAGACATCTCAAATGAGCCATGCAAATCAGCCTTAAAATCAGCAATATGTGTCTCAATAGGACCAGTGAGCAGCATGTCATCAACATAGACAACAATGATCAGAAGCACATCATTAGCACGTTTAACATATAAGGTGCTTTCAGTTGGACTGTTCTCAAAACCGTGTGCAATCAGATAGGCATGTATCTTCTCATACCAAGCATGTGGTGCTTGCTTTAAACCATATAATGCCTTCTTTAACCTGCAAACCTGGTTTTCATGCCCTTTTTGCACAAAGCCACGGGGCTGAAAAACATACACTTCTTCATGCAAGTCACCATTCAGAAATGTTGTTTTAATGTCCAACTGATGTACATTCCAACCATGATGGGCTGCAAGTGCACAAGTGCTCCGAACAGTAGTCATATGGCATGTAGGTGCAAAGGTCTCATCAAAAATCAATGCCTCTTTCTTGTGCATAACCCTTTGCAACAATCCTAGCCTTATACCTGTCAACTATACCATCAGGTTTATGCTTCAGCTTGTATACCCACTTAGTGCCAATGGCCTTCTTGCCAGGAGGCAAGTCACATAACGACCATGTACCATTCTTCATTATAGCATCATATTCAGATTGCATAGCAGCCATCCAATTTTGTTCGTCATCAAAAGAAACAGACTCATTCTCATCAAAGAGACTAGATGCAGCCATAGCATAGCAATCTGATGCAAAGGAGGCACTATGAGAGCCTGAACGAGTACGATACGACAAAGGTGCATCTAATTTGCTGTCACACAAAGTCTGCACCAGCCATTTTGGCATAGTTTTTGCCTGCTCAATATCAGCTCTCTCATCAACAACTGCATCATGTAAATCTGCATCAGAAATGGAATGATCTGCATCATCATATGAAACCTGCAAAGGCTGAGAAGTTGCCTCATTAGGACCAGCACTAGCCTGTCCACCTGTAAAAAGAGGCATCAAAGTATCATACATGTCTTTGGAGCTAACAGATGTCTCCTTAGTACATGAAAGCAACGGCCGAATAGCATCTTCCACAAAGACAAGATCACCGCTAACCAGAATGCGTTTAGTCTGTGGAAGATACAGACGATAGCCTTTACTTTCAAAACTGTACCCAACAAAAATACATTTTACTGCCTTATCATCCAATTTTCTTCGATGTTGTTCAGGCACTAATGCATATGCCAAACAACCAAAAACACGCAGATGAGCAACAGATGGCTTGCGATCATGCCAAGCCTCATATCGAGTGAAAGACTGCAACGCTTTAGTGGGACACCTGTTCAGTACATATGCTGCACACATGACAGCCTCAAGCTAGAAACTATGTGGTAAAGCCTGACTTTTGACCATGCACCTCGCCATCTCCATGAGTGACCTGTTCTTTCTTTCAAGAACTCCATTCTGTTGAGGTGTATACGGCACTGTACATTGGTGTTTTATCCCACGTTCAGCCAGAAATGCATTAAAATCTGAAGACATATATTCCCCCCCTCGATCAGAACGGAGGTTGCCCATTTTTCATGCTGACAGATTTCAGCCAAAACCAAAAACTGTTTGAAGCACATGAACACTTCCGACTTTGCTTTGAGTGGATATACCCATGCATGCCTGGAAAAATCATCAATGAAAGTCACGAAGTAAAGGTAATTTCCAAAAGAGGGTGTCTGCATAGGACCACAGACATCACTATGTACAAGCTGCAATTTCTGCGTAGCCCAAACTGAACCATCTTTTGGAAAGGAAGAACGCTGCATTTTGCCCAAAATACAGCCTTCACAAACATGTTTTCCAGGTGCCTCAAGTTTGGGCAAAGAGGACACCATTTCAGATTTCTGCAGGCGTAACAAACTAGCAAAATTCAGATGACCAAAGCATGCATGCCAAAGCTTTGCATCTGACATAGCCTGAGAATCATGAACTGCACATGCCGAATCATTCACAGATCTTTCATAGTCTATGAGCTTATACAGCCCACGACATAAAATGCCAGAAGCAATAATCACATCGCCATTTGAGAGATCATGGACTGTACACCTGTCATCAACGAATTTCACAACCAAGCCAATCTTGGCTAATGCAGAAACTGATAACAGGTTCTTTTTTATCCTTGGCACAAATAAAGCATCTGACAAAGTGAAAGAACTACCATCAGCAGTAGTCAGAATGATCTTACCAACTCCCATAACAGGATAAGAGGAGTTATTGGCGCATGTGACAGTATTCCCTGTAGGGGCAGGCTCGAGTGAAGAGAAGAAACTGCGCTGCGAGGTAATATGTTTGGTCGCCCCACTATCAAAGTACCAAACATCTGAGTCTACTGGAGACATGCACTGATCATGAGAAGATGGGTCAAAACTGCAAACAATAGTAAACGCCCATTCTTCTTCCTGCACAAGATTTGCAGACTCTGTTTTTGGTGTAGAGGCCTCTGCAACAACCATTCCAGCCTCTTTCTTCTTTGCCTCTTTAGTAGCCAATTTTGGAAAGTTCTTTATAATATGATCATTTCCTTTACAGTACTTGCAGAACAATTTCTTCTTTTCTGATTTCTTCTCATCTTTATCCTGGTTCTTCGATTGTGCAGCATTTGCAGATTTCTGCTTACTAGTAGAAGAGCTCCATTTTCCTTTGCCCTTCTGACTAGCCAGGAAAGCTTGATCTGCAACACGCATAATGGACCTAATCTTCCTGCAACAGAACAGAGACTAATTCCTCAAATGACAAGGCATTCGGATTGTCTTTCATCATCAACCGAAGAGTAGAGGCAAAACTCTGATATGAATCAGGAAGACCATTCAGAACGGTCTGCACAAGTGAGCTATCTAGTATAACCTCATCAGCAGAAATCAATTGTTCCTTCAGGTCTTTGATCTTTGTAAGAAAATTATCCATAGAATCACCTTCATTCATGTGCTCACTCTCCAACTGTTTTCGGAGGTAAGCAACACGAGCCTCATTCCTAGCCTGGTACAAAGTAGTAAGTGTATCCCAAGCATCCTTTGCTGTTCTACAAGAGCGAATGTGAGGAATAATGGCACGTTTGACAGACAAAGCTATCAATGCATGTGCCTGGGCATCTCTGCCATCCCAACGAATCTGCTCTGCAGTAGGTGCAACAGAAATAGCAGCACAAACAGGAATCTGTGGAATATCATCTTCGACACCATCTTCATCAGCTCTAGCACCTCCAGCACCTGTATTTGTAGTACCTGTAGTCGCAGGTGTAATAGGACGTCTTTCAACACCCTGCACAATGTTCCACAGTCCTTTTGCAACCAGTACATGTCGCATCATATAAGCCCATAATGGGTAGTTGGTACCATCCAACTTATCCTCAACAGCCAACATACGGAATACATCACTGCTTTCAGCCATGGCCGGTGACTAAAATACCTTGATGCAGAAAATTGACTGTATCTCAAAAAGTTGAACAGAACTGCCCAGACGAGTTCTGCTAGACCTGTAGCAGACTTCGAGACGCTTAAACTGGCGAACAAAAACTGGTATATACCTTTGGCACAAAAGGACGAAATAGCCTGCACAAGCACTGTGATAGTGCGTTCGAAGGCCGAAACGAGCTCAGATCGCGATTTCAGCACCACAAAGCGAAGCCGTTTTGATCTCGAAAACACTCTGAGTATGCTCACCAAATTTCGTGCGAATCTGAGACTGCAAACGGAGGAGTGTCGACGGTGCCCTAGAAGAAGCGACGACCTGCTCTGATACCAATTGTTGGAGATAGACGTCTGCGGAAGCACGCAAACAGCACAAGGAAGAAGAAGAAGCTTGGAGCACAAACACATAATACTGAATGTATTACTAGAGAATGTACAAAGATAAGTAGCTCATTAGGGCAATAGGCGTATATACAAGCCGGGGGGAAAAAACCTCCTAAAGAGGGAAAAAAGTGCCCCGGTGGTCCTAGAGTGTTCACACACATCACTACCTAAATATATCAACAGCCCCACCTTGCGGGCTCAAAACATGGGTTGAGATGGCTCAGAAATTGAGATCTTATCAAAATGAGTGAGCTTAAAAGGATAACTCATGAAAATATTTTGATGCCGTCTACCTTCACACCAAATTTCATAGCAAACTAAGATTGTGAAGCACACATTCTCCACACCTTCTCATGTTCTCTTCACTGTCGACCTTCCCCATGAGCTCTCTGTTGGTGCAAGACAATCAACAATTGAAGGTCTTTAAGTCCGCAGAGATTTCAGTAAAAATTTCCTTAAAAAAGGTCACCGGAAGATCACCGGAAGATCACCGGAAGGTCACCGGAACAGTACCGGAAGGTCACAGGAAAGTCACCGGAATGTTACCGGAAATGATTGCTTTTACAGTTTTCAGTTCATGAAGAGTTGAAAGATGAAAGGAGGAAGAAAAGAACAAATTTTGGAGCTTGGAAGAAGAACCGGGAAAAGTTGTACACATATGTACAGTAGTATAGTTTGTGTTATAAGCTTGTACAAATTTATCTATAAATACCTGAAAATGTCGAGGCGCATAATATGAGAGATAGACATGAAGATATAGAGTAAGAATGAGAGACAATAAGAGAGAATGAGAAGTTAGATGTCATTAGACATATGAAAAGTTAGTTGAGTTTTCCTCTCATCACTCAACTGTAACTTTCTGAGTAATCGAAGAAATACTGCGCCGAAATTTCTGTGTGTTCTTCATCTGTGATAGATGATTTGTGAAATCCTTTTGAGGATATCTAAGTCTATAGTTAATCAATCTATAGCTTAAGTTTCAGAGTTTAATTGTAAACAGAAACCGAGAATTGTCAGTAGGAACATTCATATGTGTTGAGTGTTCAAAGTTTACTGAAACAGGCGCATTTTCGGTGATCAATGTTTTGATCATTTCTCAGTGCATACTTTAAAGTTTTGCATGAGTGAGAGCTTAATCTTTAAGTTAGAAGATAAGCTACTCGTAACCAGAAGCATTTGCTTAAACGGGTTCTATTCAAGGAGAACCAAGTCTTAGAAGTTACAGGTGTAAAGTCGACTGTTCAGAGTAACAATTTCAGACATAGATAACTTGTGAAGATTAATTTGAATAAATTGTGCAGCAGATTTTTGTGTTGTGAAGTTTGTGACTTACTCTTGGTATAGAGGTGCTCTAATCACAAGAGTAGGTTATTCTGAAGGAGATTAACACTCTCCGATAGTGGTATCAGAGCAGGTATCAGAGCAGCAGTGGTATCAGAGCAGGTATCAGAGCAGGAGTGGTATCAGAACAGGAGACATCAAAATCAAAGATAGGAGGTTCCCGATTGCTGCAGTTACAAAGAATTCAACAACCGAAGAACTAAAAGGTGAAAGCTTGAAGGCAAAACCTGAGAAAGAGATCATACGGCATCAAGAAAGACAAACGGAGTCCAATTTGAAGTAAAGGTACATATATTATTCATAAAAGTTGAAGATTTCAATACACAGGAAGACACAAGATGGGAGATTCTCTACAGATAGAGAAACTGGATAGGGAAAACTATCATGCGTGGTCAATGAGGATGGAAGCTCATCTTATGAGCAAAGATTTGATAGCTTATATCACAGGAGAAGAAGAAAAGCCACAGTTCAGAGATCCTAGTGTTCCAACTAGGGAAGAATTAGCATATTTGAAAAACTGGATGAAGAAAGATGCGCAAGCTAGAAGCATTATATATATGGCAGTAAATGATTACTTGTTACCTCATATTCGAGGTCTTGAAAGTGCAACTGACATTTGGAATGCGTTGGAGGAGCATTTCCAGAATACTACTAAGTCAAGGAAGGCATCCTTATGGGCAGAGTTTACAACCTTTAAGAAGAAGGCTTTTCAGTCCGTTTCAGACTATGTGACAAGAATGAAAGATATTGCAGATGCATTAGGAGCTGTTGATGAAGATATTGAAGAGGATAAATTGGTAAGACAAATTCTTACAGGCTTAAGAGGTGATGACAAATGGAAGCCGTTCATTTTGTCTACAGAGTTATCACTTGATCATTTCACTCCAGATTTAAATCAGTTGCTAGGTCATATGCTAACATTTGAAAATGATGTTAAAGGAGATGGTGACAAGAGTGCAGGTCATGCAATGTATTCGAAAGATAAAAAGAAGAATAGCAAAGGAAAGCAACAATCAAATGAAGATGAAGGAACAACTAGCCAAGCCAACTTCCTAAGAGGAAGAGGAGGTGGCAAAGGTAGAGGAAAAGGCAGGAACAACAAAGATGGAGGTAAAGCCTGCTGGATTTGTGGTAAGACAAATCATTTAGCTAATGATTGTTGGCACAATATTCAAAGTAATAATGGATATAGTCAAAGTTACAATGCAAGAGGAAGAGGTGGCAGAAATCAAAGAGGAAATTTCAGAGGCAGAGGTGGTAGGAGTTACTTTGGAAGAAATGCAGGTAGAGGATTCCAAAGTCAACAATATAACAATACCTACTACAATTATGCTTCAGAACAGAAGGAGGATTCAACATTGATATTGAATGCTACTTGTGAAAGTCAAAGTGAAGATCAAAGAGTCTTCTACATTGACTCAGGGTGTAGCAATCACCTGAGTGGAAACATATCATTGATGACTGATTTGGAGAATAAAGTTTCTAATCATGTTGTTCAAACAGGTGACAACACAAAGCATAAAGTGAAATCGATTGGATCAGTGAAAGCTAAAGACGGTAGTACCTTATTGGGTAAGGTTTTGTATGTTCCTACGATTCCTAAGAATTTGATAAGTGTAGGACAAACTGTTGAAAAGGGATATGAAGTAAGATTTACTAATGAAGGAGTATACGTGGAAGATCCCAGTCAGGGGTATAAACAGATTGTTTCAGGAAAAAAAGAAGGAAGACTGTTTACATTGAAGATTCAAGGTAACATTGGTCAGGCCATGTTTACATATGAAGGACAGAAAATTTCTGAGTTAGATCTTTGGCACAAGAGGCTTGGACATTTCAATGAAAGAGGGATTAAAGATATGGTTAACAATGGTTCAGTGCTTGGATTGCCTAATGTTGTAGGTCAACATATGACATACAAATGTGAGGCATGTCAGTTTGGTAAGGCTCATAAGAATTCTTATACCAAGCATGGTTTTATGCACTCAGAGAAGCTTGAGTTGGTACACACAGATGTGTGGGGACCATCAAAGGATTTTAGTATAAATGGATCAAGATATTATGTGATTTATGTTGATGATGCTACCAGATGGATCACTATCTATGTGATCAAGGATAAATCAGAAGTATTCAATACATTTAAACATTATCATGAGTATGCAGAAAGAACTACAGGTCATAGACTGAAGAGACTAAGATCAAATGGAGGGGGAGAATATTTCTCTAACGAATTCAGTGATTACTTATGGAATGCAGGTATAAAAAGGGAAGTTACTTGCAGATATTCTCCTCAACAAAATGGTGTTGCAGAAAGAAGGAACAGGACTATTGTTGAGTTTGCAAGGTCCATGATGAATGAGAAAAATTGCCCTAATTATTTGTGGGCTGAAGCTGTAAACACAGCTACTTATTTGGTCAATAGGTTACCATGTAAAGCCCTGCAAGGTATGACACCATATGAAGCTTGGTGGGGTAAAAGACCTACCCTAGATCATTGCAGAGTATTTGGATGTGTGGCATATGCATATGTGCCATCACAATTAAGACACAAATTGGAACATAAAGCTGAAAAATATGTTTTCATTGGTTATGATGATAGACAGATGGGATACAGGTTGTGGAATCCATCCACAAAACATTTTCTGGTTTCGAAAGATGTTACGTTTGATGAGCAAAGTTCTTGGTATGCAGGAACAGTTAATAATAATACAGGTGATGAAGAAGAAGTGAATCAAAAGAAAGGTAAATCAAAGGTTCAAATAATTGATGAAGAAGAAAATTATGAAGTGCAGGAAGAAGTTGAAGAAAGGCCAAGATTTGATCCTGAGTGTGAAGAACCAGAAACCTCAAGGACTGGAGAACTCAGAAGGTCATCAAGAAATAGATGGCAACCTACAAGGTACAGTTATGATACTTCATTTTTGGCTACGAAAGATTATGCTTACATGATGAAAGCAGATGAAGACCCTTCTACATATGAAGAGGCAAAAGGTAAAGAAAAATGGGAAAAAGCTATGCAAGAAGAACATGATGCATTGGTGGAAAATCAAACATGGGATTTAGTTCCTAAACCAAATAGCCAGAAGATTATTGGATGCAAGTGGGTCTACAAGACCAAAAGATTTGCAGATGGAAGTGTGTCTAGATACAAAGCTAGACTTGTTGTCAAGGGGTTTGCTCAGACTTATGGAGTTGATTATGATGAGACTTATAGTCCAGTGGCAAAGATGACAACCATCAGAACACTCATAGCTGTTGCTGCGAGTAAAGGTTGGAAGTTATGTCAGTTAGATGTGAAGAATGCTTTTCTGAATGGATATATTTCAGATGATGTGTTCATGGAGCAACCTCAAGGGTTCAGAGATAAAAGGTATCCAGATCATGTGTGTAAGCTCAAGAGAGCTTTGTATGGCTTGAAGCAAGCGCCAAGAGCGTGGAATTATAGACTTGTAAAGTTCTTGAAAGAACTTGGTTTTCAGGTGTCTGAAGCAGATAGTAGTCTGTTTATAAAAGCAAGTGATAATGGTTTTATATACATGTGCATATATGTTGATGATATAATTCTTACAGGAACAGATGAGTCAGGTATACAAAGACTCAAGAAGCAAATGGAAAAGGAGTTCAAGATAAGTGACTTGGGAAACTTGTCTTATTTCTTGGGTATGGAGATTACATATACTCAGCACAGAGTATTCGTGACCCAAGAAAGATATTTGAAGAACTTGTTAATCAAGTTTAAAATGAATGATTGCCGGATAGCACCTACTCCAATGGAGGTGAACCACAAACTGAGTAAGTTTGGAGGTGAAGAATTCAAGGATGTGAGACAATATCAGAGTTTGGTTGGTAGTCTGATTTATGCTACTTTAACCAGACCTGATTTATCATATGCAGTAGGAGTATTGTCTCAATTCATGCACTGTCCAAGGAAAGAACATTGGATTGCAGGACAAAGGGTGTTGAGGTACATTAAGGGTACACTCAAAGAAGGTTTGTATTATGGTTTTACATCAGATACAAACATCAAAATATACAGTGATGCAGATTGGGCAGGTAATCCAGATGACAGAAGGTCAACCTATGGATACATGTGTTATGTGGGAGATAAGCTAATCTCATGGTGTTCCAAGAAGCAACATACAGTTGCTTTGTCTTCTACTGAAGCTGAGTACAAAGGCATGGTTGAAGCAGCAAAGGAAGTGATTTGGCTAAAGACCTTAATGAAGAATTTTGACGCTATACAGAGGACTCCAATTATATTTGGAGATAATATGAGTTCATTATATTTAGCTGCTAATCCTGTTTTTCATGCCAGGACTAAACATATTGAGATTCAGTATCACTTTCTAAGAGAGAAGGTGATGGATAAAGAGATTGAAGTAATTCATACTTCAACGAAAGATCAGATAGCTGATATGCTTACAAAAAGTTTGGATGGAGCAAAGTTACAAAGGTTTAAAGATATGGAAGGAATAAAGAAGACAGAGAAAACCTCAATTGATGATTGAGGGGGAGCTGTTGGTGCAAGACAATCAACAATTGAAGGTCTTTAAGTCCGCAGAGATTTCAGTAAAAATTTCCTTAAAAAAGGTCACCGGAAGATCACCGGAAGGTCACCGGAACAGTACCGGAAGGTCACAGGAAAGTCACCGGAATGTTACCGGAAATGATTGCTTTTACAGTTTTCAGTTCATGAAGAGTTGAAAGATGAAAGGAGGAAGAAAAGAACAAATTTTGGAGCTTGGAAGAAGAACCGGGAAAAGTTGTACACATATGTACAGTAGTATAGTTTGTGTTATAAGCTTGTACAAATTTATCTATAAATACCTGAAAATGTCGAGGCGCATAATATGAGAGATAGACTTGAAGATATAGAGTAAGAATGAGAGACAATAAGAGAGAATGAGAAGTTAGATGTCATTAGACATATGAAAAGTTAGTTGAGTTTTCCTCTCATCACTCAACTGTAACTTTCTGAGTAATCGAAGAAATACTGCGCCGAAATTTCTGTGTGTTCTTCATCTGTGATAGATGATTTGTGAAATCCTTTTGAGGATATTTAAGTCTATAGTTAATCAATCTATAGCTTAAGTTTCAGAGTTTAATTGTAAACAGAAACCGAGAATTGTCAGTAGGAACATTCATATGTGTTGAGTGTTCAAAGTTTACTGAAACAGGCGCATTTTCGGTGATCAATGTTTTGATCATTTCTCAGTGCATACTTTAAAGTTTTGCATGAGTGAGAGCTTAATCTTTAAGTTAGAAGATAAGCTACTCGTAACCAGAAGCATTTGCTTAAACGGGTTCTATTCAAGGAGAACCAAGTCTTAGAAGTTACAGGTGTAAAGTCGACTGTTCAGAGTAACAGTTTCAGACATAGATAACTTGTGAAGATTAATTTGAATAAATTGTGCAGCAGATTTTTGTGTTGTGAAGTTTGTGACTTACTCTTGGTATAGAGGTGCTCTAATCACAAGAGTAGGTTATTCTGAAGGAGATTAACACTCTCCGACACTCTCTACAACCACACTAGCTTTGAAACCATGTAAAGAGAAAGGAGATAAGGAAGAGAGCTCTCACACACACCCACACACAAAGAGATGATAAGACACAGATTGAGGCAAGGAACAATGGTATTATTCTACTTCTTCTATTACATAAAGGGAATATACAAGAATGACCTAATACAACAATGCAACTAGTACAGGATATAAGAACAATATATAAAGAAACACCTAATGTCTGGGAATGGGTGAGCTGGCAAGAAACAAATGTGCCATCACTCTTGGTATATAAATCTCATAAAGCTCACTAAGGTATCCCTAACATATATCAGTGTAACCACTATACATGTCAAAGAAATTTTGCAAATCTTTAACAATCTTTGGGTGGAAATTTTTAGCCATCTTTAGCTGAGATTTTTGAACCATATTTTTCTCCAAGTTTTGTGAAAGTCTAGCCAAGTTTGGTTGTCCATCTTTGGTTGGAAATTTTCAACCATGTTTGGCTAAAAATTCTTATCTCTTTGAACCTCATTTGGATGGCTTACATGGCCATAGTTAATTTCATCACTTTGAAACAAAGACATGAGTGTCTCAAACATATATTGTGAACTAATTTTTGGTTGAAATTTAAATTCAACTAAAGGGTAAGCTGAATTTTCAATAAATACCATATCTCAAATTACAATAACTTTCCTGTCCATGGATGGTATAATGGATAACATGTACTCTTACTACTATATTCAATAAATATACATTTCTTTGCATTATCATCAAGTTTGTGACGTTGTTGTGATGGCACAAGAGCATATGTCAAAAAACCAAATATGCACATATAACTTACCATTGGCTTCTGCCCATTCCAAGCCTCATAAGGTGTAATAACTCTCAATACTTTTGTAGAGCGCTGATTCAATACATAGTTTGCACACATGATTGCTTCCATTCAAAACTTATCTAGAAGATGCTTTCTCTTAAGAATACATCGTGTCATTTCAATAAGTATTCAATTCTTATGCCCTGCAATAAGATTTTTTGGAGATGTATATGGAATTGTACATTGGTGCACTACACCTCTTTCACAAAGACAAGCATTGAATTTTTGTGACATGTATTCACCGCCATGATCGTGCTGAGTCAAAAGCTCAATGGCACAAAAAAATTCAACCATATCTAAAATAATTTTAAAATAAGAGAATATCTCATTCTTTTCTTTCACAAGGTACACCCAAGTACAATGTGTTGCATCATTAATGAAGCAACAAAGTACACATGTTTTTCATGCTTACCAAAAGATTGAGCCTTGATTGAACCATATACATTACTATGAACAAGTCGCAGTTTTGTGTCTTTAGAAAAAGAAGCACGATGCATTTTCACAAGTAAAACCTTCACATGCATGTTTTTCAATGGACGCAAGTGTTGGAAAACCAATAACCATATCATTTTTTTGCAATTAAAGTATGAGAATGTCATAACTCCATTTCAGTCATAGAAAAAGTATGAGTATGCAAGGCATTTGATCAAACTCTCTTATATGCATCCAAGCAATACAAATCATTGCATAATGTCCTCGACATCACAATAACATTGCCATCGCTAAAATCATGAACCATACATTTTTTTATCAACAAAGTGTACATGAAGTCCCACACTAGCAATAGTAGGAACTCAAATCAAGTTTTTCCTGATACCAAATACATGCAATGCATTCTCGAGATTAATAATACCTCCATTTGCATTCATAATATTAATTTCTCCAACTCCAATAATAGGATAAAAAGCATTGTTTGCAGATAATACATGTCCTCCTTGGGCACATTATTTAAATATGCAAAGAATATTTTGCATGAAGTGATATACTTTGAGGCCCCACTATCAAAAAACCTATCCAAATCAGCCTCATTCACAATCATACATATACATTGTGATAATGAATCATAATGACATGTAAAAAGACATGCTCAAAGATCATGAGCAACGTTAGCTTCATCATTCTTGTCATTGGATGTATTTTCAACAATAGACATATAGGATTCTTTCTTCTTTTCATTATGATTAGCCAGCTTTCTACATTCATCAATGGTATGTCAGCTTTTACATAACACTTGCATCTCTTCTTATTTTTCATATCACCATCAAGAGAGGAAGAAGTGGAAGAGGAAGATTGAGGCATCAGATCTAGTGAACCCTTTTGTGTAATAGCAAGTGCTTGTGTTCCCTAAAGCAAACCACTTCTATTCACTCTTGATTTCTCTTCTTGCAGAGGAAGAGACACAACCTCATCAAAAGTGCACATGTTTGGATTTCCTTTTGCATCCAAACAAAGTGTCGTAGAAAAGCTTTGAAAACCTTCTAGCAATCATTTGACTAAGGTAGAAATGAATGATGCATTCAAAATGATTTCATCAATGTTTGTCAAGTTCTCTTTTAAATCCTTGATGCATGTAACATGTACATCCACTCACTTATTTTCAACCATACAAACTTCTTTGACTTTCTTCATTGTGCACAGCATACAAAGAAGAAAGAGTACCCCAAGCTTTTCTTGAAGTAGTACATGATTGGATGTGTGGAACAATATGTCACTTCATAGAATAGCAATCAATGCATGAGATTGATCATTATTTCCATCCTATCTAAGTTGCTCTAGGATAGGTGGAAAAGGCAATCAATGTACTTGAAGAAGAACTTGAATCTATCATAATAAGTTGCATAGTAGAAGAACCATCAGGTCACTTTTCAATGTCTTCCTATTATTGTTAGTGTCCATGTGAAAGGTTAAATGGCTTCCAAATGCTTTTGTATATGATCTATAATAAAACACATAGTGGCCTCATCAGCCACAGCCTATATGTTCGATCACTTCTCCAATGCTTATGAATAAGGCTATGACCAAGGCATAAATCGTGGCATACCTTTTCATTCGAGTAACCAAAGTTTCCATTGGCTACATAGGAGGAAGGAATTCAATGATCAAGGAAGAGAAAGTACTAGCACTTCTCGGAAGGTCACCCATCCCAGTTCTGTTCCCCCAAGGATTGCTTAATAGTAGGTTTTCTTACCACTAAGCTCTAGTTGTCTGATGATTGTAGGCATGAAGATACTTAAGGTTAAAATTATTTTTGAGCCTTCAAAGTGTCTTCTTGGGCTCTCTACATCGATGTTTTGAGAGTTTAATTGGGTACAAAATTGGGAAAAATAAGAAGATGGTTTTGTATTTTTAGAATAGTTTCAACTACACTGGTGGAAAAATTGGTCCATAGATTAATTTTGGAGCTAGAGACACTTGATGTTGCATCTCCTTGGTAATCTACGTTGAACTCTATCATTTTTAGTTGTGCTGGGAGTAGCCACCACAAGTTTATGCAGGTTTTTAATTGCCTAAAGAATGGAGCCAGTGATTCACTAAGAACGGTCACCTGTCAACATGTTCTTTTGGTTAAGTGGTTATATGAAGTGCAGTCAGCGATTCACTATGCAGGCTTACATGTCAATGCTCACAATTTTATGAGTTTTTTGGCATTGTTCATATACTCATTTTGTAGAGGAGACTAGGGCAAAAATTTCCCAACTTTTAGATTTTCAGATATGCTTTGGTTGATGTTACTTCTTGATACACGTATTGGTGTGAGCACATGCATTCTCACTTAATCTCTTTGGTTGTTCGTTGTTCTTCATTGATCCATTTTTTGGGTAGAACCTACCGAAATTCTCGGGTCATTTTCTTATGACTTATTGGTGTTTGGACTCTTCCAGTTACATTACTATTCTAGTATGTTCTCTATCATCATGACATCATAGGTCTCAAGCACATCTGGTGGATCAAGATCTAGTGCTAGTGTTCCAAGGAGGAGTTATAAATTGAAAGGCAAAGATCATTTTGAGATCTGAAAATTGATGGCACAAAATTTTCTCTATGGAAGAATAGGGTTAAAGATGTGATGATTCAAAGGAGTCAATGAAAGCCAGTAAATGGAATATCAAAGAAGCCCATTGACATAGATGATGATGATAATTGGGATGAGTTGGATGAAACAATTCAACCTCTAGATCTTGTTCCTACATATGTGTGTGTTCCTATGCCCACAAGGTCATTAGGTGATTCTCTTTACTATTTCACTTTCATAGATAATGCTACTAGAAAAGTCTAGGTATATCCTATCAAATCGAATGAGGTACTCCCTACTTTCAAAAAATGTTTTGCTTCAAATGAGACTGAAAACGCAATTAAGCTCAAGGTTTTACGTTTAGATAATGGAAGTGAGTATACCTCACATGAATTCAACCTTTTTTGTCAGTCTAGAGTAAATCATAGATTTTATAGCTCCTTATATCCTAATAAAAAATGGTGTAGCTAAGAAGATGAATAGAACTATTTAGGATAGATTAGTTTCTATGCTTCATGATACAAACCTTTCACAAGGCTTTTAAGCAAAAGCAATATTGATTGCAATTCATGTGATTAACCTTTCACCTAGTATTGGTCTAAAAGCAGCATAAGAGTTATGGGCAGGGAAGCCCCCATATTATGATCATCTTCGTTTTTGGGTTTGAAGCATATGTTCATATACACAAGAATCTTAGATAAAAGTTGGACCATAAGTCAAACAAAAGAAATTTCTTGGATATACGTGAGATGGTCGATTTGGATATTGCTTATGGATCCTGAAACATGGTCAGTAATTAGAAGTAGCGACGTCAATTTCAATGAGTCTAAGATGCATAAACAACCCATTAAGGAGGTTAAAGTGAGAAGAGTGGTGTTTGAGGATACTATTCCTCCAGTTAGCATGCATAAAATTGCTACGCATAGGGATGTTTGAGAGAATGTCCGATCATATCAGATTGCAAATGATCCTATTCAACAATGATTGAGATGTTCTACATGTGTCTTGCATCCACCTCATAGATATGTTCCATGTTTGGATTTTGTTATGCTAATAGATGCGATAGAGACTTCTTTCCACAAAGAGGCTATGTAGACAGAGGATTATGCCAAGTGGGAGCATGCCATGAAGAGTAAATTGGATTCTAGTCACAAGAATGGTACTTAGGATTTATTGCCTTTGCCAAAGGGAAGGAAAGCTTTACCATGTAATGTTTGATGCTTTTATGAAGTTTCAAGGCGACTCTCAAAGCAATGAGGATAATTATTTCTATACAAAGAGATGCTCAAATGGCAACTTGATATGCTTGATACTTTATGTTGATGATAATTTGATTGCTAGGAAGTCCTCTAATGACTTATCATTCCTCAAAAAGAGTTGAGTGAGACATTTGATATGAAGTATTTGGGGGATGAAGAACATATTGGGTAGAGAAAAGGAATCCATTATTGGTTACACAGATCTGATTATGCTAGTTGTGTAAACAATCAAAATTCTACAACATGGTACATTTTTCACTTTGCTAGAGATGCTATCTCTTGGAGATTTCATCTTCAAGAATGTACTGTCTACAAAATCTGAGTATGTTGCAGCTAATGAGGCATGTAAGGAAGCATTGTGGCTTTCTTGTCTTGCTTCTGATATGGGTCTACCTGAGCATGTACCTCATTTTCTCAGTGATAGTCAGAGTACCATTACTTTGGCTAAGAATCTAGATTATCATGCAAAGACCAAGCACATTGAGATGACCTATCACTTCATTAGAGACTGCTTAGCCACTATGCACATTATTCTTGAGAATATTCATACTTGAGATAATGTTGCAATGCTTTGACTAAAGCTCTACCACAAGATAGCTTTCAATGCTATCACTTGATGGGGGTTACTTGATTCATGATCTTGCACAGTTACTTGTAGGTTGTGTAACATGCCTACTAGATGGGAATTATAGTTTGTATACTGACACTCAGGTACCCTTATCATTCTTTATTATCTCCCATAGTACACTTTGGCCATATTGGCCTTTAGTGGGAGATTGTTATTGTTAGTGTCCATGTGGAAGGCCAAATGGCTGTCAAAAACTTTTGTATATGTTCTATAATAAAACATGTAGCGGCATTGTCAACCACAAACTATATGTTCGATCGTGTTTGCAAAACCTAGTCCATGCTCTATGTGTACTATGTAATTCTCAATATTTTACAGGTATGTGCAAAGTACCATGCACATCATCTACAACCCGAGTTTGTATTTTGAAGGCATCGTTGCAAAGCTTTCATAAGAGGAATACACCATGGTGCATCAACATCGCACCACGTCACTGACATTATCTTCCATAGGTGCTTTGCATCAAGAGCATGCCAATCATGTAAGGCCACATTTGATAGTTGGTTCCATCAAGCTTATCTTCAATGTGAAGCATGCCAAAAAAGTCATTGTTGCTAAACCTTCCAATTTATTGGGCAACCTTCCAATTTATCCTTAGCTCCTAAGGTTCTTTAAACACTTCTCTCAAGCTTCAATCATCCTATCTCCTTCATTCCAATTCATGTTTAAGACTTGCATAGATGGTTACTATCCAAATATTTTGTAAGCATTATAGCAACCTAGTATTTTGTACATATATGATGCACTTAATCTTTTACTGTGGCCACTTCTCTCTAAGAAAGTGATTTTGTACTTTAATGTGTTTAGCCCTTGCATGAAACAATGTTGGCTCTAAGGTGTACATTACTTATGTTACCACATATTACTGGAAAGGTATCAAATCCATATTAAAATCCAAAAATAGATTTTTAAACCACATCAATTCACAATTGACTTAATCTAATCCTCCCTAATCAATCTTTCTTGAAAATAGGAAATTTTCAATTTTTGGTTTCTCTCTTGACCTCCATGAGACAATCTTTAATCCAATCATGATGATATAGCCACTAGCTCAATCAATATTTGTAAAATGCTTGACCTATATATTTTCATCAAAAGCATAACATAAACCTTCATTTGATTTCAAGTATTGATTCACTATCAAGTGAAGTAAGTTTGACATTTAAGTCCATTAGATTTGTAATTGACTAGTTAAGTACTTTCACTACATAAGCTAAATGTCATTTTCCTTGTATAATTACTTCAATACCTAAAAAGTATTTTAATTCACTAATATCTAAATTTTTTATTCTCCTCCAAGCCTCTATTGGATGGCTTCGATACCTTGATCATCATTACCATGATAATGAGATCATCCGCATAAATTCATATGTATACTCTGTTCTCATCTTTGATCCTTATGAATAGAGAGCTTCTTGACATTGCTTAAATCCACATCTAATGTGCTAATCTACCAAGCTCTAGTTGCAAGCTCTTGGCGCTTTCTTTAGACCATAAATCGTTCTTGAGCATGCACACATGATTAGGACACTTTTTGCCCACAAAACCAATACATTATTTCATGTAAGAAACATTCTTGGCATCCCCACTCACGAAAGCATCTTCAAATGCAATAAATACTTCCTCCAATTCTTACTCACTACCAAATAAATGTTGGTTTTGATGGTAGACATCTTTCAAATAGAGTTGAACCTTTCTTCATATTCAATTCCTTGGATTTGTGCAGCCCCCTTTTGTCACAAGCCTATCTTTATGACTTGCTATAAATCCATCTACATACCTTTTAACTCTCTAGAGCCAATGATCTCTTTCACACCTCTATTCCTTTGCATTAAGATCCTTTTTTTTTCTTCAAAGTATCAGTATCCTCTTTCATGGCTTCATTCCATTTTGTATGTTTGATTGCATCTTGATAAATTTGGTTGGAGCCACCCCTTCTATCCTCTTTCATGGCTTCATTCCATTTTGTATGTTTGATTGCATCTTGATAAATTTTGTTGGATCCACCCCTTCTACTACCTTATTCATATCCATCTATCTAATTATTTTTCTACATGTCTACCTAGCTAGCTAGATATATATCTATCAAGGTGATGGCTAACCCTTCATATTTCAGCTTTGTGTTCCATTAACTTCCATATCGGGGTGAACCTCTTGATATCCATGACGTATATCTTCTTCACCTTCTACATGCAAAGAATCATTTGTAGCATACCAATGCATATATTATCAAATGCTACATCCCTAGACACCTTTTACTCCTTGATTCTTAGGCTAAAACACCTACATCCTCACTAATCGTCTTCACACCCTAAGAATATGTACTTCTTTACCCTAGGCTAGAGATTGCGTATTAGCTCACTAGGTATTTGCATGTCACATATAGACAAAAATCCTTATAGATTAAATGAGTTGTGTTTTTTACATGCCCTTGAGTATCTCTAAATTGAATATCATGTTAAACAAATACATTATAGTAGTTCCACCTATCCTATAGTAAGTTAGAATATCCATCTCAATTAACATTAACATTGCACTTTTGTGATTTGCCTATTTTTCCACTACTCCCCCATTTTGTTTAAGAGTATATCTACAAGTAAATTGTCTCTTTAATCCTTGTGATCATAGCAAATCTACAAATCCTTGGGGTAAGTATTATCACCCTCCATTAGTTATAAAGTACTTACATGCTTATGCAACTCCTCTACACGCATTGAATTGATTGAGGTATTGTAACATATTTACTTTCCTCTTAATGCCATAGATCCAAGTCATCCTAGTACATACATAAACAATTTCTTATTTCTTGTCATCTTATGATATTCATAAATTATGAGGATAGTATTCTCCACCTATCCATCTCATATGCATATATCTTAAATTTGTATCTATGTTTGTGTTACTCTTCATGGAATAGACTCGTCATTCTAGTAAAATCATCTATGAACATGATAAAATATCCATTATCTCCCTATGATGGGGCCTTTGTTGGTCTCCAAATATCCATGGACTAGCTCCAAGGGATATTGCCCATTCTTCTTGAATGGTGCCTACTTCTTTTTCTTAATTGATATGATTCACATAAATGCTACTAGTAACCCTCATTTCCCTAAACCTTTGTACATTGGTATATCTTCATATCTCGTACCAAAGATCTAGGAGTATGAATTGTCTACTACCACAAGTGAAATAAGAAGCTTAGGCTTGGTTAGCGTGTACCTCCAAGGTGAAAAGCCTTCGTTTCTTGGAAGCATCCTTTTCATTGACTTTTACTTGGTATCCCATATCGAACATCTACACGATTGAATCAAGATTCTTTGTAAATTTTTGGACATGAAATACGTCTTTCAAGCATCTTGTTCTCTACTTGCTGTCCAATATGGTATCACCTACATGAGTAATCTAACAAGGGGTATCATCCCTTGATATGTTATCTTGTGATTGTTTCATGGAATCCCTTGATTCACTCTTTTTGTGTTGCATGTGTTGGATGCATCCACTATCAAAGTACCATACAATGTTCATTCCCTACTTACATCCATTAGTATGGATCATGGCTAATAGATCTTCACATCCAAAATTTGAAGCTATAATCATATGATTTCCTAGCCTTGTATGACTTGAACCATACTTCCTCTTTTAATTGAGCTTCATTACATTCCCAGCTAATGAGCCCTTCTTATCACAAATTTAGCATCCATATCTACTAATGTTCTTCGTGTAGCCTTCTCTCATTCCTCTTCCTCTACCCATTTGTGCTCAGCTTCAATTGCTTGAACCTTGTCCATTTTTGTTGGTTTTGACTCTAACCAAACCCTGATCTTCTTCTATTTTAACCTCTTCTTCCTCTATTTGAACCTCTTCTTCCTCTTCCTCTATTCAAATCTCTTCTCCCTCACTTGATTCTCTTCTTCCTCTTCCTCTACTTGAGCTTTTTATATAAAAGACCTTGCCTTAATTGCCCTTGCTACTTCCGTCTTCAATGTTCATTACTAGGCCATCAATTTTCGCAATGTGTAGTAAAGAATTTCTACCATCACATTTGGTACAAACTTACTTCTCATCATTGTTTAATCCATTGAGGGTGTGGGGTACAAGATCGCTCATCATATTCATGCATATGTATAGACACACATGCATGTGCATGGATGCTAGTCCAGATTTGTATGTATGTACATATTTAGATATGATACATGTATACATGCATATGCATGTTTTGTGTATCTCCATGTATAATTATGTACATACATCCATGTAGCACTCATGGATCGCCTATGTGATGTATCTCCATGTATAATTATGTACATACATCCATGTAGCACTCATGGATCGCCTATGTGACAATGTGTATATTTATATGTACGACTATCAACACAATCATACAAAAAGTTCATCTGCACACAATAATAAAGACTAATGCATTTCTACACTATGCACGCATATGCAACGATGAGATAGACTTCTATGAATGCATGCATACATACAACCATGCATCCACTCACAAACACATGCATGTGCATACAGCATCCATCCATCCATTCATATCCACATGCACATTAATACATTTATCATGTAAACCTGCACAATTTAGATATACGTTTGCAAATAATCACTTATATGGCTGCGTCCATGCGCGCATGTACATTCCACGTGCATTTACACGTACATATGTACGCATATGTACAATCAAACACATGCATGCATTCACATCCATACATCGACTACATGCTCATAGATATTTATAAACCTACATAGATACACTAGCACATCGATCTGTATGAAGGATCATATGTACATGTATACACACACACATGCACAACTCACATTTATACACATGACTTGACCCATGCACATGTGCATACATATGCACATGCACTTACACATATGCATACATGCATCCGTATAAATAAACACATACATGCATTCATCTCCATATATCGACCACACTAGTAAATACATTAACCCTATACTAGCACATAAACATGCAAGCATGCCATCATGTATACGCATGTACCTATATCCATATGCGTTTGCACATATTTCACATTTATATGCATGGCTGCATCAGTGCACATATGCATCCACATGCATATGCACATGGACTTATACACATGCATGCATGCATACATAAAAATAGACACAGGCATACATTCTCATCCATACATCAATCAAACATGTATACATACAGTTATACACAGATACATACTGGCAGAGACATGTATGCGTGTATGCATGCATGCATCATACGCATGTATGTACCATAACCATTCACAATGATGTAAACACCGTGAACATGAGTAGAAATGCATTCGTGCACACATGCATCATACGTCCACAGCCATTCACAATTATGTAAATCCAGAGAGGCATGTATACATGCACCAACGTGCACAGAAAAGTGCTCATTTTTTGTTCTCGTTATTGTGCCATTACGGAATTTCAAAGTGTCCTTGTTTTTTCGTGATTGGTTTCAAGAACAGATACATTTTCGCCCAAGTTCAGAAGATCAATATCGAGTAATGTGGAAGTTAGACGACTATGGAAGCCAATGTTTCAAAAGGGCCCAAAGATGCCATTCCCCAAGATCCATGTCGAAAGCCCATTTCAAAGCATGCAATTTAATTCCAAGCCATAAAAGTAATGGATCAGGAGCATGACACTCAAGATGCCATTCCCGAAGATCCATGTCGAAAGTCCATTTCAAAACATGCAATTTAATTCGAAGCCATAAAAGCCAAGATCCATGTCGAAAGCCCATTTCAAAACATGCAATTTAATTCCAAGCCATAAAAGTAATGGATCAGGAGCGACACTCCCCCCTATCTTCCATCCACAAGTCCACACCTCAAAAGAGGGCTAAGATGCACTCCCATTACCGAAAATCTACCCAAACCCAATACAAAAACTAATGCAACCATGAGAACGAGAAAGGGAGGGCTACGTTCACATGGTTGATAGAGTATCATCACAATGTGATAAAACATGCCTTTGGATGTAACACATGGGATCAGATATATGGACCATCGCACCATCAAAAGAGTTGATCACGATCACCGCTCCCCTTTCCTCGAGACAAACCATCCAAGCACCCTATATTACTACATAGAAATATGGAATAGGGGGGAGATGAATAAGATGAAAAATGTCCAACAATCCGAGCTCTGTTTGTCCAAATTCAAGCTCAAAGGCTAGACATAATCCCCAACCCCAGATGTCCAACAATTCAAGCTCAAAGGCTAGACCCAAGCCCAAACCCCAAATGTCAAACAATTAAGCTCAAGGCTAGGCCTAAGCCCAGACCGCCTTTACAAATTCTATATTGCCTATCCTCTTCTCAGTGAATGTTATTCAGAGAGAAACTAACAGCCCAAATGTTTTACAGTGAGACTGAGCAGAAGTCTCTTCATAAGACTTCACGTAAAACAAAGAGGCTCTCCGCTGCCAACTGCCATACGCTGTCAATATGGGAAAGGATCGCAGAATATCTATGTATCAATCTATCTCTATCTATCAGACTAATATAAAACAAATGCATTGAAGATGTTAGAACTTTCAGAAACTCCAGAGAAATGAGAGCTACACTATCTTAAATTTTTCAACAGAATGTACTTCTTTTAAATGATTTGTTGACAATGGGTAGAAAACTCAAGTGCTCTGTGCCAATAACAACCAATTTAGATGTACTTGTCTCAATACTAAGAAATGAGAAACTCCTCAAGAACGGAAGTCCAGAGCAGAGTATTGTTATTGCATCTACTTTAAAAAATAAATGAGCTTACATATGCTGACTACTAAAGCCTGCATTTAAAAGAACAATATATGATAAATAGACAAGGCATCACCCCCTTTACAACAATACCTCCACCCTCCCTAGCTTAGGTCTTTGAGGTAAGAGATAAGACTTGATCATGAATGAACCCATGTCTCATCCTCCAATATATCCGCAACAAAATGTAAAGAATCATGACATAATATATAAGCTTGTTGACATAGATGTCCAGATTATTCAGAAGCCGAAATACACACATTTCATTTCTCAACCCATTAGTTAATCCGATCTTGTAAGTCTGCAAGAAAGGTTGAAGCCAAAGAAGTTAATTTCTTGCCAGTCTGACCTGCCATGGTCTTCAGTGCGAGCATATCTTGAGATGCCTGCACGGTGTAAACAATCAAAGCTTGATAAGAACATGGGCAGAGCCACTAGTGAGTCTCTCAAAAGCAAAACTACATACGATAGATTATGAAAACAGAATGATGGTGATTCTGAGCATCAGCACGCAGAAGCTCTAATGTGGCACTGCATGAGAGCTAAGACTAACTGCTGCGACCTGCTACCTAAGACGAAAAAATTTTGATCCAAAAGGAGTAGCAATGATGCAGTGTGTGTAAGGTGTACCCAGAGAATAAGAGCGGCAATGAAGTCACGGATAATGATAAACTCAAACATACAGTAAATATGCAGTCCCATATATGGCAATGACACACATGGTTTCTGCATTCCAATTGATAGACAAATGGAAAAGTATGTTGGAAACATGCACATAATCATACAGATGCAGAAATACACAATTGGTACAATGGGTGTAGATAGGCAATGTTGGAACAAACAGTATAGTCGAGATCGAACAAACAGTATAGTCTGAGATCCATCTGGTTCAAACAAAAATTAACACCTAAGCTTCAGCTTTGCAGTTCAAGACTGCTGCCCACACCAATAATAGCTAAAAGTTTGAAAATGATGCAAGTAAATTACCTGTAATGAAAGCTTGTTCACCAGGTCACCAGCTGTAATGTCAAATGGTGACTCAAAATCATCCGCATCACCATTACTGAAGTAATCAGCACTGGAGATAGCACTAGAATTCTGCAAAAGGTAGCATCTATGTAAATCATACAAACATGTATAATCCTGGCTCCTCGACAGTAAAGCTCATTTAACAATTTTACAGTGAAGAGGCAAAGTTAAGAAGCATACAGCAAATTTTTGAAGGCGAGCTTGACTGTCAGGGTCACTAGGCTTGTTCTTGTCACCAAAAAATTGAGAAGATGAAATGGACTTCGCATTTGCAAATTTGAGCCTTGCTTCATTGGATTCCTCAATCTGTAATGTGTATGGAGCAGTCAGCTCATGCACTTTCAAGATCCCTTATAAGTAAAGAGAACCACCAACCTGTGCCTTGGGCCGACCATTGGCTGCTTGCTTCTTAATGCTGGATAATCCCCCGAATTCTGAGAAAAAATCAGTGGCAGTTGTAGGTGCCAGAACATGCCCATTTGAGACAGGAGCAGCTTTTGTGCCATTGGATGATGGCACTGTATCTTCCATGTAAAGGAATCGGGAGCTTGGCAATGACTGACTACCCGGAGGTGCTGACACAGCAGGGGCCTCTGGAGGGGGTTCTACAGGTTTTTGGTTGTACAAGTTCTCACTTGGCTGGAGAGAAAAATTATGTTAATAGAACAGCATCCTAAATGCTGGTGTTTGAGATGTATTGATCAAAAGCAATACCTTTGACGTAAGCTTCTTTACACCTAAAGAGCCAAGCTTGCCGCCTGTGGCTTTTTTGGAAGTAACAGATGTAGGTCTTTTCATGGTACCATTTGAAGTAGGATGAGAAATCGCCGGTTCAGTATGAAACTGGGTTCTTTTTTCAGCATCAGACTCGGTTATTTTCACAGCCTCAACATTAATTTCTGCAGTATTGGGCTTGCTAAATTTCTCACTTTCAAAATCATCAAAGACAGAAGATTGGGTAAAGTTTGTGGGCTTTGAAGAGTGCAGAGAAACCGTATGTCCATTTGTTACTGACTGAGAGACCTCCCGTGCAAGCAACTGGCGGTACAGTTCAGCAGCTCTTGATGTATATTTTGACTCAATCTTTCCACCTTCATTCCAACCATGTTGCTTAAAAAATGTCAGACCTCTTCCATTACCACCATAGCTCATAGTCTTCAATTGCTCTGGAGTCCAGCTGTCCAGATTTGTGGACCTAATGAATAGCCCAAAACACACTTAGCGTTTATGCAAAATAGAACTTAAGGATACCAAACATAACTTGTTAAAGATATTTAGGCTAACCTCACAAAACTAATGTGGACTCCTAGACTGCGATGAACTGCAGAGCAATCAAGGCATATGAAAATTCCATAAGTCACAGATGCCCATGTTGGGTTCTTTGCAGTACAATCAAAGCACACCTGATCATAAAAGAACCAATTGATAGATATGAGACTTCAGAACAAAAGGAAATGAGACACTCACAGTAGATTTATATAAACTAAATGCTGCAGAGACATAACATTGAAACTCAATCACAGAATTGAAATTCAATCAAGTGGCTTACATAAAGTAAATGATGCAGACATAACATTGAAACTCAATTCAACTGATACATATGAGACTTCAGAACAAAAGAAATGAGACACTCCAGTAGCTTTATATAAAGTAAATGCTGCAGAGATAAACACCTTTTATTCAATCACAGAAACTGTCATAGAGTGACACATCCACTGATGAAAATGACATCAGTTTGCTCAGATTGCCGAGAAAAGAAAAGCTTGGTGTCGTGCAATCTTATCTTGGCCTGGTATCCCTTTTTTTAACCGTTTTTTTTTTCATAATGCACAAGGTTCAACTACATGGAGCGGGTGCCACAACTGGCTTATAATGGCAATGTAACAAAAAAGGGTATTATTTCAGAAAAGACCAGCTTATAATGGCAATGTGACAAAAAATGGTATTATTTCAGGAAAAACCTTCTACGTATAAATATTCAAGTACAGCTGAAATGTCAGAACATTCGATTCAATTAGATACATCAACACAACATTTTATCCACACACTTTTGATCCCCCCATCCAGTCCCCACCTCATTCATATGTGTTTCACACGTATGGCCCGTCAAATAAGAACTATCCATTACAGATTAGAGCAGAAACTGACTTTCACTTGTGTCATAATTTAAAAGATATAATATTTGTCGATCTTCCGTGAGTATTGAAGTCAAATAAAGATGTCGAACCATTCCCTTCAACTAACACCTGAACACAACATATTACTCAAAGACCTTTTAAACCCACATCCAGATCCCAAATTCTTCATCAATTTTTGGTCTTGTGTCTTTGAAATAAGGATCAGTGCCTGTAGTAGTTCAAACATGTGGAGCTAGAACAGACTTTATGGGAACCTTGTCTGTGCATGAGTGCTGAATTCACGTCAAGATGTTGGGACAGTCCATTCAGCAAAAAACATTTTGTCCACACTTTTCTCTCGTATGATTTTTGCCTTCTGACCATGAAACAGAAGTCACTACCTATAATAGCTCAAATAGATAAGAGTTTAGCCTCGGCGATGGATATAGTAGTCCCATCACAAAATCAGGCTATTCCACCTCATCGACAACTGTGTCCGGCATATATCCTCAATTTTTTTGATGCACTATCCAAAACTCAGACCCTTACATATCATTTCGGGCACACAGCTCCTGAAATAATAGGCATTGCCTACAATCGATTCAAAATAGATGTAGTTAAGCCTGCCTTACACTCCAATTGTTATTAGAGAGGCTATTGTCACTGTCAACTTTGCATATAACTATTAGAGTCACATCACATTAACAATTCATTGATAATTCATTAATAACATGTAAACACAACATATTCATCAGATACTTCTAAACGTCCATTCAAATTCCAAATCCTTCGCATAATTTTATCCATATAGTTCTCAAAAAAAGGGATCACTGCCAACAATAATTCGATGGAGCTGAAACTGGCAGCACACTCGCATGTAATAAAAAGGCTGGGGTGTCAATCAACTCAGCGTGTGTGTGCGTATTTAAGTCATATAGATATCTCAGACCATTTTCACTCGATCAACGCCTGAAAAAGGCATTTTGCCCCGACATTATTATTCCTCCTTATGTATTTTAGATCCTACATATGGTTTCGGCCACGTGACCTGTGAATTCAAAACAATCATCTCGGATAATTCATATGGGAGTCAAAAATACACTGTAATTTAAAAAAACAAGGCTACGATGTCCGTCACCCTTCTCTGCATAGGAGTATTGAGATCACATCAAAGTGGACCTAAGTTTATACCAAGGCAACACAAAAAAAGAACCCAGCAAAAATACTGTCACCAACTCAATCGACAGCATACATCTTTAAATCACGAACAGCACTAAACATAGCCAAACAAGGACTACATCTAAGAAGCCAAGGTCACCCCGCCGACTAGCTGCATGGCTTACTGGCGTCATGTAAATTCAATGCCATCGTATGGAAGGGCAATATAGAGTATCAGTAGGATCAGGATCAACATTCACAAAAATGAGCAAACACTCCCAAGGTCATCTCATACAACGCCGATGTGAGTAGTAGGATCCAAAACAATTTACGTAAATCTTCATATACCGACGCATTGTGCAAGAGAACTGACTGACGAGCCGAATCCCCAACTAGTGTACATAAATGCGAGAAAATGTATTGGATCTCATTATCAATGAGTGTAAATGTCCGATGCGTGCTATTTAAGCTCATGATGTGCATTAGCTCAACGGCAAAGCAAGGATTAGTAAAAGACATGTCACGAGATCTTACCCCACCCTTCTCGTTCCTCTCTATATCTAAATCAGGAGGATGTACCTTGTTCTCAGGTTTCAATTTGAGTTTTCTGAAGACTGCATTTTTGTCCTGGAACTCGTCGAGAGCCATCGCTGTGAATACGAAGGTGAAACGCCGCTTTGCTGGAGCAGATCTGTCGTTTCTCGATGAGATCTGCCCAGCACGTGTCAAATGGTGTTCGCTCGAGCAATTGATTGCAGATAAGAGGACGAGTTTTGTGCGTTATGCGTGTGAGAACGCGTGTCTGTGTGTGTGACAGAGAGAGAGGGAGGGAGGGGACGCAAAGGGGCGCTCCCTAGGGTGTCGAGCGCGATGCGGTTACTAGTCCGTGTTGATATGTCGCCGAGACCAATGGGAAATTCCTAGATGCCCAGCCTGCAGAACTGTCTGTGAAAATAGAAAGCAAGATAGCACACACACAGACAGCTGGAGAGGTGGGAAACAGGGGAGAGAGGTACTCGTCGCTCCCCCGAGTCTGGAGGCCGTAGTAGGTAGGTGGAGGAAGGTGCAGAATTACAAATGCGCAATATGTATATGACAGAAAAGTACGTTCCACCGACGAGTTCTTCACACACACGAGCGCCCAGCCCAAACATACGTCGTGAATTGGTTTTCTTTAGACCTCAAGAAGTTGCCAGCATTATAGAAGGCTTTTCATCTAAACTTTTCTTAAGAGTCGACCTCTTCGGCCCAAAAGGCACCTCCCTTCCTCTCTCACACATGCATATATCTTTTTACAATTCTTTTCTTTGTAAGAGGAAGTTGAACCACACATGCATATATCTTTTTACAATTCTTTTTTTTGTAAGAGGAAGTTGAACCGAAGTTTGATCTCTTTTGTTTGAATATATTGAAAGAACAATTGTACGCTTGATCTCTTTTGTTTGAATATATTGAAAGAACAAATGTACAAGTGAATGGGTATAGTATCAATGGGACCTTTCCCTATCCCACAAAGCAAAAGTTGAATTATTCGAGGTAATACTTGAAAAGGATTTCGTGAAGGCAACTGATTTCACAACTGGTTTTTACACTAGCCTAGAGGCTACAACTGTTCTTTCGTAGGGAGGGGTTGAACTCTCACCCCTCCACAAGAGGTGAAAAGTCCAACCAGGCAACCTAACGTGCATGGATTTCTTTCTACAATCCTTGCATGCAATTCAGTTGGTGGCATTATGGTGAGAAAGACACTCAAAGCTTTTGATCATTGATTGCCTCCATTGATCTTGTTCTATGCACAAGGGAAGGTGTTTTTTTTTTTTAAATGGAGGTTCGGCCGAGGCCTACTCCCCCGGACTTTAACTTTGAAATTGCAACTGTACAAGGAAGGGCATAGTACCCATGGGACCCCCCTTATCCCACAAGAACAGGGGTTTACAAGACTGGGTTAAACGGCGGTCAACACTACCGCAGGGATAGACAAACGGTGGCACTCAGCCACATTGCAACATCTTTCCAGATTATATGTCCCTTACATGTTGCTGCCAGGGATTGAACCCTCGCCCCCGCCTCAAGAGGTGAGAGGCCCAACCACTAGGCCAGCGAACTGGGACTTTTGTGAATGTTGAACTAGGGCAGGTTTTTCACATGCACTTTCGGTTCATTAAATGGTCATTTTCTCCATTGGAAGCATCTTTTTGAGAGACATTATTCCTTAGCGAATATATAGTCTGTTACACAATATTACAACAACTAATATAAAGAATCAAAAATGTTCAAAAGTCTTGTATTGAAACACTCAAAGGTCTTGTATTTAAACAGTTAAATGTATGTATCAGTACACAATAGATTCAAGCTTGTCTCTTTCCTTATCTTGGGTATGAGAAGGCTTCTAGCTAGCTTGCTAGATTTAAAGTATTGCTTGAAGTAAAAGATCATGAACCTTAATTGGAATATGCAAAGGAGACACTCAAATGTTGTATAATATGCATGCTTATTAAATACACTTCTAAGGTAGGGAGGGCATATGATTTAGTATGTAGAAAGCCTTAGGACCCTTCACACACCTAAAAGTGGTATCTACAAAGAGAAAACCTCTTCATAGCTAAAATCCTTTTTAAATCACAAAGCAATTCACTAATCGTGTGATCAAAAGTTTATTTTGGCGTTAGAGGTGTAGTAATAAACAATTTGGACCCTAGACTGGAGGTCTAGGGTTCAAACTTCAAAGATTTGCATAACATTAATCCCTAAAATGGGGAACAAAGGGTCTCAATTGTGTATAAGTTGTTATTTCAAAATTTCAAGCTTAAATAAAAGACTAACTCAATGACCAAACTTTTGTGATATTTGTATCTTGATAGACGAGTTTTTGGCGTGTTTTGTGAGGTTAGAGTTTCAATGTTCACTATGTCTACTACTTAGTTAGGACTATGCTTACTACTTAGTTTGGCGTGGCCATGCCAATGGGCATGTGTGAGAGTTTTTATAGTAGATCTTCAAGCCATTTTTTCAATTCTATTATGAAGCATTTTCAGAGCTTATTTGAATTTTTTTATATATATAAATTAAAACTATTGTTTGTACATGGGCAACACTTGTTTTAAGTTCAGGGCTTTTCTTTAAGTTTGTATCATGACCTAATGAGGTACACATGTCTACAATGAATGTGTATCAAGGAGATAAATCCATATTAGGTTTGGCTAGGGGTATAAAATATTGAAAAGCACATAGGTCATGGAAAAAAGTTTGGAACATTAAAGTTACATTTTTTCCCTTAAGTATTGAAATATTCATCCCTCTTAAGGTGGACTACTCCATTAAACAAGATCTCTCCTTGAGCATTGTAATAAGGATCTCCCAAAACTAGTTGGTTGGCCTTACTCGTTGGTTGGATTTTCTTTGAAAGGAGAAGTTGGTCGGATCATAAAAGCTTGAATCTCTCAATCAATCAAAGAAGGTATGCAAGTGAAAAAATAGATTAAATATGTGTACGCCATTATAGCCAGGAATGAGAAATGGCAACTACCATCATCAACATGGGCATTATAAAAATGGCAAATTGATATGTAGACAAACTTGTTCAAAATAAAGAAAAGAGGACAAAGAGAGACAAAATACAAATATTAAAAACAAAGTACTCAAAAGGTGTCCCCCATGTTGCTACACCCCAAGGAAATGAGAGAATGTAGAACATCATATGCCCCACATGATGACAAGTATAAAGTATATGAGATTGTGTGGAGAGGGAGTACTTCCCCATAATTTAGCTAGAAACGAAAAAATTGAGAAAATTAGGAAGAGATGTGACTTGAGGAAGCAAAATGTCAGCATTAGAAAAGGAAAAACAGTTAGATGGCAAGTGTCGGTGGCACCACATGCATGCTTTCCATACTTATGGTAGTCAAGGAAGGTAGTGAAGTGTATATGTCTCTCATTGGTGGCACCACATGCTTTGCTTTCCATACTCATGGTACTCAAGGAAGGTAGTAAAATTTATATGTCTCTCGTTGGTGGCACCACATGCATGCTTTCTATACTCATGGTACTCAAGGAAGGTAGTAAAATGTATATGTCTCTCATTACTAGTACAGGTATGTACTATAAGACAAATATTCTAAGATGTAAATTGATAACATCCCTCTCAAGTCTACCATACATGTCTTAAAGGTAGGTATTTTATTACAAGGAATGCTTGCATGTGTACCTCCACCACCAAGTGAGTTGGTTACTTAAACAGTGCACACTTGTATGTGCACCTTTACCACCAACTGAGTTGGTTTTTATATTGTTCTCTATGTGAAAGTAGCTAGCAATGTGCATATTGAGTAAAAAAATATGCAATGAGATGCCCTTTCAAGGTCTAGATAGATCCTCCAACTTGTTAGCCACCCATGAACACTATGAGGGATTCTTTATGGGATTTTAAACATGTAAGCAATAAGAAAATGGGAGTGCATCACACCATGATGCATGTAAACTATACCAATGAAAGATAAGCTCTCATGCCAACGTCTATTTGGATGCTTATATAGATGTCTATATTGATATCAATATCGATGAGTATGTTGATGAATATTTTGATGACTATTTGGATGCTTAACTTGATGATCTTTGTGATGGAGTTTTATGATCAGAATCTCAACATTGAAGGCAATGGAAGTTGTCATTGAGTGCATGGGTATACCTATGATCTGTAGTAATGAATGAGGATGCTTGTATTCATGACCCCATCTTAAATGCTCAGTCTCATTACTACACCAATGGGATACTTAAATGTGCACCCCCACCAAAAAAGTGAGTTCGGTGGAATGATGCTCTTTGTATGGAAGTAGTAATCAATAAGCATAATGCCTACAAAAATATGCAATAAGATGCCCCATACAAGGTTTGGATGGATCTGGCAACTTGTTAAGAATTCATGATTGGATATTTAACATATAATGTATAAGAAAATGAGAGTGCATTACACTAGGATGCATCTAAGGCATTGGATCAGCACCATAATGTGATATCAGTATTAGCATATTACTCTCTTGTTATTTATTATAGAATAATCACGTGTTCTCCATGATATTTGTACATTATTGTAGTCTCACCCAAATAATATTGTTGGAGTTAAGGATTCATGAGACCTACTCCTTGAATGTATTAATACACATGTATGTATGTATGTATGTATGTATGTATGTATGTATGTATGTATGTATGTATGTATGTATGTATGTATGTATGTATGAGTGTATGTATGTATGTATATTTTCCTCCTTATGCATTGAGATATTGTTGAAGATAAATGTACAAACTCATTTTCATATGAGCCATGCTTGGATAAATTTACCAAATATAAAGATAAAGAAAAAGTGGAGGAAAAAAGGAAAAAATAATAAAAGAAAAAGTCTAGTCAAAATTCATGATGAGAAAGAGATACAATATCTTGCCTTGTAGTTAGTAGCATGTAGTGGAGAAAGTGGTGAGTTAAGAAGGAGGCACAAACTTCTTCACATGCTGATTGGTTATAAAATTGAAGTGGTAGCACATTCAAAACAAGGAGAGAAAGAGGCAAGAGCTCCCAGTAGTCGGATCTAGCCATTTTGTCATTTTGGTTTTCCCTTAAACTCCTTCCAGCCGCACGTCAGTTTGTACACAGCTCTGTTGCAGAGCTCATATCTCAGTGCATATGTAACCATTTTGTGCGTTTAAACATTCATTGGAAATCTTATCTTGTGTAATTTCTGCATATCAAATATCTCTTTGAAAGCTTATGTAGTCTGTGAGATATCAGTGAAAGAGTGAAGTCCAGTTTTTCAGTATACCTGTGTAGATAGGTAGTCTATTTTGGCCGGTTCAGTTTCCCAACCAAAACATATCCAAATTGTGTGATTTTTGTCTTGTTGGAAATCTCTTGGCATCTACTTTCACTATCTCAAATATCTCATTCAGATCATTCATATTCTATGAGATATCTGTCAAAGAGTAAAGTGAAGTTTTATAGTGTACTTATGTATGCAGGTGGTCTATCTTGGTGAGTTGAGTTTCCTGATCAAAACTCATTCAAATTACTTGATTTTTAGCTTGTTGGAAAGCTATTTGTCACTACTTTCTCTGTACCAAATATCTTTCTTTTAAAGGATATATATTCAGAGAGCTATCAGCCCGAGAGTGAAGCTCAGTTCTTCAACATACCTGTGTGGACAGGTAGTTCATCTTTGACAGTTGTGTTTCCTAATCAAAACTTGTCCAAATTAAGTCATTTATAGCTTGTTAGAAAGCTCTCTTTGTCTACTTTGATTGACTAAAGTATCAAGTCCATTTGAGTTTGGTGTTGAGAGCAGCAAGCTATCTAAGGTGCAAATGTTTGTCCAAGTGCTGGACATACAAGGGTTCACTACACACTTCCGTTGCGAATAGGAGAACTCATTCTCCACAGTTGGGATCAGAGCAAAATTGGTGTTGAAGCTTCATCAATAGAGCTGGAGGTGAAGCAAAGCAAAAGAGGGCCTACAAAACTAGAAGGAGCTTCACAAACACAAGAGCAAAGGACTGTAACTATTCGAGGTAACTCTCAAAGTCTTTGATACTCTTCAATGGCTGACTTGGGTCAACAAGTAGAGAAGTTGGACAAGGATAACTATCCCGTGTGGAAGTTTAGAATGACCAACTACCTAATGGGCAAAAAGGCTTATGGGGTATTGTGAGCGGCGATGATGCTCAACCTCAAATCAATCAAGCTATGGCCACCGAAGTCCAAAGGAGGCATGCAAAAGAATGGGAAGAGAGGAATAGGAGAGTCATGTTCCTCATTTCGCAAGTCATTACTAATGCCATGGTAGGTCATATTCGACATCTACAGAAAGCTAAGGATGCTTGGGAAGCTCTTGAAAGGATGTATTCAACAAATACCAAAGCTAGGAAACTTCAACTCAAGAATGAGTTGAACACAATCAAGAAAAGTTCTAGTCAATCCATAGCTGAATATACTTTGAAGATTAAGGAGCTAAGCGATGCTTTAGCTTCTATTGGCACAATGGTTGAAGACGAAGATCTTGTGTGTTATACTCTCAATGGCTTGAGAGAAGATGAAAGATGGAAGCCTTTTATAACTTCCATTAACTTGAAAGATGTATATCCAGGTTTTGAACAACTAATCCCTCATCTTGTCACAAAAGAGCTTAGCTTCGGTGGTCCCAAAGGAAAGGACAGCCACAACCAAATTTTATATGCAGGTCGAGGCAAAGGAAAAAACTCAAGAGGAGGCTCAAGAGGAAAAGGAAGAGGTCACAACCACTCCAACTACAATCAAAACAATTCGGAAGACAACAAGGATGCATCAAATGCCAACACACAAGGAAGAGGTCGAGGTAGAAGTAGAGGAAGAGGCCGAAGCTCCTACAATTCTCATAAAGGTATAACATGCTATCATTGTGGTAAAGTAGGACACTATGCTAGTGATTGTTGGCTGAAGAATGGAAGACCAAATGGAGGCAATCAAAGGAACCAAAGCAACTATGCAAGCACCTCAAGTGAAGGAAGCAAGGACACACTACTTGCAATGAGACATGAGTATAGAAGCTCTTGTGAAGATGACAAGAAATGGTACATTGATTCAGGTTGTAGTAACCATATGTCATGCCAAGGAAGTTTGTTCACTAATCTACAGGTACCAAGTGGAAAAGGATGTGTTGAAACAGGTGATGATACTCAACACATGATTGAACATATTGGAGATATAAGGCTTGGAGATACAAGTAAAGCAAAGGTACTATCTAATGTTCTTCATGTTCCTACAATTTCAAAGAACTTGATTTCAGTAGGACAAATGGTAGAGAAGGGTTATCATGTCATATTCAATGAGAATGGGTGCTTCATAAAGAATCCAAAGGAAGGCTTCAAGGTCATTGCTCGAGGTAGAAGAGAAGGAAGGATGTTCACTTTGGATGTCCAACATCCACATGGAAAGGTCATGTACATTCAATGTGGGAACAAGAAGATTTCAGAGCTGGACTTATGGCACAAAAGAATAGGACACATCAACATTCCAAAGCTGAAGGACATGAGCAAACATGAAGTGGTAAGAGGTCTTCCAAAATTTAATAGCATTGGACTACATGAGTTATGTGAAGCTTGTCAACTAGGAAAGCAAACGAGGCAGCCATTCAAGAGGAGCAATTATGTGGCTCCAAATGTCTTGGACTTGATACATACGGATGTATGGGGACCAACCCAAGAGGCATCAATGGCTGGTAATAGATTTTTTGTCACCTTCATTGATGATCACTCAAGAAAGGTATGGTTGTTTTGTATGAAGCAAAAATCAGAGGTGTTTTCTATATTCAAAAGATTCAAAGCTGAAGTTGAAAAAGGAAACAGGAAGGTCTATCAAAACCTTAAGGTCCGATGGTGGAGGAGAATACTTCTCCAAAGAATTTTCAGATTTTCTACAAGAGAATGGGATCAAAAGGCAATTCACTTGTAGGTATACACCACAACAAAATGGAGTAGCTGAGAGGAAAAATAGGCAAATTGTTGAAATTGCAAGATGCATGCTCAACGAGATGAAGGTACCATTGTACTATTGGGCTGAAGCTACCACAACCGCCATTTACTTGATGAACAGGTGCACAACATTGGGAATACATCACTTGACTCCTGAAGAGGGTATATTCCGATAAGAAACCTGATCTTACACACCTCAAAGTGTTTGGATGTGTTTGCTTTGTTCACATTCCACAAGAAGTTAGAACAAAGATGGAACCAAGGTCAGAAAAATGCATTTTCATCGGCTACTCGACGGAGCAAAAAGGATACAAGTGTTACAACCCTAGAACAAAGGAATTAAGAGTCTCGCGAGATGTGGTCTTTGATGAACTAAGACCATGGTATGAAGATAAAGGAAAGGAAAAGATTCTTGAAGAAGATTGTGATGATTATGCAGGAACAAATCAAAGAGAAGTTCAACAATCAAGCACAAAGGCTTCAGGTCCAGAGGCATCTACATCAAATGAAGAATGTTCAACATGGAGGGGGAGTCATTCTTTGTCTCCAAATTCAGCTCATAATAGAGTTGAAGAAGCAAGTGCTACTCCAAACAATGAGGTAGATGCAAGTGAAGAAGAATATGAAGAGGTAATCACTCCGATGGTAAAGTTGAATAGGTTAAAGAAGCAACTTTCTAAAGGCAATGAAAGAAGGTCTTCAAGGACAAGGTATCCAACTCAAAGGTTGAGTTATGATAGTTTTATGGAGACACATTTTGCATACATGATGCAGGTTATCAAAGACAAAGAGCCTGAGACATATGAAGAAGCTTGCACATAAAAGGAATGGAAGCAAGCTATGAAAGAGGAGATCAAAGCTCTCAAAGATAATCACACATGGGAGCTAGTGCCAAAGAAAGAAGGTATGAAGATTGTTCCAAACAAATGGGTGTTTAAAGTAAAGAGGAATGCTGATGGTTCACTAGCTAGATATAAAGCTAGATTAGTTGCCAAAGGATTTAAATAAACACAAGGCATAGATTATGATGAAGTTTTCAGTCCTGTTGCAAAGATGGGAACTATCAGAACCTTAATAGCAATTGGTGCTTCAAGGAGATGGCCATTATATCAACTCGACATCAAAAATGCCTTTCTCAATGGAGAACTACAAGAAGAGGTATACATGAGTCAACCGGTTGGATTTGAAGATGAAAACCATCCAGATTTTGTTTGCAGGTTGAAGAAGGCACTTTATGGCTTGAAGCAAGCACCAAGAGCATGGAATCAGAGATTGGTAGAGTATCTAACTAAGTGTGGATACAACCCAAGTAGTGCAGATCCTTCGTTGTACATGAAGAAGGAAGAAAATAGAGAGGTATATATTTGCATATACGTTGATGATCTCATCATAACAGGAAATGATGTTACAGGGATTAAAGATATCAAAAGGAAGCTTGGTAAGGAGTTTAAAATTTCAGATCTTGGAGAGCTAAAATATTTTTTAGGAATTGAAGTTGTTTATGAAAAGAGTGGAATCTACTTGATGCAAAGGAAGTACTTGTTGGATGTTCTTTTCAGATTTGGAATGAGTGAATGCAAACCACTCACTCAACCCATGGACACAAATACAAAGATTTGTTCAAATGATGGAGAACCATTGGAAGATGTAACGACATACAGAAGCATTGTAGGATTATTGATCTATGCAAACATTACAAGACCTGATTTGTCTTATGTTGTTGGTGTACTTTCTCAGTTTATGCAAGGCCCGACAAATGAACACTTAAATTCAGCCAAGAGAGTGTTGAGATACATAAAGCATACAGTTAATCATGTTTTGTTTTACAAGTTTGATGAAGAACTGCAGGTCAAAGGCTTTAGTCATGCTGATTGGGCAGGCTCAAAGGAAGATAGAAGATCAACCTTAGGTTATGTGTTCATGATAGAAAGCAAACCTATCACATGGAGCTCAAAGAAACAACCTACTATTGCACTTTCATCTATGGAGGCTGAATATAGAGGATTAGCATTTGCCACATGTGAAGCAATGTGGATTAAAAAGCTTTTGGCTGATCTTGGAGTGCAAGTTGGAACCATCCCTATATATGGTGATAACATGTCAAGTATCTACTTGGCAAGCAATCCTATGTTTCATGCAAGGAGCAAGCACATAGAGGTCCACTACCACTATGTAAGGGAGAAGGTGCTGAGCAAAGATGTGGAGGTAAAGTTCATCAGAACCAAAGATCAGGTTGCAGATATGTTTACAAAGTTCTTGGATGCTTCTAAACTCAAAGGTTTCAAGGATGCGATAAATTTGAAGGACATGGATGAAGATAACTCCCAAATGAGCTTGAGGAGGAGTGTTGAAGATAAATGTACAAACTCATTTTCATATGAGCCATGCTTGGATAAATTTACCAAATATAAAGATAAAGAAAAAGTGGAGGAAAAAAGGAAAAAATAATAAAAGAAAAAGAAAAGTCTAGTCAAAATTCATGATGAGAAAGAGATACAATACCTTGCCTTGTAGTTAGTAGCATGTAGTGGAGAAAGTGGTAAGTTAAGAAGGAGGCACAAACTTCTTCACATGCTGATTGGTTATAAAAGTGAAGTGGTAGCACATTCAAAACAAGGAGAGAAAGAGGCAAGAGCTCCCAGTAGTCGGATCTAGCCATTTTGTCATTTTGGTTTTCCCTTAGACTCCTTCCAGCCGCACGTCAGTTTGTACACAGATCTGTTGCAGAGCTCATATCTCAGTGTGTATGTAACCATTTTGTGCGTTTAAACATTCATTGGAAAGCTTATCTTGTGTACTTTCTGCATATCAAATATCTCTTTGAAAGCTTATGTAGTTTGTGAGATATCAGTGAAAGAGTGAAGTCCAGTTTTTCAGTATACCTATGTAGATAGGTAGTCTATTTTGGTTGGTTCAGTTTCCCAACCAAAACATATCCAAATTGTGTGATTTTTATCTTGTTGAAAATCCCTTAGCATATACTTTCACTATCTCAAATATCTCATTCAGATCATTCATATTATGTGAGATATCTGTCAGAGAGTAAAGTCCAATTTTATAGTGTACTTATGTATGCAGGTGGTCTATCTTGGTGAGTTGAGTTTCCTGATCAAAACTCATTCAAATTACTTGATTTTTAGCTTTTTGGAAAGATATTTGTGTCTACTTTCTCTATACCAAATATCTTTCTCAAAGGATATATATTCAGAGAGCTATCAGTCTGAGAGTGAAGCTCAGTTCTTCAGCATACCTGTGTGGACAGGTAGTTCATCTTTGACAGTTGTCTTTCCTAATCAAAACTTGTCCAATTTAAGTCATTTATAGCTTGTTAGAAAGCTCTCTTTGTCTACTTTGATTGACTAAAGTATCAAGTCCATTTGAGTTTGTTGTTGAGATCAGCAAGCTATCTAAGGTGCAGATGTTTGTCCAAGTGCTCGACATACAAGGGTTCACTACACACTTCCGTTGCGAATAGGAGAACTCATTCTCCACAGATATTACGTAGATGACCCATTTTTTTGGGTGGGATCTTTCCATCTCATTGGCCTCTTCTACCCTTTACTTCACAAAACGACGACCCCATTGTTGGGAACTTGCACATTATGGACAATCAAACATGTAAAACTTGCCGTTTCATTCAATGAATCCATACACCCCTATCAATGCCTTCTTGATCTCATCACTTCACATTACTTCCCCTTATACTATTGTTTCCAATTATTAAAATTCTCAAAAAGGTCTCAATATCCATACGTTGTAGTATAAGGATGATAGACATAAACTTGTGAACTCAACTCAACATGATGATGGACTATATCTTATCTTGGTCCTCAAGGCTGAACTTTTATACTTGGTCTTTGGATTCTTGTCTCATTTTTTCCATTCACAATGAACAACAAAATTGGTAAGAAAGTGCACTTCTCCTTTACTTCATAGGAACTTGAATAGTAATGGTATAAGCACAAACTTTCCATTTTGGGATATGAGCATTATAGTCTCAAAATTGTTTCTAGGGTTATATCAGGAGATAGGTGTTGGAGATTCACTCACTAATTAGACATAAAGACATGAAGACAAAGAAAGACGGAGAGAAGTAGACACAAAGCAGTCAGAAAATCAAGCCTTAGTGAAGGGACAAATTCACGACTGTAATATAGTTCACAGAAACTTCCAGAATTACGAATCTCGGATCAAAAGTGTATATAAGACAATTGAGAGAGAAGAAATATGAGATATAGATATACATGTAGTAGACGCAAGTGTGCGTATGTAGAGATGAATAATAGAACCTGAACTGTCGGGTATTCATCTGTAAGAGAGACGGTAAGGAGACACTAATCAGCAAAGGAGAGTTTTCCATGGCTATGAGCAAAGTGAGGCCAAGCCATTTTGTACACATCTTCTCTAATAGAAAACACATGTTCATGTGGAAAGATCTGAGCGCATTCTTCTCGTGTGAAGAAATCTAAGTGATTTCATGTTACTGTGAAAGTTAGTTAACAGTGACAGTTTTCTCAGTAAACATTTTCCAGTACTTCTGCAAGTTAGATCTCGTAGTATAGTGTAAAGTTTTTCATGAATGATAGCTTAATGTGAAGCTAGTAGTCTCAACTACAAACTGATCAAAGAGTTTTGTAAAACGGGACATGTACACACAGTACTAAGTCTGACCGTAAAGGCATCCAGAACTGGTGAAGGTTTTTTCTTCAAACTTCAGATGAAGTTCATTTACTGAAGAAAGCTAAGGTATAATTTCTCTACTTCATCTACAACCATTTGAAGTAATCACAAACAGAATTGCAGTTGATTCCGGTAAGATTACGGTGACAGTCCGGTAACATTCCGGTGAAGTTCCGGTGATATTCCGGTGAGTTCAAAACATTGTTTCTTTGTAAATTTAAGTGACGAGAAGAAGATCTTGTTGAGAGTTCCATGCTCCACCCTTTTGTTCAAAGTTAGTTTCATTCTCATGCAAGTTCACTTATCCCACACGCAAGGGAATTCTCCCAAACTCCATATAAGCAAGGCCTCCCTTCACTCCTCTCAAGTCATTCCACTCTAGCTCATTGCCAAGAGTGCACTTCCACTCCTCATGGAGTCACCATGCTCATAGAGCATCTCATGTAAGTCATTTCCATTTCTATTTTAATTCATTCATCATGTTTTGTTATCTTTTGTTCCTTCCTCCTTAGCTTGTTAGATTTGTGAATGTGAGTAGAGTAGGAGTAGTCCTTTTTCATTCCAACATGGTATCAGAGCATAGGTTAAATCTTAGTTTTTTTTTTCCTTATCATTGTAGTTTCAATACCTTGAGTTCATATTTCAGTTTTGTTTTCATTACCATAGATTCAACTCTTACTTTGTTAATCCCTCCCTCCCTCCCTTGCATCACATAACTCATTTTCATTACTTTCATTTTTTGTGAGCTTCTTTATGTTTTTGCACATTTTGTTGTATTAAATAAAGTGCTTTGGGCACTACACGTTGTCATAAACAATTCTTCTTAGCACTTCTATTCACCTCCAATGGAAGTCATCACCATATCATCATTTTGTGCTCCTTGCTGTACTTTGCAAGCTTCAGAACCAAAATGGCTACATTTGCCAACACAAATCGTGATGAAGAGAAGAGGCTTGTCACTCCAGTATAGCGAATATGTGTTTCTACATGCAGAAATCTCAGTTCTCGCATTATGATATGTTGTTCTAGGCGAGGATCGTATTTACATCACATTCATATGCTTACAATGAGTCAAATCCTATACAGCAAGGCATAACTGTAACAACTATTGCACCTCCTGCTACAAGCGCAACTATTGCACATCAAAATCAGAGAGGGACGTCAAGTTCTGCTTTGATCGAAGGACTGCAGAGGAGACAATGAGCGCCCAACTGAGCAATAGAGTATAGGCAATTTCAAGCTTACATGTTATACCCATCGCCTCCTCCGTTTGAAATCCGGACTGGTCATAGAATCGGACGCAAGACAGGCTGGAATCGTTGATCGAGTTATCAATGTCTACACAGGATTGCACAGAATTCTCCTTCTTACACTTTTTCTGCATCGAAATGCTCAACAGGTCTTCAACATCTACCCTCGTATTTCGAGGATAAAGGACATGGGTAATATCCTACAATGGGGACCTTGCAAAGCTGACAAGGAGAGGACTCTTGCGATATATCTTCTCCGCAAGAGGCGTTCTGCCGAGCGGACACATATTCTCCTTGTTCGGGCCATGTCTATCTAGTGCTCCTGCGCACCGCTTGTTTGAAGCCGTGCACTGAACTCCATAGCTCACTGTCTGTAGAGAATTCGGAATCTCCGCCTCTCTAAACCGCTTCTATTTGACCTGCACTCCTTTTTAGAAGTGCACTTGCAGTTTGTGATTTCATGGTATGCAAGCACTGATGTCAATCGCAATCGCTAGTTGCAGTCCGCAATGCACCTGTTTTATCCATTGGTGATGACCTGTCACCTGAGCAAAATAGCCTGAGCATCAAATTCACGCATCCGCATCTGACACGAGTAGAGAGACACAAACATGTGGGCAGCAGGGCTCTGACTGAAGCAACAGAATGTGGTCATACCAGCCCCAGACTACGAGAGAAAGAGGGGCTGAACCTCAATCTACTCCGCTCCTCGCAATAAACTCTGAGGTGGCAGTGATCTTAACAATTTTATTTGAGAGTTTTTTTATTTTTTGATGTGTTGGCCTTTCATATTGAAAAATTATAATCAGGAGATACTCATTCTTCAACTGCATTCACTACAGTTGAAGTTGTATGAAAAAAAAAAGTAGTCTCTTTTCAGTTTTTTATGAAAATCCTATAAATTACTCTTTTGTAACACTTATGATGCACACACATCTTTCTATTTTGTAAAATTACTCTTTTGTAACACATGATGCACACACATCTTTCTATTTTGTAAAATTACTCTTTTGTAACACTTATGATGCACACACATCTTTCTATTTTGTAAAAGGATTAGACACTGCCATATCCATAAGTGGTAAGACCTTCCTTTGTACTCATTGCATATTAGCTCTAAATCTTTCTCTCCATTTTCAGGTGCACATCAAAAGAGCCAAATAACTTAAGCAAGCTTCTCCATTTGAACCCCTACCTCACCCTTGAATATGGAGGAAAAGAATGAGTCCACCTTCAATGGCCAACATTTCCACACTTGGCAAGTCAAAATGCAATACAAGCTCATGAAGAAAGGCCTATGGGGCATTGTTAGTGGCAAGGAGAAGAAACCCACTACGAGAGAAGGTGAAGCTTCTTGGCAAATCAAGGACGAGAAAGCACTATCTACCATTGCCCTAGGATTAAGTGATCATTATGTGCATCACATTGATGAGAAGGGCACCGCTTATGATGCTTGGGCAAAGCTTGATCATCCTTTTGGATCTAAAGCTAAATCTTCCAAAATCACCCTCCTTATGAACTTATTTGATCTCAAAATGGAGCCCAACTCCTCTCTGGCCTCCCATCTCAATATCTTCAAGAGTATGTATACTCAACTTGTTGACATTGACAAAAAGCTTGATGAAGATGTACTCATTGCCTTGCTACTACGAAGCCTTCCCTAGGATTCATATGGCCACATCATTACCACACTTAGGCTTCTTCCACAACCAACCCTTAGCGATGTTGAAGTTGCCCTCTTAGATGAAGAAAAGAATCTTCAACACCATAGCTCCTCTCAAGAGAAAGCTTTGTTCAGCAAGAAGAAACCACCTCATCAAAAGTACAAACCATGTCGCTTCTGCAAAAGAACAAATCACCCTGAAGAGAAATGCTACTACAAACCCAAGAAATATGCCAACATTAGTGAAGAAAGAAGTGATGGAGAATCTGATGGGTCACCCAAGGCAACCGTTTGTAAAGAATATCTCTTCTAGAGCATCTCATTTACACCACCTACCCCATGATGTAAACCCTTTATATGTCTAGGGATCCCATATGTCCCTAGATCCCATTAAAAACCCTTGGGATCCCATATGTCCCAAGATCCGAGGGATGCCATATGTCCCAAACTTGGATCCCATATGTCCAAGTTATGTCTAAGGATCCCATATGTCCTTAGATCCTAAAAATCAAATGGATTAAGTGATCCCATATGTCACTAGTCCCCCATATTAAAAACAAAAGGGCCATCACATGGAACAGGGGTGTTGAGAGTTCCATGCTCCACCCTTTTGTTCAAAGCTAGTTTCATTCTCATGCAAGTTCACTTATCCCACATGCAAGGGAATTCTCCCAAATTCCATATAAGCAAGGCCTCCCTTCACTCCTCTCAAGTCATTCCACTCTAGCTCATTGCCAAGAGTGCACTTCCACTCCTCATGGAGTCACCATGCTCATAGAGCATCTCATGTAAGTCATTTCCATTTCTATTTTAATTCATTCATCATGTTTTGTTATCTTTTGTTCCTTCCTCCTTAGCTTGTTAGATTTGTGAATGTGAGTAGAGTAGGAGTAGTCCTTTTTCATTCCAGCAGATCTAACAGTAAGCAAACAAAGAATTGGAGAAACTGAAGTAAATCAGATCAGATTTGAAGCCTGTAGAAAAGCAAAGGTTTCTGTAAAGTGAATTTTCGAAGTTCACTAAAATAGTAGTAAAGTTTTCAGGTTGCTAAGCTACTGATGATTATAGAGGTGTTCTAACATCATTTTAGCTTAGTTCTTGTGGTGTGGCGAATTCCGTAGCTAAGTTCAGCTTTCGTCGCATCAACAAGTGGTATCAGAGTAGAAAGGTCCTCAAAGAGTAAACGGAAGTAAAGATACAAGAGAAAGTGAAGAATTCTTCACAAGAAAGGTGAAGGCTGAGGTGATTAACAACAAACAACATCAGAGAAGCGTTCAGAAGTCATTCTCAAGGGTAAAGATTTACAAAAGGTAAAATCCTTTAAACGTTATACTCATCGGCAGTAACAAAAACAAGAAGATTATGGCATATCACATTTCTATTGACAAAATGGATAGAGATAACTATTCCGCATGGGTAATGCGAATGGAAGCCTTACTTATGAGTAAGGACTTAATGATATATGTGACAGGAGAAGAAAAGAAGCCTACTTTTGGAGATGATAGTCAACCGAAGAAAGAAGAGTTAGAAGCCTTGAAGTTGTGGCAGAAGAAAGATGCAACGGCAAGAGCTTATATCTACAATACTATTACAGATCATCTATTACCACATATTAGAGGTCTGGAGAAAGCGGAAGACATATGGAGTGCATTGGAAGATCATTTCCAAAATACTACGAAAGCTAGGAAGGCTAGCTTATGGTCAGAGATTACAACGTTCAAGAAAAAGCAAAGTCAAAGCATTAGTGAGTATGTCACTAAGATGAAGGACTTGGCAGACAGTCTTGGATCTATTACTGAGGATATCGAAGATCACAAGTTAATAGCGCAAGTGCTTGCAGGATTGAGAGGAGATGAAAGGTGGAAACCTTTCGTACTCTCAACTGAACTTTCATTAAATCATTTTGTACCAGATTTAAATCAGTTGCTTGGACTAATGCTAACGTTTGGCCAAGATTTGAAGATAGATGGAGAAAAAGGACATAGTTCTGCTATGTACGCAAGGAGTAAGAAGAAAGGTGACAAAGGAAAAGAAAAAGATGAAGACGAGATGACTACTCAAGCAAATTATGCAAGAGGAAGAGGTAATGTCAGAAGTAAAAATAGAAGTAATACAAAAGGAAGAGGTAATCAGAATAACAACAAGAAGGCTTGTTGGATCTGTGGATTAAGCAATCATTTGCTCGTGATTGCTGGCATAATTCTCAAGGATCAAGTCAGAATCAGAATAACAATAGCAGAGGCAGAAGCGGAAGATATCAAAGAGGAAGACAAAGCCAAAGAGGCGGATATGGTAGAGGTGGAGCAAGAAGTTGGGGACAAAATCAGTCTCACAACACTACCTACTACAATTATGCAAATGATGCACAAAATGACAATCATACTATGTTGATGATGAATTCGATAAGTGTGTCAGAGAATGAAGACCTCAAGGTATTCTATATTGGCTCTGGTTGTTCAAATCATTTGTCAAGAAATATAGAATTGTTATCAGAATTGGAAGGAGGTATTTCAAATCATACAGTACAAACAGGTGATAACACAAAACATAATGTAAGGTCAATTGGAAAGGTAAAGTGTAAGAATGGAGCTGACCTACTAACAAATGTTTTGTATGTTCCAACGATTCCGAAGAATCTGATCAGCGTGGGACAGATAGTAGAAAAAGGTTTTCAAGTTAGGTTTACAAATGAAGGAGTATTTATCGAAGATCCAGAAAATGGATACAATCAAATTGTTCGTGGTAAAAAGGAAGGTAGACTTTTTACTCTTAAAGTACAAGGGAATGTTGGTCAAGCTTTGATCACACATGGTGATAAAGCATTTATAGAATTAGACCTCTCACATAAGAGGTTAGGACACTTTAATGAAAAAGGAATCAAAACTATGGTGGAAAAACAATCTGTACGAGGTAGGGAGCTCCAAGAAGTATATGTCAATTTTTCAGAAGAAACCCTTAGAAGAACAATGAATTTGATCACTAAAAACCATTGTAAATATCATTTCATATTTTTTCAACTCCTTTTGTTCAAGCCGAGGGGTTCTCAAGTTTAAGGACTATTAGAACTACCTAATTATCAATTTTCATTATTTTTTGATTCCATTTGAGCCCTCAATAAGACTTGGTACCTAACTTTTCATTAGGCCAAACACTAGGTTTGGATAGGGCCAAAACTAGTCAAAAAACTATAAAAATAGCTACAGAGTTCATTTTTGGATGAGCATTTTGAGTGATCGAGTGAGAGAAAGAGCTTCTTGAAGAATGTAATCAAGTTATTGAGAATCAAAACTTCCATTGTTCCTATCTGTGTTATCTTGCCTTGTGTGCGTGTGTGCATGTCCATGCATGTATGTGCTTGTCACTCACATTTGCTCACCAGAATTGCTCACGATCTTCATATCCTCCTCACATCTCTGTGGATTGACAAGTAAAGGAGGTGGTGCTCATGCTTGGGCTACACCAAATTTTGGCACCGTTGACGAGCAGTAGTGCTCAAGGACGAGCGTTGTGATGGTAAGATCGTAGATTTGTGAGATTGGAAGGTAAAAAATAGTCATTTTTTGTTAAGTTTGTGATTTTCTTTTTGCACCTTCATCATCATCATCATCTTCTCCCATCTTCATCTTCGCATAAATTTTTTGTTTTTGATTGTCTATTCACTACTTTCACCTCATTTTCATTCATGGTTGTGCGAGAGAGGGAGAGAGAGATAATGTTTGTGTGTGTGAGTTTATGTGGTTTTCATGACCCTCTGCATGACACATAGGTCTCAATGCTTGATTTCAAAGTTCTCTCCAAAATTCTCAAAAAATTATGAGTTTTTGGAAAAAAAATCGTGACTTTTTGAAAAATTCAAAATTTTTGAATATCGCAATTCACTGATTCCCAACTAAAATCACTCAAAAGATTGCAATTTTTTGGTCCTCCAATTGTGAGAGAATCTCAAATTTTTGAAAGGTAACTTTTGAAAAAAATCCAATTTTTGAGAAAACCGCGACTTTCTGAAAGACAAATTTTGAGAAAATTGCAACTTTTTGGAAGGCAATTTATGAGAAAATCATAACTTTTTGGAAGGCAAAATTTGAGAAAATCGTGACTTTTTGCAATCAAGTTATTGAGAAAATCATGACTTTTGAGAGAGGGAAAGAGGAAAAAATCACAACTTTTTGAAAGGAAACTTTTGAGAAAATTGTGACTTTTTGCAATCAAGTTTTTGAGAAAATTGCGACTTTTTGTCAGAAGAAAAGAGAAAAAAAAATTGCAGTATAATTTTTTGGTCAAAATGTTGCAACTTTTTGCAAGGTGAATTGGGTAAAAATCACGACTTTTTAGAAGGCAACTTTGAAAAAAATTGTGATTCTTTGGAAGGTTCTCTTTGTCTATTTGACCCCAAGGAGCCTGAATTGACATAACTTTTTCATCCAAAATCCATTTTTTGAGCTCTAGAGTGTGTCGGAAAGCTCATTTCAAATGCTACACAACCTCAAATGTTTTTCTCAAAAATTATGTGTTCATTTTTAGATAGGGTAATTTGAAGTAAGTGGGATTAGAAAGCCAAGGGAGCTCGAAAGGACTTTGAGCAATACAAAGGGGGAAAATGGGTCTTTAAAAATGCTTGAATCAAAATGGTTGTCAAATAAATTAGATTTAAAGCTTGATCTAATCTTGGGACATTTATAAGTCCATTGAGAGCCATTCAAGGGTGTCAAAGCAAGGTGAAAAGTGCATTATAAGTTTGGGAACATGTATCATGGGCATAGAAGTGTGATCAAGAGAGAATCGATTTTAGTTTGGAAACATTCTTAACCCCCTCCGTCAATTCTTAGCCTAAGCTAACGACTAGTGGTATTAACTAATTAGGGTGACGATAAGCACGATATAAGTGCAATAAACCCTAATTACTCAAGTTCAAGCGTAATTTAGGATATTCTTATGACAAACCCTAAAGGAAAAGGAATTAAGTGGATCGATCACATCTAAAAGTGCGATAAAACTCAAGTAATCCTAATGAAGATATTAGTAAGAAAAGATTACATTGGAGAAATCTATAAAAGAACAAGTATTGATTCAAAAGAATATCACAACGCGGTTGTAACTGGGGAAATTGGGACTAGTAGACAAAGCTTATGAACCTTAGAACAGGTAGACACCTAGGCTAGGATAGACAAAACATCAGGTCATCTGAAGCTAGTGTCAATCACACAAGTAGTACTCTCTGCAAGTAGTGTATGTTTTCGGGTTCACCTCTGCTGAAGGTCTCCATTAAACCTCAAAATTGCAGAGGTCATATCTCTTTGTGTATTTATCCAAATTGAGTTTTCTTTAGCTCATTGGAAATCTCTTGGTGTCTAGTATATGCAATTAGAAAAACTAAAAAAAAATCTAGGTGAATAGAGAACAGAAAGCTCTACAAGAATGACTAGTTTTTTATGAAGAAGTTTGTGAGAAGGTCAACTAGTTCCTAGGGGGTTCCACCTACTTCTAGCTATAATTTGGAGGTCAATAAACTCCAAAATTGGTATCAAAGCAAGGAATTGAAGCTTGGAGAATGATACCTTGATGAAGAATTTGAAGCTATTGGAGCAAAGCTTCATCATCGACACTACACAAAGGTAGAAGGAGATAGCAAGGAAGGATCTCAAGCAACATCCAAGCAAAGAAAGGTGCATAAACTTCATTACAAAGGTAAGTACCATACTTCTTCTTATCAAACATATCCAAAAGGAGGGTTAAAGGAGGAAATTCACTATTTACACAGTGGATGATCAACATGCACAAATAGAGAAGCTTGATAAGAACAACTATCAAGCATGGTGATTTAGAATCACAACATACTCGCAAGGTAGAGGCTTGTTTGGTTTGATTGATGGAACATGTATCAAACCTATATTACTAGAGGATCAAATCAGCAACAATTGAGGGATTTTAGACTTTGGAATGAAAGAGACAAAAGGGTCATATTCATTTTATCACAAAATATTCCAAATTCAATGGTAGAACATGTACAGGATCTAGACACAAGTAGGGATGTTTAGCTTGCATTGGAAAGGTTGTATGCTACAGGTACAAGAGCAAGGTAGATTCAACTCAAAAATGATTTGAACAACATAAAGAAAGATACAAGGACATCGGTTAATGATTACTTGTTGAAGGTTAAAGAGATTGTAAATCAACTAGGATCAATTCAAGCTCATGTGGAGGAGGTCGACTTGGTTGCACATACTCTCAATGGACTGAAGGAAGATGATAGATGGAAACCATTCATTACTTCAATTTATGTCAGAGGAGAATTACTAGACTTTGATCAGCTTGTTGCTCTCATGGTCACGGAGGAGATGAATCTAAGTGGCTCCACTTCAAATAAAAAAGGATCTCAAGGACAAGATCTTTATGAAGGATCATCAAGAGGAGGAAGTAGAGGTAGAAGAGGTTCAAATAGTGGTCAAGGAAGAAGGAGTGATGATCAATGGACTTCAAGTAGCTCTTCCAACACAAGAGGAAGAGGAAGATCAAGTGCTACAGGTATGAGAGGCTACTACAACTACAATCAAAGACAAAGGAGTGCAGATAACAAAAATTGCTACATATGTGGATGGTATGGACACTATGGCAAAGATTGCTATCAAAATGAGAATAATCAAGGCGGTAATCGAAGAGGAGGCTATTCAAGAAGAGGTAAACAACAAGAAAATTATGCAGTTGAAGGTAAAAGTGATGATTATTATTCTCTTCTTATGATGAATGTAGAAACTAAGATGAATTGCAATAGTGATATATGTATGTAGTGGTTGCTCTAACCATATGTCACATGATGCTTCATGGTTTTTAAATATGCATAATCCTTCATGTAAAGGTCATGTTGAAATAGGAGATGATACAACACATAAGATTATGCAGGTTGGAGATGTTGTTATGTAGGATAAGTGCAAGACGAATCGCTTGAAGGATGTACTTTATGTGCCAACGATCACTAAGAATTTGATGTTAGTTGGTCCAATGGTAGAAAAAGGTTTGCAAATAAGATTTAATAATGCAGGTTGCTTTATTGAGGATCCAAAGCAAAAGAGGTTAATTGCTAGAGGTCAAAAACAAGGTAGATTGTTTACATTTAAGGTAAACCCAAATCATACAAATTATTTCTCTTATGGTATGCATATAATAGCAGAGATTGATATATGGAACAAAAGGATTGGGCGCATGAATGTACACAGGTTAAAGGAGCTATCAAAGAAGAGGATTGTTGAAGGATTACCTGATCTTACCAAGCAACATATGGTGCATCTTTGCGAAGTATGTCAAATAGGCAAGCAGAGTAGAATTCAAGCTATGTAAGTGATGGTTTGCTAGATCTTATACTCACAAATGTATGAGGTCCTACTAAAGAGGCATCATTGGCTGGTAATAAGTACTATGTATCATTCATTGATGATCATAGTAGAATGACATTTGTGCATTTCATTATACATAAGAGTGAAGTCTTTTGATTGTTTCAAGAATTTCAAATCATTTGTCAAGAAGCGAATAGGAAGATATGTTAAGAAGGTAAGATCCGATGAAGGGGGAGAGTATTTCTCTCAAGCTTTTATTGATTTTTTGTATGATGAAGGCATCAAAAGAGAAGTTATATGCAAGTATACTCCACTTGATGCAAAATTAGAAAAGTGTATATTTATTGGTTATGCAGATACTCAAAGAGGATATATATGTTATAATCCTCATTCCAATAAGGTGGTTGTTTCAAGAGATGTGAAATTTGATGAATCACTTTCATGGTATGTAGATAAGAGAAATTTGCAGGTCATGAAGATGAAGAAGATACACGCAAAGGAGATGAGTGCTTACCTCAGCCCACAAGAAGTTTACGTGATGAGAAGAGTGGTTTGGATGAAGAAAGAGAGTTACCTTTCAATGGAAGATCAAGGGAAGAGTCACCTCCAAATATTAAAAGTAAAGGTAAACTCAAACTTATTGAAGTTAATGATGAAGGAGAAGAAGTTGGTAGTGTATATGAGTATGGAGAATTATCAAAGGTTTCTAATAAAAAAGCAAGAGCACCTACATTAGAGGTAAGAAGAACTTCAAGAGTGAGTAAGAAACCTCAAAGTTATACTTATGAATCTTTTATGAATACTCATTATGCTTTTATGACGAAGGATGAGCAGGAAAATGATCCTACATGTTATGATGAGGCGAATGGAGATGAAAAGTGGGAGAAATCAATGAGAGAAGAAATGGATGCACTAAAAAATAACAAGACTTGGAATTTGTCTCCAAAGACACCAAAACAAAAGGTAATTGGTTGCAAGTGGGTTTTTAAGTTTAAAAGAAATAGTGATGGTAGTGTGTCAAGATATAAGGCTAGACTTGTAGCAAAAGGATATGATCAAACTCAAGGATTGGACTATGAGGAAACATTTAGTCGAGTAGCAAACATTGCAATAGTGAGAACTTTGTTGGCTTTAGCTGTAAGTAAAAGATGGGATATATATCAACTAGACATAAAGAATGCCTTTCTTAATGGTGAGTTAAGTGAAGAAGTGTATATGTCACAACTAGATGGTTACGCGGATGCAAAATATCCTAATCATGTATGCAAGCTAAAGAAGGCATTGTATGGTCTTAAAAAAGCACCAAGGGCATGGAATGCAAGGTTGGTAAAGTATGTGATATGCAATGATACACAACAAGTCATGTTGATCCTTCACTTTAAGTAAAACATGTAGATGACATGTGTGTCTATGTATGCATTTATGTGGATGACTTGTTGATTACAGGGAATGATGCAAAAGCAATTGAAGAGATTAAAGGTAATTTGGGAAAGGAATTTAAAATTTCAGATCTTGGTTTGCCTAGATCCTTTCTTGGGCTTGAGATTGTGTATGGCAATGAAGGAGAAGGCCATAAACAATGAAGTGTAGGTTTCTTTTGTTGGAATAAAGGATCAAGTTGCACATATCTTCACCAAGTCCTTGGATGGACCAAAATTTCAAAGATACAACTATATTCTTGGCATGAAGGAAATACCCTTTGAAACTTGAAGGGGAGAATGTTGAGAACATTTTTTTTTATGTATAGGTGAAGGTACCTTTGGGATGTCTTCAAATACTTCAGGAAGGATTATATTATTGATAAAAGATAGCTTAAGTAACCACGGCACTTGATCCATGTAATATATCCACCCAAGTGTCTACCAAGTTTAGATGTATTAGGAAGGTTTTGGATTATTTTTCCATGCGACAAGAAGAGAGAAGTCGTGATCTTGTGGGAAGTCCAAGAGAGTCATATGTGTATCTCTATGCTATTGTAGTTTTGTAAATAGAGATTGTAGAGCTTGTAGCTCCCTCATTATATATCCAAATTAGATGTTTCATGGCTCATTTGAAATCTCTTACTCTCTACTTTCATATTGTTAATGTTCATAATCATTGGATTTGTGAATTGAGAGCAGTACTCTTTGCAAGTAGTATGTGTTCTCGGGTTCAGCTCTGCTGAAGGTCTCCATTAAACCTAAAAAATGTAGAGGTCATATCTCCTTGTGTATTAACCAAATTGAGTGTTCTTTAGCTCATTGGAAAGCTCTTGGTGACTAGTATATGTGGTTAAAAGAGTTTTAAAAAATTCCAAGTGACTAGAGAACAAAAAGCTATACAGGCATGATTGCTTTTCTACGAAGAAGTTTGTGAGAAGGTCAACTAGTTCCTAGGGGGTTCCATCTACCTTTAGCTATAATTTGGAGGTCAATAAACTCCAATAGTGGGCATAAAAACGTAGTGATTATCATGTTAAGCTAAAAAACAAGTGATTTAGAAATGTCTTTTAGCATGGAGAGACTCGTAGGTAGCTCAAGCATTGCCTATTTACTGACACTAGAAGGTCCTTATAAGACACAATTGGAGTATATTAGGACCAACCAATTAGGCACATGCATCTATGAGGATGGTTTGAGGCAATCAATTTTCCAACTCAAAAAGCCCAATCAACCCTTCAGACTTGAACATCCAGTGGTTAAATTCAAAGAGCGTTCTTATATTGACAAGCAAGGAGCCATGTATGTGGATACGAGCTTACCAGATAGGACATATGAGTTTGGAAATGTCATTCCCGAGAACGAGATAGGAGACCCAGAGCAAGGAGACATAGGACAAGAACCTAAGACTCCTTGAGGTAAATCCAACTTGACCAAAGTAATGACCCCAAAGTGGGTTCCCCAAGACAACAAAAGCATAGAACTATTCTTAAATAGAGAAACAGAGGAAGCTTTTTGGAGATTCAAGCCTAATCAACTTAGCAAAATGGGTGGAGTTACCATCTATGAGTCTAAAAATCCTGAGATACCAGGCAAAGTTATCTATCTGGATAACACGTCTGAAAGAATGTTCTTGGTAACAGAGCATGGCAAGCATGCATACACTTGGAAGGGCGAATTGATTTTCCCTCCACCAAGATCTATGTTTTCCATGGCCTCCAAGGAGCAAGATCATCCAAAACTCATGAAATGCATAAGGAAAGAGCTAGAGAGAGACCTAAAGTGAGATTTGCAAACTCCCTTGGAAGAGAGCAGTCAAGATTAGATATAGAAAGAGCAAATTAGGAGAGACACAAAAATTTGAGGCATCAACGAGGCATGAATGAGTTTCCCTTGCCTAGGCCTAGAGAACACCCTAGAACCTTGAGGCCTACCCAAATGGTTAAATCCATGAAGAATTACTTCAAAGACACTGGAGATCCTTATGATCATGTAGCAGAGAGAAGTGTTACGAGCCAAAACAGTCAAGGAACTGTTCACTCAGTACAATGCCTTTGGTCTAACTCTCAGGAACACTACCTTAACGTGGTTTCAACCACTACACCGAGGTCAATTCATGAATATAGTCCAGTTGCTAGAAGCATTCATTATTGAATTCTCCAAAAGTGGCATCAGACCCAATACTTCATCGTTGATACACAGCTTCAAGCAGACATCCTAGGAAACTATTAGACTAGCAAGAAGAAGATTTAGAAAATACATAGAAAGATGTCCTATCCCAGAATTACCTACAACAACACTAAACAAATGGCCTTGTTTTTAGATGGCTTACTAAGCACCAAGTTGAGATCTTATGTGTACTTGAAGGAACCTAGAACCATAGAACAATGTGTGTAGATGTGCATAGACATAGAGGATAACTTGGGTGAAGAGAGAGCTTTCTAAGATGTATAAAGACTCAGATAGTGCGACAAGTTTCACCTCTAAAGGAATTGGCAGAGAAAGTGGCTCAGAAGTTAGGAGTTGCAAGTAAGCAAACCCTAGGATGGTATCATTGAAACGATGTTACGATTGTGGAGGAGACCACATGGCTAATGTTTTCCCAATCATGGCTAAACCCCAAGGAAAACCTAATAGTCCATATTGCATTATTGAGAGAAAATACACAAACCACATGGCTCAAGATTGTCTGTACAATAGGCAGGCTGTCAGAAAAACTTATCAACAACCTTACCAACATGGTAGGTATTAGAACCAATACCAACAACTGTATTATAGGACACAACAACAATATCAACCTCAATACCAACAACAATATCAAGCTCCTATAGGCCACAACCGGTCTTAAGAAATCAACTACCACCTCTTGCCAATGCAATTCCAGTTAAGTATGCAATGGCAGAGGAGAACCCTAATAGAGCATTTGTGCCAATAACCCCTTTGGTCTTAGATATTGACCCTCATGGTCAAAGTTTTGACTACACCCATGAAGATAGTCCACAAGCTTATTACACAGAGTCACCCGAGCACAGTGAGAATTATCTGTATCAATATGAGACATTACCTATGGAACCAAATTGGAAGCCAAAATACTCCAACTTCATGTATACGAATCCTAACCCTAGGCCCCAATTTGAGACAAATGAGACCACAAACCCCTAAAGGACCATGTTTTAGATGTTAGATGACCATTTCGTTCTTGAATATCCCCACCCATTGGCTTGAGACAAAGGACATGCCATCATAATACAAGGCTTTTGTCTTGAGTGCAACAAAGAACATCTTCTAAGAGATTGTCCTAGGAAACCCTCTAATGAGCCCAAGGTCAATTAATGTGGTAGGATTAGTGGTGGATTCACGTTCAAGTAGAATTAACGTGGCTCCTATACATGCAATCGCTAGAGCATAGGCCTTAAAATAGGCTAAACAAGCTGAACAAACTGAGTCAAGTGAATAAAGAGAGCCTAGTAAGAGGAAAACAAGAGCATGGAAGGATACCAGGGATAAGGCAAATCGTAAGTGGGCTAGAAAGTTATCTAAATTACAAGAAATCGTAAGAGATACAAAAATAAAAATTGTAGACATTACATCTCAAAACCCCTCGCATGTTGTAACTCCATCCACTCCACTTCATCCCACCTCACCACTCATTGTGAATAGACCACAACCAGGGTCTGTTACTAGCTTAGGCTATGCTCAAGCCCAATTAATTGTTCAATCAAACAAATTCTATCAAACTGGGTTTTCATTTCCAAGGCTTACTAGAAATATTAGAGAATTTGGTAAACAAGCTGCAAGTTTCTTTACCTACACAGGCTTAACCAATGGTTGAAAGAGAAAGCTCACCACCAATGAAAGTTTATATTCTTGATTCCATGGATGTTGGTACCTCTTTCAATTCAACAATACTCTCAAGAGTTCTCGAGGGAAATACAAGAAGAGAAATGGGCCAAGGAGAAAGGTAATCCCCCTCCTATTCCTGAAATCGATGATCTTCATGATCAATTTCCCCAAGACATTCCATCTATTTATGGAGACTAAGCAAAGAAACAAGAAGAAAAAAGATTAGATTTTGAATCTAATTCTTTACAAGAGTTGCCATAATTCACAGGCCCATGGGAATTTGAATCTCTTCAGATCAGAGCTCCCACAATATTGATAAGAAATGCTCCATCGGATTTCAAGAGACACTAAAGTTGTGAAGAACACTAAGGTGCAATGTCATCTCACCTAAGAAGAGCTTCTCAAAGTAAAACTTGAGCTGTGGAAACATGTGGCGAATCAGGTTCTAGAACTTGGTTTCAATATGTCAAAAGCAATCTCTAAGGTGAAAGTCCTAGAGATACCTCTAGACAAAATTGTAGACATGAGTGAAGGTGGAGAAGTTAATACTTACATTCCAATCACCTACTGAGGTTACACAACCAAAGCTATCCTAGATTTAGGTGTTGGTGTTGCGATTGCGACCACCTTCTTGTGGAAGCAATGGAGGAAACCCACATAAAGACAAACTAGAATGAAGCTTCAAATGGCTGATAACCATATGGAAAGACCTCAAGGATTGCTAGAAGGGATAACTCTAACCACATGTGGTGTAGATTTTGAACACACATTTTCTATATGTGACTTTGCAAAAGTAAAGTCTATGAAATGATCCTAGGAAGACCCTTCCTATGGCAACTACAAATAGTACAAGATAGGGGAACCAACTCCTTGTACTTGCAGAAGTTAGGGGTCACAACCAAGGTCAATTTGAAGGATTATACCTTCAAAGATGTACCACCTCTACAATGGAATCCTATCCACAAGGCATAAGAAGATTCAATCTCTATGCATTATGTAAGTTCTTGAGCACTATCTAGAAATGTAGGAGTATTTACCCAAAAAGAAGAAGAACATCTCACAAGCATTAAAACTATAAATTCAAGGGATGAAAGTGAAGGTAGCCAAAAGAAAAAGAAAAGAAAAGCAGTGACACAAGCAGAGGAGGAATCACTGTATGAATGCATAAGAGAGAGGCCATCACAGGAGAAGCATATGATAATAAAGAAAAGAACAAAAAAATTGTAGTAACCATTGAAAAAGATGAAGAGCAATGTAGGTACATAGGAGAAGACCTAAGTGCAAAAGAAGAAGAAGTAGAGTTTGTAGCTTTATTAAGGGAATATCGGGATGTGTTTGCATGGAACTATAGAGACATGAAGGGAGTAGATCCAGAAATATGCTCTCATATGATCCCACGACAACTAATGCCAAGCTCACCAAATAGAAGCCCTACACATATAATGTCACTTATGTAGCCAAAATAAAAGAAAAAATCAACAGACTCATTGAAGCTGGATTTATCTATGAGATTGAGCATATTGAATGGGTGTCCCCCATCGTATGGTTCCTAAGAAGGATGAAAAGTTGCAGGTGTGTATTAACCTTAAAAAGGTTAATGCCACTACAATTAGAGATAGGTACCTACTTCCAATCATTGAACATTTATCGGAGTGTGTTGTAGTCAAGGAATTTTTTAGCTTCCTTGATGGATTTTTAGGTGACAACCAAGTAGCCATTGCTCGAGAAGATCAACACAAAATGGCCTTCACCACAGAGTAATAGATGAGGACAAAGTAAGAGCCATATCGGAGTTGCAAAGGCAAAGGAACATCAAAGAGGTACAAAATTTTATGGGCCATTGTGGATATTATTGCAGGTTTATCCACATGTATGCAATCAAAGCTAAACTTCTTTATGCATTGTTGATAGATTTTGAGTGGAATGACAAATGTGAAAATTTCTTCAATGAGCTCAAGAGACGCTTGTGCACAACACCAATACTGACCACTCCTGATCAGAATAAACCATTCTATGTCCATGTAGATGCATCCAATTATGCAATAGGATGTGTGCTAGCACAACCCACATGTGAAGGAAATCTAGATTTGCCTATAGCATATGCTAGCAAACAACTAAACACAGTTGAATGAGGCTATACAACAACTGAGAGAAGGCTTCGACATAGTATATGCCATGAAGAAGTTTAGACACTATCAATTGGAAAACAAGTTCAAGTTTTTCACTGATCATCAAGCTTTATTATATTTGATCAATAAACCTTGCAATACAAGACACTTGGTAAGATGGTTCCTCTTACTAATGGAATATGACTTTGAAGTGCTTGTTAGGAAAGATAGAACCCACCTCAGGGTAGATCACCTTTCTCGCATCACTTCAGGAGAGTCACCACAAGGAGTGTCAGATGAACTGCTTGATGTTTATCTATTCAATTTAGAAGCTATTCTTAAATGGGTACATAAGTTGGTATTTGGCCTAAACTTCAAACCTGAAAAAATAAGAATACGAAAACAAACAAAGATGAAATTATAAAATCACAAAAATATCAAACTTTGGTAGGAAGTATGTACAAACAAGATACAGAGGGTGTACTAGCTTGTTGTGTCAAGGAGGATGAACATAGCAGTTGGTTGCAACAAGCCTATGAAGGATTGCTAGGAAATCACTATTCTAAACAACGAACATTGCAGAATCTAAAACGTTTAGGAGTGTATTGGCCTAATATGGACAAAGAAATACATGAGTCAATTATGAATTGACCAATGTGCTAGGAGAGACCCCCAATGGAGTATGCCATCCTTTATCACGTGACATTAATTCTAGAATGGAGTGCTCCATTGGTAGAATTTATGAGATCAGGAACACTAAACAGTGAGGCTATTCTAGCAAGAAAACAAAGCATGGAGAAAGAGGCTCAAGACTACACCTTAGTAGGAGACAACCTATATCGAACAGGCAAAGATGGTTACTTAAGACTGTGCATTCACGAATCAGACTATTTGACAATCTTAGAAACTGCACATAGCGGTGTTGCAGGTGGACACTTTGGGCCTGACCGAGTAATTAAGACCATTCTATTCTGAGGACTTTGGTGGCCCACTCTTCATATGGATGCACATACTTATGTGAAGAGATGTGGCACATGCCAACATGCACAATATACAATCAGAAAAGACGAGATTCCCTTGAGGCCAATGATGGGAGGATGCACATTCTTGAAGTGGGATATAGACTTTATAGGTCCCATTAATCCCCCAACTAGAAACTGGGCTTATCAAGTTGCCTACAAAATGGTACTCAATGCCACCCCATTTCAGATGGTCTTTAGATAGAATGTTGTGTTACCATTAGACTTCCTGATCCCGACTTTAAAAGTAGCATAAGAGCACGAGTGGAGTGGACATGAGTTGTCCTCTAGGATATTTGATCTAGAACGCTTAGGTGAAATCAAGCTACGAGCAGCAACATGCATCTACACTGCAAAGAAAAGACAAAAGGAATACTTTGATGCACACATCAAGGATAAAGAATTGAAAGAGGGAGACCTAGTGTTGGTTTATACACTAAAGCAACATGCTTGTAAATTAGAAAAACGAGGATATGGACCCATGGTCATTAATAGAATTTTCACTAGTGGTGCGGTTCAATTGGCCACTCTAGAAGGTGACATCTTGCCAAGCTATATTAGTGGATGTCGAGTCAATCCATCTCAAGAACCTCTTACAGAGGATATGCTTATGAGACTCAACATTGCTAAGAAGCGAAAAGAAGAGATTTAAGGGTTAGAAAAGAAGCAGAAGCAGAAGCAGAGGCTAGAGAGTGCATTAGGCAAAATAAGTTAAGGCGACAAGGACTAGATATCAATCCCAATGCCCCAAGATGTCACATGGCTATGTGTACCAAAAAGAGTACACATCTTAGCATCATAGATAGACAACCATTCAACACGGTTGAGCTAGGTCACAACACTACAAATAAGACGATCAAAGCTTTGATTGATTCTAGAACTGTCACTAGTGCAATTAGGTACTCATGTTGTAAAGGATTGGGCATATAAATTAAGCTGGTAGAAGCTTATTTAGTGGGCTTAGGAGCTACGGAGACCCCTTGTATCAGCAAGGTCGACATTCCTATCCTCTTAAAGGATGTCCCTTTGATAGTAAAGTTGTTAAGTTTGTCATGATGAGGACATCACATAACATATGATATTAGGGCAAGACTGGTTGTACGATCATGCAATTGACTTAAATCTATGACAATGATTGCTTCAGGTCTAGGTTAAAAAGCAATGCCTAAGAGTTAAATTGGAAGGTAGGGGCCGTGTTGATTCTAGTACCCCATACTTTGCAAGCACTACATAGTCCAATGTGCACCATTCCTCACTTATTGATGGGCAGGTCATGCAAGTGCTGGAACCCTCCGCTCTTCCAAAAGTATCAACATCACAATTGGAGCAATCAATTTCATAGAGAAAGGGAGGACAACCGCAACCAAATGGCAAGAAGGAGGTCACCTCGGTGACAAAAGCTACTACAGCACCCAGCTCCTCATGCACAAGGACAAAAACTGAACCAAATTTCAAGACTTAACAATATGGGTGATGAAAGGCAAGGCACCACTAGATTTGCCCCAACAATTCCCATCCAAGCAAGCCAACCATTCCAAAAGAAGAACCAAGCAACCATGACAACTTCACCCACAAGGTATCCGCCAAATTTGGGTGCCCAAGGAATTAGCTGTAGCTCAATAATGGTGATTACGCATATGGGAACCCAAGGAACTCTTTCATACACCAAACCCTATGCTAACACTCAGGAGAGAAGTGTCAACAAAGAAGCCAAGGAGAGGCAAGGGTCATGACCAATCACAAAGATAAAAAGGAGATCAACTCATGTCTTTAGCAATAGTAAGAAGACAATCAATAAGGGTATGGGTTCGAAATCCAAAAGCACCAGTAGCTCCCATAGAATCAAAGAGCCAACCACAAGGGATACAAAATTTAAGAAAGCATCCAAAGATGAAGAGTCCAAAAGTTATAAGCACATAGCCAAACATTGTTAAAAAATGGATCCCTATAAGGAGGAATGATTCGTTGTCATTCAACCATCGATTGATTGCATCATTTAAAAATCCAATGGATACCTCCAAACAAAGATTGCATCAACCTCTACAAGTAACATCGGAAGCCTTGATGTGCAAAAACCATGTGTCCTTTGCATAACCCCATCTTTTGCACCATTCAAGTCATGTATTTCCACAATATGCATTAATATGGCCACATTACAAGGCCATGCATAGATATAGTTGAGAATCCCAAGCACATGTGACACATTTGACATATGTAAACTATTTTATTGACGCTAAACTCTTTTTTCTTATTTTGTGACACTATTCCAAAAGAAAAAAGGAAGAAAAGAAAAAAAAAAAGAAAAAAGAAAAAAAGGAGAAGGGACAAGATCATGCGCTCGAAGAATCTCATCAGTGAACCATCAAGAAGGACATCTATCAACAACAAAAGACAAGCCAATGATCAATCACCATGATGGGAGTACAAAACGAAAAGATGAACGTCGAGAGACCTTTCACCATGGTAAGAATCACCTACTTTCGCAACACTATAAAAATGATAGATTAGGAAACCTCTTCATCAGCATACCCTTGAGCACTTAGCTCAAGACCCAATTTTTTGCACCATACTTCTTACAATGCATTTGCCAAGTAAGCATTCATAGGGCCACATTACAAGGCCATGCACAAGGCACATATTTTCTTCAACTCATGCACTAACACACTTACCCATCATTCATTATGGTTTACGAGTACTCGACATGATAATTCTGAAACCCAATTTGAAAGATCGAGAGTTCCTCTCCGATTTCTTATCAAAAGAGTGGGATCCAACATGCCAATTAAAACTTAAATTCCCAAAAAGCTCATTTCTTAATCGCAAACTAGTAGAACCAGTAAATATCAGTGAACCAAAACAACTAGAGGAATCAGCAAATAAATGTGGAATAGATCAACCCGCAGAATCATTATATACTCATGAATTTGAACAAATCGCAGATCCAAATCCATAAGTCATGGAAGACACCCAAAATGAGTAGCAGCAACAACAACGTGGAGGTCAACAGAGGCAATCCACTATGGGAATCATGTACACAAAATTAGGTCGCTTTCTTAGTCATGACCCAGACACACATGTGTGCACTTTTGAAATAAATTACAAAGTGCTGAACAACCCAGAGGACCTAGCATGTAAAGCAAATAGTGTTTCAATCCACCTTAGTTAATGAAGTGGCATGCTGGCTCACAAACTTTGACATTAATCATTTTTTACAGTATGATGATGTAAAAAATGCATTTCTCCAATGTTTTAGATTGAAAAAAAATGCTGCAGAGATATTTGATTATTTAAGGAATAATAGGCAAAAAATGCATCAGAGCATGCAGGATTATGCTACTCTGTTTTGCACACACTTACGATAGTTGCCACCAGCCCATGCAAATCTCTCTGGTGACATGATTACTCAATGGATTATTAATGGTTTAAACCCTCAATTAAGATAAATTATTAATGGATTATTAATGTCATACCACTGCCATGGTGGCAGTGGTATGACATTAGATGCAGTCATAGCAATGGTGTTGCAGTTGAAGAATGAAGTTGGTGGATTTACAAAAGATTTGGAGTGGCTAAATTCTAGTAAAAGTAAAAGTGATGATCCTTTGAAGCAAGTTTACTGTACAAAATGTAAGAACCTTGGCCATGTGGCAACCAACTATGCTCCTAATCAAGTTTACTGTGCCATCTCTGATATCGCTAGTCATTCAATAGGTACTTACTGTACAATGCAAAAACACAAAGCAGCCTGGCCATTAATGCGGTTCTTCAAGAACAAGGGCAATCAACAACAAGTTACGCACCACCCCATCTATGAAATGCAACATACCTAGCTTATAGCAATTATAAGATACCTCAAAGAGGAAATTTTGTTCAACCACAATGGAAACAGGGGGACAAACAAGTAGCAGTATGGCTCTACCTCCACCTCAATGTCATTTTTGTAGGGAAGTAGGCCACATACGATGTCATTGTAAAGAAGCTTGTGAATACAAAAAATTCAAAAAAGATAGGCAAAGCCTGATGGCGAACATGGTCTACATTATGGCAGAAGATACTCAAACAACAGTAGTGCATACTCGCTCTGACAAAACACTCCATCCAAATGCAGGAGTGTTCAAGCCAGGGTTAAAGGAACAAAAATGGACATTTGTCAAAGCATCCAAGTGGGCTACAGAGGAATGAACAATTTTCCCCAACCCCATACTTGTGATGCGACAAAAAGTTGATAAGACAGTAGAGTCTGCATGGACTCGGCACCAGTATAGCTGGTACCTCACCAAAAGTTGCATCAGAATTTCTTAATCACAGTGTAGCATGGGATATTTTAGCTAAGGCTCTGATTACCATTCCACTGGGACAACTACTCACCTTAGTTCCTTGCATCAGACAACAGTTCCAGCAACACATTGATCCAAGTTCAACTCGAGCACTAGCCACGACTACCATTAACCGGGATTCTGACTCTACGATAGATCACGTATTGCCCCTCATTACTCTTTGGTTAAAGAGTCATAAAATTTTGAAGGTCCTAATTGATGGCATGTCAAGATTTAATATTGTTACTATGGAAATTTGCAAAAATCTAGGTTGGAATCACATTGAACCAGTTAACTTTTTTGTATGCATAGTTGATCAGTCGAGAGTCCATTCAATAGGATTAGTACGTAATATCCCTATCACACTGTAGGGCACAATATTCAAAATGAGTTTTGTTGTTATGGACCTACCTGAATCAAGTTTGGATTATAATTTACTATTTGGCCAACCTTGGCTTAAGCAAGCGAGAGTTTTGCAACACTGGTCTTCATACGAGCTTATCTTTAAATCCAACCATCGTAAATATGTGGTTCCTTTAGATGACATGAAACCCTGTGAGATTCATGCATGACCCTATGTAGAGGAACATGTGCATATGTTAGATGGCTTGTCTGATGATGATGAGGAAGCCTTTTTGACTACGAAGTAGGACTTAATTTCCCTAGGAACGGTAGATCTCCAACAGGTGCTGGACCAATGGTCTCCGACGGCCTGTACAGTACAACCACTTGTAGATGATGTTGTTAGTGAGACTGAGTAACTCTTAGACCCTATGGATATTAAACATGTATTTCAATCCGTAGATGCTCCCTCTACAACACAACAGTTTTATGTGTCGGAAGACCAGTTAGTGAGTTGCCACCTGGGTGATGAAGCCAATCCATGTTCAATTAAAATCAAAGCTAGCCTACCTCCGGCTTTACAGGAGGATTCAATCAATTTATTAAAAGAATTTAGAGATGTCTTTGCTTGGGACTATAGAGACATGAAGGCTTTAGATCTTTGCATTTACTAGGATCGAGTTGTCTTAAAACCATATGCGTGACCAATCAAACAATAGAGTTTCCACATGAATCCTAACTATGCTCAATAGGTTAAGGAGGAATTAGGTTGATTATAGGTTGATTATTGTGAGTTGGATTTATTGTCCCAATGGAGCACACTGAATGGATTTCATCAATAGTGATAGTTCCTAAAAAGAACAAGCAGTTACGTACATGCGTTGACTATAGAAAATTGAATGTTGCTACTGTGTCTGATCCATTTCTATTGCCATTCTTAGATAGCATGCTTGATGATGTAGTTGGTAGAGAAATGTAGTCATTTTTAGATGGATACAGTGGGTACAATTAGGTTAGGATGGCTGAAGCAGATATTCCTAAGACTGCCTTCATTACTAATTAGGGAGTGTATGCATGTACCGTAATGTGGTTTGGTTTATGTAATGCACCCAAAACTTTTGAGTGTTGTATGCATGAAATATTCTCACCTTACTTGAAGAGTTTCATGAGAGTGTAACTGGATGACTTCTCCCTGTTTGGTGACACTTCTGCACATCTACAACATCTTCAATGCTGCTTTTCAAAGTGCAGAGAATACTGTCTTTGTTCGAACCCTAACAAGTCTATTTTTTTAATCTCCTGTGGTAAACTGTTGGGCCACATCATTCTAAACAAGGAATTCAGGTGGATCCCGATAAAGTACAAGTGATCCTAGATGCACCTCCATCGAAAATGCCTAAGGAAGCCATGCATTTCCTGGGCCAAATCCACTAGCATGGCTGCCATCTCCGATGGTTGGCTCATTTAACTATTCCACTCACTCTACTATGTCTCCTTGCCACTTCTGTTGGACTGAAGAATGCCAACTTAGCTTTGAACGCCTCAAAACTCTCCTTACATAGGCTCCGATCTTGTGAGCCCCAAACTGGCAATTACCTTTCCATGTTTTTGTTGATGCATCTGACATTGCCATTGGAAGTGTATTAATGCAACGCCAGGATAAGTGGTACATACCTATCTATTATGCCAGCTGCTGTCTTGCTTCAGCAGAAGGAAACTAATCTGTAACTAAATGGGAGTGTTTGGGGTTAATCTACTCCATCAAGAAGTTTTGGCATTATTTACTCGGCCATAAGTTTACCTTTCATGCCAATCATTTTGCACTCGTCTACCTAGTCCGACAACAACATTTGGGTGGTCGGCTTGCTCGTTGGCTACTACTATTGTAGGAATTTGACTATGATGTTGTACTCCGTTTGGGTTTGGCACACGCCATCGCAGACTTTTTATCTAGACTAGATTTCGTTGAACCTCCGGCTGGGGTGGATGATTCTTCTCTAGCTATTTATACAACTACCACGCCAAATTTGCCACATGCAGCTTTACCAATTGTTAATTCTTACTACGATACTTTAATGATTTTTCTCACTATTGGGTGTCCAACGAGTTCGGTATCTAACATGGCTTGTTGCAAATTAGCCATCTATAGTCATCATTTTCATATTATCATTGGCCAACTATATTATTCCAACCCTTTTGGGGTCCTACTTTAGTGTGTTCCCACTCATGAAGTTCCTTCAGTGGTTGCTATGGCTCATTCTCTCCCATCTAATGGACATTTTTTTGTAGACTTGATCTATTGGAAAATCCTGCAAAGCGGCTTATGGTGGCCTACCATGCAACATGATATTTATGCTTATGTAAAGCAATGTGATGCGTATTAGCATACCAAAAAGCCTTTGCATCGTCACAATTTTCCTCTCCAACCCGTTATTCCTTTGGAACCCTTCTAGAAATGGGGCTTAGATTTTATTGGACCCATCATCCCACCATCCATTTCAACTAATAACTGATATATCCTCACCTGCACTGATTATGCTACACACTGGGTTGAGGCTTGGGCTGTCCAATCTGCAATAGCTCAGGTGGTTGTGAATGTCTGACTCATGATGTTTTTCTTAGGTTCGGGTTACCTCTGGAAATTGTTTCGGACTGAGGCACACACTTTGCCAACACTCTTATACAGGCCTTAACTCAAACTTTTAATATTATTCATAAATTTAGTACGCCTTATTACCTGAGTGCCAACCTAGTCATAGGTTCTCTAATTCTTCAATGATATTTTCTGTTGTATTTCCTTGTTGGAATTGTGACTTGAAGGCATTATTCATTAAGTCCCAGGTAGTAAAATGGTTGTCAATAAATTTGCTAAGACATTTGTTTACTAAACCCTCCAATGCTACTAGGAATAGGATTAGAAATGCATCTTCCCTTCCCATAAACCCACTTGTTTTACATAGGACTAAAAATCTTATGACATGCTCATCAGGGTCTTCATGTGTTAATCCTTTAAATGAAGGGAATTCGATATTCAATTGTGAAAGTAAAGTTTCTAGGTCTATTTGAGCTTCCATATTTCTTACTAATGATGTGGATGAAAGAGGGCTAGATGACCTACAAATGAATTTCCTTCTTGTTGTTTTGAAAGGTACTCATAAGGTTTGTGATTGGGTTGTAATCATAAGTTGCACATCCTATTCCTTAGACTAACAGAATTCCAAGGAAAAGGAAAATTACCTCTTCAATAATTTCGACATCTTTACACTTCTTCTTCACTTTGTAATATTGGTTCTCCTATGCTCAAGTTGCCTTGTCCCACCATGCATGCCAAATTTTGTAGGGGATTGTAGCTCAGTGATGAGTAGCACCTTCTTTAATGTCAATCCGGGAAGACGTGAGGATGGTATGAAGACCTCGAGCAAGTGGCGACACAAGTGCGTGAGTGAGAAGCACACAAACATGCACACACATACACACACACGCGCACACACGGCAAGACAAAGAGTGAGAATCAATGGAGTTCTTAGATTACTTTTCAAGAAGCTCTTACAAGTTTGTTTCAATTACAATCTAACCTCAAAAATGAGCTCTCTAGCTCCTTTTATAGTTTTTGACTAGCTTTGGCCCTGTTCAGACCTAGTGTCCAGCCTAGTTAAAAATTAGGTTCCAGGGCTTATTTGAGGGCTCAAACGAGATCTAAAAAATACGAAAATTGGCAGGTAGATACTTCTAAAGCTCCTCAAGCTCAAGGACTCCTTGGCTTGCACAAAATGGAGCTACAAAAAGATGAAATGATATTTACAATGGTGTTTAGTGATGAGAATCACTTTTAATTGGTGTAGAGGTTTTTGAAAAATTAAGGTTGCCTTAGTGCTAAATCTGCGTGAATGCTCATGCGTGCTTCTTCCTTGGAGAAAATTATTGGCCTATTTGCCAGATCTTCGTTGACTCCCTTGTCTGCTTGCGCCTTCTCTCCCTTCTGACTCTCTTCTCTGACTGCCATGCTTCGTTAGTCCTTCAGTTCCTTGTCCGCTGCTAACACCCCCCCTCTCTCGCGTCTGTCGTCCCTGACAGACCCTTGTTGTGTGGGTTTTTGGATGTAGTACTCGACAACATCCTGCGCTAAGTGATGTTCGGCAATCCTCAATCCTTTGGCCAAATCTGTGAGTAGAGCATCCCAATCTACCGGCCCGGGAACCTCTGGATGTGGTATACGTAGCTTTTCGGAATGGAGAGCTTGTTCCACTGCAAACAACTGCAAGAGATGGGATGGTCTTGGAATGAATATCTCGGAGTGATATTCCCAGAATCCCGTGACAAACATCTCTTCAAACGTTTGTTTGAAGCAGGCCGGTAGATATTTGATGCGAGCGTGCCATGCATACACAACATTAATCGATGGGGTTGTGCTCATGTCGTATACAAGGTCCTGATTACCTTCATTAAATCCTAGTGCTGAGAGATGCGGTTCCTTGATATTTTTGAAGGTCTTGAAGGTGACCAACATAAGTTCGAAAATTTTCAGGCACATCTGAGTCATGATATCAGGTACATTCTTGAACCGGACCCCCCAATGTCGAATCGTCGAAATCATATATCCAATAGTAGGTGGGCCCTTAGGGGGTGCGAAGTACACATAATTAAGCCACTTCTCACATCCTTTAATCGTCAGCACTGTTTGTGTGTACTCCGGCCAGGATCTCCTTCGAAATACAGGGCAATAACATGGGTTATATTTGATGTACAATGGCATGTTGTTCCATGTTCTTATCATTTCCGGGTAGGTTTCGAGTAGCCGAATTCTCCATGTCGGTTGGCGAATATGTCCCTGCTTGGCACTTTCTGGGATGTCGTCAGGTGCAAATTGGGTGGCAGAGGTTGGTTCCCTTGAGGTGTGGTGCTTGATCTCCGCATTATAATCTGCCATTAGAACGCAAAAAGGAACATACAGGTCGTCTGATGGGCCGATCCACCTATGGTATGAGAGATTCTTAAAATAATCGGATTTTATTACAACCTCTTCCAATTTTGACATCAAAGCAATTTGGACTGCCACCCTGTCATCATGCGTCGTGGCTACTTTCTCTAACTTTTGCATCCATTCAGGTGCCTCAATTTCAATTGTGTCCATGCCCTGTTCTGTTCGCTTACCTCCGGGTGTTGGCATCGGGACATAGGGATCCTCGAATGTTTCTTCTACTTCAATTGGCACAAGATTGTCAGGCTCGGGCTCTACCAGAGGGGAGGGCTGACGCTCGTATTGCATGACCTTGCTACGTAATTCCTCAAGTTCTGCCCGGAGTTTAGTGACCTCTTCAGATGTATCTTCTGCGGTTGTGATCTTGCTTGGTGATGTCTGTTGGGTGGCCAACTGCCTTAGTAAATCATCTCTCTCTTTCTCTAAAGCAGCATGGGCCTCCATGAGATCTGCATGAGTTTCTAACACCACTTTCATATTCTCAGAGGGAATTGCCTTGAATCGCTCTGGGTCAATCTCCTGTGGGGAACCCTCCATGGCCGCCTCCAGATTTTCTTTGTTCTGTTTCTGCAATCGTTTATTCTCCTCTAGCGCTGTAGACATATGCTTTCGTAGGAGGCCCAAGTTCCGTCGAAGCTTAAGGGTTTCCGTGATCTGCGAATGTAGCATCTCGTCCATGTGGCGTCGTTCTTCATCATCTGCTTGGGGTGGGTTGGCTACTAATTGTGCATATTGTTCCTGTAAGGTCACGTGCTGTTGTTGTAGTAGCTGCTTCTGCTCTTCAAGATCCCTACATCGTGCTTGGAGCTCTTCGTGGCTTCGGAAAAGCCTTGTATGTTGGTTGTCAAGGTGTTGGTAGTGTTGCTGAAGTTGGGACATGCATTGATACATATTATTAAATACATTATTAAGAGGAATGGTGGGAGAAATGGTGTTGAATGCAGCAGGGAAGGGAAAGGGAATGGGAATTGTGGATGTAGTACTGGAGAAGGGTGAGAGGGGAGGTGGGGGAATGGGAGATTGTGGGTAAATGGGGGGTGGGAGAGGTGCAGACGTGGGTGATACCCCCATGGATTCAAAAGTGGAGGCCGTGATGGGAGTGACTGTGAACATGGGGATTGTGGTTGCGGTGATAGTTGTGAACGTGTATAGAGGTGTGTGTAGTTGTGAACTCCCAGGAAGTGTGATGGAGGTAGTGGGATTTACCGTGGCTGTGGTTAGACTTATGTGTTCAGTGGAAATAGAGTGCGTGGGTTGACTGATGGTTTGTGCGTCGATGTGTGTAGTGGGTTCGGAGGTGGTGACAGTAGAGGTTACAGTGGTAGGGGGAGGTGAATGGGGTGGATGTGGGGGAGAAGGTGGCAAGGGAGGTGATGGAGGTGCACTCGATGTGTGGGCTTCCTCTGTGTCGTGAACAGTGTGTGCTGTGCCAGTGGTTGTGGGGGTGTCTTGTGGTCCTGAACCTAATACATTCATTCGTTTTCCTGTTCGTGGGGGGCGTCTTCCATATCTTTTCTCTGTCCTTCGTGATTGCGCTAGTGCAGTGTGCACCGTTTCAGGTTTTCCCAAAGCATCTGATATCATTTCCAGGGTGGCACGGTATTGCTCGTCCACGCCTTCCTCCTCCAGAATCTGGTTCATGAGGGCTTTACCTGCAGCTAATGATAGCCTGTGTTGCTCTTGGACTCGGTTCATCATATCGTAGAGCTTCTTTAATGCGTTAGTATAGGCGGGGGCACCTTCCAGTACTTGTAGGGCTTCCTGATCATACTCTTGTTCTTCTGCTTCTGATTGTCCACCCTGTGCCTCCTCATGAGCTTCTTCTTCATCGTCCACATTGACTACGTCCGGTTGGCTGAGCTGGGCTTGGTCAGGGGCAGTTTGTTGTCCACCGGCTTGCTCCTCTTCAACTTCCGCATTTACAGCGTCGATGATTCTTGCAACTTCTTCGTCCGTTAGATCCTCCAGAGTGAATCCATGTGGGAATTCCAGATCAGTCGGTACTGGTGGAAACACAAGGTTCGGGCCATCAGTGCTGTGCCTGGGTAACCTGATAGTAAATGGTTGCACGCGTCGAGGAAGTCTTGGGGTTGTTTCAGGCGTTAGGGTTGCACCGCGAGCTTGTGCACAAGGCATCTGGACTGCGCCTCTCATCTTCTTGGAGGGAGGCCCTACAGCTGACAATCTACGTTGAAACTCCTGAGCTCTGGACCAAATGAGAGCCCTCTGCACCGGTACATCATATGCGAGACATCTGTATACAATTCTTGTAAGTGCACAGCAACCATACAACACAGACTTTTGCTTCTTATACCATCTCTGATGAGCCATATGAATCTGGTCGATAATCCAGTGGGGCATATTGATGGTCAAATCAAAAGCATCCGCCAGGTAGAGGCTAAACCAGATCTTTTTGGGAGGCATTGTGAACCTCTCCTGCGCGGGGAATGCGAAATGTTGCATGACCATGCGTAAGTGAATGGCGATTGTAGGTGTCATCGCAACCATGTCCTTCAACTTCGTCAGATTCCTGTTCTTCATATTGTCTGGAACCATAGTCTCTTTCTCTGTTGGAATGTGCATACCTTTCATGTCGAGTGCTTCTCTTACCAAGTTGATAGTCAAGCGGAAACGCTTCAGCTCGTTGCCCCTTGTGAGTGATGGGAGCACAAAGGAGCTGTATCCTTTCTTGTCTTTGCTGGGAGTGAGGGTACTAATTAAGTATGAGCACCTTAGAAAATCTGGCTTTGGTAGTTGGAACTTGAAGTAATCATAAAGCCCAGCCTTCTTCCATATCGACTTCAGTCCTTCATTATTCTGTAGCTTTTCAAACTCCCTGGTAAAGAAATGGTATCTGCCCCAACGTCCATTGAACTCTACCTCAGACTCCCACATGTATGTGCCTTCACCCAGAGGTCCAGCAACGTCACTGAACCAATGTGAGGTTTTGCCCACCGGCATGGTATGACCCTGTGGAGGATTCTGAATTGGTATGGCATGTAATGCCCGTAATGCCACGAGTCTTTCCTTTAATTCCTCCTCGACCGGAAGGCTTTCGATGTCCACCACTTGGGGGCTGGTGCCTGCCTGGGAGCTAGTTCCTACTGTATCTGCCATTTTACTTCTTGCTGTCTGTCTCTGTGAGAATATACAAACATGTGTTAATATTGTACAGGACAAGGGAGAACCGTTGTTGTTCCCATCACAATATTAACATGAGGGTCGGGAGCGAATAATGGGTTAGTAAGTGTTCGGTGCACGTGTGTGTAGTTAATGCTTGGGTAGTCCTAGGAGACCAATGAAGTTAGTAAGTGGGGGTGAATTTACAAATTGGGGTCGGGGGTTTATTACAGGTCTTAGGCTGCCAAATGCAACGGATGGGCTTTGTTTTTGGTTTCATAGAGACTCTAGAGAGCTTTATCGGTATCTGGGTTTGAAAATGAGGCCTTTTAGGGACCCATTTACAATTGATTATATGCGTGCTCATGGGCCTTGGTGTGTTCTTGAGTGTTGAGAACGAGTGAATACTGGCTGTACGGGTCGATGGGTTATGCTGTATAGGCTGTGGCCTCGGCGTAGCTACTTGCGCCCGCAAGCAAGTCTTAGGCACCCAAATTTGTCTTGATTGTGGGCTAGCCTTCATCGACTTCTTGGGCACCCAAATAGATTTCACGTTAGCAGAAGAATTTCCGACAGACTTCTTATTGGTGACGTGTTGTTGGTTACTAATAAGAGGCTTTGCCCGTGTGGTTGGCGCGAGTGCAACCGGGTGTTCGCCTTTCCGCACCCACACTTGGTTTACTTTCTGGGACATTCTGCTGTGCAGGTACTTTTGATTTCCGGCATAGGTAGTACTCTGCTTCTTCTGCCTTGGATCCACCTTTGGTTGCTGCCTCCTTCTAGCCTTTGGAAAAGAAGGAAGTTCCGTTGCATCCCTGACTCCTTTGTTGAGAATATCATTCCTCTGCAACACATAGTTTTGGACAAGAACAGCATGGTCATCTTCATGTGTACCCCTGGAGGGACCAGGAGTCTGTGCCTTTCTTAGTTCTTTGAGTGCTCCATTACCTAACTCTATTGTGATTCGACTATGATTGACCCATACCTGAAGAAGTCCAGTTCTTAGGTTTAAGTTGACTGCTTGGTCATAAATCCAGTCTTGACCCAAGACAAGGGGTTCAGTGAGATCCTCGTCTTGACACACTAGTACTTTAACTGTCATTGCCTCATCCTGAATGTAGAGGGGGAGTTCCACCTCGCCCATGCAAGGGGTTTCCACGCCTCCCAATCCTATGAGATATGCTTCCACAAGATTGACAGTTAACTGAAACTCTTGACAGTAAGACACTCTAACAGCACTAGTGGCTGCACCTGAGTCAATCAAGGCTCTTACGGTCCTTGCACTCTTTCCTTGTCCTATATCTAAGGTTACGAAAGGCCGCCGATCAGTTATCCTAGGTGAGCTTGTTCCTGCAACTTCACACATTGCCATATGATATCCTTGATCTGCATAGTCATTTGTTCTAGGTTGATCTCTACCTTGCCTTCGTAGCTTCATCCTTCTGATGCGTTCTAAAGCTTCTACTTGAGCTTCTTCTCGAATTCGCTTTTCTTCCTCTTTGCGTTTCTTAGCAGTGTTGAGTCGGCTGAGCATTTCCTCCGTGAGGGGTTCCTGATACAACTTGACTCTGCAACCGCTAATATAGTTTGGGAGAATATCACCCTCTAACGTGGCTAGTTGTACTGCTCCACTCGTGGAGATCCTATTGATGATCATAGGTCCGTAGCCTCTCTTTTCTAGCTTCCTCGCGTGTTGTTTCAGTGTATAGACTAAGACTAGATCTCCTGCTTTCAAGCCTTTATCCTTCACATGGGCATCAAAGTATGCCTTCTGCCTCTTCTTAGCTGCATAGATTCCTGCAGCTGCTCTCAGTCTTGTTTCTCCTAATCGTTCAAGGTCAAAGATCCTAGAGGAGAGCTCATGACCTGTCCATTCGTGCCCTTGTGCTACTCTCAATGTAGGAATCAAGAAGTCCAAGGGGAGCACAGCGTTTTGGCCAAATACCATCTGAAAGGGGGTGGCTTGGAGTACCATTTTGTAGGCAACTCGGTATGCCCAAACAGCATGGTGTAGCTGTTTGTCCCAATCAGAGCGTTTCGTGTTCACTAATTTTGTCAGTACATTGCATAAGATCTTATTGGTGCTCTCAGCTTATCCATTAGCTTGAGGGTGATAGGGGGCAGACTTCTTGTGTATTACCAAGAATTCTTGGAGTAGATTTTCAATCACTTCGTTCAAGAAATGAGTGCCTCGATCACTTACAAGCTCTATAGGTAGTCCATATCTTGTGAATACATTCTCAAACAAGAATTTAGCAGCTGTCTGAGCGTCATTCTTTGTCGTAGCTTTTACCTCTACCCACTTAGTTAGATAGTCTGTTGCAACAATGATGTATTCTGCATGAGAACCCTTAGCTGGGGGATTAATAGGACCTACGAAGTCTATTCCCCACTTAGAAAACGCACGTCCACCCATCATAGGTTTCAGTGGCATCTCATCTTTTCGTATAGGATACTGAGTCCTCTGACAGACATCACACCGTTTCACATAGGTATGTGCATCCATGTGAAGGGTAGGCCACCAGAAGCCCGCAAATAGTATTGCCTTGATCACCCGATCCGGTCCAAAGTGTCCTCCTGCTACACCTTGGTGAGCAGTTTCCAAGATCTTCAGATATTCACTTTCATGGACACATAGCCTCAGGTAACCATCTTTACCACGCTTATATAGATTATCACCAATGAGTGAGTAATCCAGAGCTTCTTGTTCTAAACTCCTTTTACTAGCCAGAGTCATGTCTGGAGGGAATGTGTTTGTCCTTAGGAAGGATACTAGAGGTTCACTCCAATCTGGCACAATGGATACTTGATAAAGAGTGGCGTGTTCCACAGGTGGTTTAGTGCAACAGATTGGGCATTCCTTGCACAACTTTTGGACATCCGCTTCCATAGTCGGCCAATGCACTCCGAGTCTCTTTAGAGTCTGTAAAGTTCGTTGCTTTGAGTAGTGTTGCTCTAACGCACCTACATGTGCTAATTGCAACCATTTAGCGTACTCATCCTCTTCTACGCAACAAGCCAAGATCCCTTGATCTGTGTGCTTGTACATACTTCCAGCCATGATGTGGTATTTTTGAGCTTTCACAAACTCTCTATTCCGTGTGTTCACCACTGGATGATTAGGCCCGTATGTCAATACTGGTACCAATGGCTTAGCCCACTGTGGCACCGCCTCCAAATTAAACAAGTAAGCGTCAGGAAGATCATCTGATACTCCTTATGGGGCTTCTCCCGATGTGAGCCTAGAGAGGTGATCTGCTCTCAGATGAGTCCTACCTTTCCTTACCACAACCTCAAAATCATACTCCATTAGCAAGAGAAACCATCTCACTAATCTTCCTGTATTGCACGGCTTATTTACGAGGTATAGCAATGCTTGATGATCAGTAAAAAATTTAAACTTATTTGCAAGCAAATAGTGTCTAAATTTCTTAACTGCATATACCATGCCTAAGCCTTCTCTCTCCGTAGTGGTGTAATTTCGTTCAGCTGCATTCAATTGTCTACTGGCATAGGCAATTGGAAGATCCATGTTACCTTCACCAGTAGGTTGTGCGAGCACACATCCAATGGCATAATTGGATGCATCCACATGAACGTGGAATGGCTTATTCCAATCTGGTGTGGTCAAGATTGGTGCTGAACATAATCTTCGTTTAAGCTCCTGGAAGGAATTCTCACATTCATTCGTCCACTCAAAGTTTGTCAGAAGTCCGTACATGGGCTTTGCAATGACAGCATACATGTGTATAAATCGTCGGTAATAACCACAATGCCCCATGAAAGCTTGTACTTCCTTGACATTCTTTGGCCTAGGTAGCTCTGCTATAGCTCTCACTTTCTCTTCGTCCGTAGATATGCCATTCTTTGACACTATGTGCCCTAAGATCTTGCCTTGCCTGACCATGAAAACACATTTTTCTGGGTTCAGGCAGACTTGATATTCCCTACATTTGTCAAAGATTTGTCTGAGTTCAGGAATATGGGTTTGTCTAATGTTGGAATGAGCACAAAGATCATCAACATAGACTTCTAAACTCTTCCTCAAGAACTCCTTAAACACATGGCACATTAGTCTCTGGAAAGTAGCTGGTGCGTTGGTAAGCCCAAATGGCATTACTCTAAAAGCAAAAATGCCCCATTCTGTGGCAAAGGCTGTCTTATGCTGATCCTCTGGAGCTATGGCCACTTGATTGTAACCGGAAAATCCATCAAGGAAGCTGTACACTTCCTTGCCTGCTACTCTTTCTAAGAGATGTTCCGTGATGGGAAGTGGATAGTTATCTCGAATTGTGGCTGCATTGACCTTCTTCAAGTTAATGCACACATGCAGCTTGCCATTCTTCTTGGGCACCACTACGATGGGGGATACCCACTCAGTGTGCTCAATTTCATAGATAAATCCAGCTTCGACCAGTCTATCTATCTCCTCTTTGATTTTGGCAGCGTAATTATTATTATATGTATAGGGCTTTTGCTTAGAGGGTTTAGCATCTGAGGTCATGGGGATAGTGTGTGAGCATATATCAGGGTCAACACCCTTCAAATCCTTGTAACTCCAAGCGAATACATCTCTGTATTCTCTTAGCAAGGCAATTAACGCATGCTCTTCTTCCTCTGTTAGGTCATGGCCTATGTATGTGCATCTCTCCTCTCCTTCTTCTAGGGCCACTACTATCTTCTTGGTGGTTTCTTTGTTATCATAGGCCTCTCCTGATTGTGCCTCTCGTTTAGGCATTCTTATCATGACTCTCCTGTCGTCTATCTCGTACTTCTTGAAATTTTCTGGGACCTCAAACAAAGATTCTTCTTCTTCTGGTGAGACTTCTCTCTTCTTTCGTTTCTTCCCTTCTTCCTTCGGGGTCACATGTGTTGCTAATCTTACATCGTTTGTGAGCTCTCCATGTCTCTGGGGTTGACATTCCATTTCATGGAAGTATTCTTCATCTGATGCAAATGGTGGGTCCATAATGATTGACTCTAGATCGGAGTCGCTTGCATCCTCAAATGCATCAGGGCTAGGTTCGCATTCTTCTAGAACTGCCTCTCCAATGATTGGCTCTATGGAGAAGACTGAAATGTCATAGCCATCCTCATCACAGTGGGGTGTCCATTGTTCCTCATTGATGGCTACATCCATGGTTGCTAAAATTTCTGCCCAGCCATGGGGTTCAAATTCTTCGTCCGGAAAAACTACAGGTGCATAGGCTGGGTCTTGGATTGATCTATGGGTTTCTTTTGCACCTACCTCTCTGGCTTTTTCTCTCTTCTCTTCATCTACTGCTACTTTGCACATCCATAAGTGGGTGTCTTCATGCATCCATGAGGATCCTGATCCTATCGAATGCACCGATTCCGTATCATCTTTGGCTCTATGGATGGGATTCCATTGGATGGGATGGACATCTCTATGAGAGTAATCTTTGAGATTTACTTTGGTTGTAACGCCTAAGTGTTGCAAATACAAGGAGTTGGTTCCCCAGTCCTGTACCACTTGCAACTGTCGCATAAATGGTCTTCCCAAAATCATCTCATAGGCATGATTTTTGCTGAAGTCACATATGGCAAATGTGTGCTCAAACTCGACACCACAAGTGGTGAGAGTTATTCTTTCTAGCAATCCTAAGGGTCTCTCAATATGACCATCGGCCATCTTTAATTTCATTCTCGTTGGCCTGAGTGCTGGCTTGCCCCAACGCTTCCATAGGGAAGTAGTGGCAATTGCAACTCCTGCACCTGAGTCCAAAATTGCCTTGGTGGTGTACTCCTGGTAGGTGATGGGAAGATAGGTGTTCCCTTCTTCACCTTCACACATATCTCCTATCTTATCCAAGGGAATTTCTGGCACTGTCCTATGGGATCCTACCTGGGAACGAGGTTTGGCTATTTCTGGTACTTGTTTGGCGACATGTTTCCATACTTCAGGTCTAACCTTGAGTAGCTCTTCTAAAGTGAGATCGCGCTGCACCTCGGTGTTCTTTACTACCTCCGTGTTCCTTGGTATAACTGAGTCGTCGTTCCTTACCATGACTGTGGGTGCTCTCATACACGTGGACTTCGCTTCCCATGGGCCTGTGAAGTGGGGTAGCTCTTGTATGGAGTTAGACTCAAAGTCCAATCTCTCGTGAGACTGAGTACTCTCATGTTCCCCGTAAATAGATGGGATGTCTTGTGGGAATTGGTCGTGTGCATCATCCACAAGTTCAAAGGGAGGGGTGACTTCACTTTCGTTATCCCATTTGTCTTCTTGAATCTCTCGTAGGAAGTCTGGTGCAAACCGATTCATAGAAGAAGAAGTGTCTGGCTCCGTAGAATTAGGCACATAAGCAACCTGGGAAGGAGGGCTTATTCTATCATTGGCTCTTTCCTCGTTCTCATAGATGGCTGGAGCACAAGCTTCCTGGGGAGGATTACTTATTCTATTACTTTTCCAAACAGGCTCATACGCTCCCTGAGAAGGAATGAAGGCAACCTGTGGAGGTACGTAAGCTTTCGAGGGAGGCTCATCTTCCTTTTGGGGGGGAAGATAAGCTTCTTGAGGAGGCACATGGGCTTCCTGAAGAGGCTGGCTTATCCGTTCCCTTGCCCTTTCCTTTCTTTGAGGGGCAGGTTCCTTTTCTGATTGTGCAATTAGCCTCTCTATTCTTTCTAGCAGTCCGTCAAAGTGTAACTGCGTCTTAGCTGAGCTAGAGATATTAAAGAGGCGGCTAGCTTCGAACATGGCTTGAGCCAATTCCACCATCTTAGCACAAATTTTAGTTCGTTCAAGCTCTAGCTCGGCTCTAGGGTAGCATTTTTCATGATCGGTTATGGTTGGCCCTTCTTGGATTCTGGCCTGATATGCTTTAAGCATCATGTTTAGGTCCTCGGGAGTGGGATCAGCTAGGACTGATCCTACTCTAGGGGTTGGTGGGATTTGATGAGGCGGTGGGGAAGGTGGCTGGTCGGATGGCGATGGGAATGGTGGTGGTGGGGTAGTGTGAGAGGGAGTTTGAGATGTGAGTTCAGTTATCCTGGCTTTGGTTTCTCTTAGACTTTCCTCAAGTTCACTCATCTTCTTTGCCCATTGCCTTTTCATACGTTCACGGCTATCTCTCCAAGCTCTAGTCCTTTTCTTGGTTATGCTCTCAGTTTCACTAGCTGTTGGGCTCTTTTCCTGGTCTACCCCTTGGTTTTGCTGCAATGCTTGAGCTCTAGTAACTACCTGTACCAGAGCAGTGGAAGTGACACTTCCTGTGGAGTCTACCACTAACCCAATAACGTTGATAGGCGTGATTTTTGGCATATTATTGGGGTTCTTTGGGCAATCTCGTAAGAGATGCTCTTTTCCACAATCTTGGCAAAAGCCTTGGATCGTCACTGACTGGGGTTGTGTAGGTGGAGGTAAGGGACAATCACGAATGAGGTGATCTCCCTAACATCTATAGCACGGTCCTCTTGGGAATGGAGGTCTTACTTGCCTAGGTTGAGGTCTAGGGTTGGGGTTTGCATACATGACGTTTGTATAATCTGACTCCCAACTAGGTTCATTTGGCTCTTCGCTGTAATAGGACTCACCATGTTCTGGAGACTGCATGTAGTACGCCTGGGGACTATCAACATGTGTAGAATCAAAGCTATGGTCACTGGGGTCATTTTCAGAAAGCAAGGATGCTACAGGGACTAAGGCTCTATTCAGGTTCTCTTCTGCAGCAGTATACTTTACCGGAATCACATTAGCTAGGGCAGGGGGTTGTTGTGCTAACACAGGTTGAGGCCTTTGTTGGGCTTGATATGGTTGCTGATAAGGTTGTTGTGGCCTGCCATATGGTTGTGGAGGGTACGGGTTCTGGTATCTTCCTTGCTGCAGGTATGGCTGAGGGTAGGGTTGCCTAACTGCCTGCTTGTTGTATGGGCAATCTTGGGCAGTGTGATTGGTGTATCTTCGTTCTATGGTGCAGTATTGGCTACCAGGATTTACTTGGGGTTGAGCCATAATGGGGCAGACATTCGCCATGTGGTCACCACCACACGTATAGCACCGTTTCACAGGGGCAAACCTTGGAATTTGTTTGCTAGAGACGCCTAGTTTTTGGGCCACTTTCTCTGCGAGTTTCTCAATTGATGTGGATTGCGTGGAAGAATGACTAGATGCACTATCTGAATCTTTGTAGATTTTGGAAAGCTCTAGTTCTTCCCCTAGGTTATCTTCAATGTCAATGCACATGCGCACACACTCTTCTATAGTCCTAGGGTCCTTCAGATACACGTAGGATCTCAATTTCGTACTCAGCAATCCATCAAGGAATAAGGCTACTTGTTTTGCAGGTGTGGGTAGCTCCGAAATAGGACATCTTTCAAGATATTGCCTAAATCTTCTTCCTGCCAATCTGACAGTCTCTTGGGGAGTCTGTTTGAAGCTGTGAATCAATGATGAGGTATTGTGTCTTATGCCACTCTTAGAGAACTCTACAATGAAAGCCTCTAGGAGTTGGTCTATGCTCCTGAACTGGCGCTCATCCAATGGCTGAAACCATGTAAGTGCTGTGTTCCTAAGGGTTAGACCGAAGGCATTGTACTGCGTGAATAGATCCTCCACTTGTTCAGCTCTCAAGACTTGCTTGAACTCCGCCACATGATCATAGGGATCTCCTGTGCCATCAAAGTAATTCTTCATGGACTTAACTAGCTGGGTCGGTCTCAAGGTTCTTGTGTGCTCTCTAGGTCTCGGCAGAGGGAATCCATCCACATTCCTTTGGTTCCTGTGAGCTCTAAGCATCTCAGGTTCTACTCTATTTGTCTCCGTCCTCGTTTTTTCTCTGCCCACTGGGTTGGCAAAGCTTACTTCTGGTCTATCTCTACTTCTGTCTCTTTGCATTCCATGAGCTTGGGATGTTCCAGCTCCAGGGTGACCATAGGATACATTCGATCTTGGTTGGGGGAACACGAATTCACCCTTCCAAGTGTAAACATGCCTATCATGTTCTGTCACCACAAAGATCCTCTCTGAAGCGTGATCTAAGTAGGTCACTCTACCTGGGCTATCCGGATCCTTAAACTCATAGATCATGATATTTCCTATATCAGTTGGCTGATTAGATTTATACCTCCAAAAGGCTTCGTCAGTTTCTCGATTGAGGAGCAACTCTATGCTCTTGTTGTCTTGGGGAACCCACTCAGGTGTGATAATCCTAGTGAGAACAGATTTGCCTTGAGGGGTTCTAGGTTCTACTCCCATGTTTCCTTGTTCCAAGTCACCTAAGTCCGCTTCTGAGATTACATTCCCAAATTCATCCGTCCTATCTGGGTGACTGGTGACTACATATATGGTTCCTTCTTTGTCCAAGTATGCTCCGTTTTTGAACTTGACAGCTGGGTGCTCTAGTCCAATGGATTGATCAGGATTCTTAATCTGTACTACAGATCTTCCTAGGCCGTCCTCATAGATGCTGGCACCTAATCGGTTGGTCCTAAGGTATTCCAGCTGTGTTTTGTAAGGGCCTTCCACCCTGTACAAGTAAGGCACTCCTGAACTTCCCGTAGGTCTGTCCATGCCTTGAGACATCTCTGACTCACTGGTCTCAGAGCTAGGGTAGTACGAGTGGTGGCTCAACTACTGGGCCCAAGACCTAGCAGTGTGGTTAACACTAGCCTCTGAAGACCTAAGGCTTTGTCTCTCCCTTACTAGATGTCGTCCTGATCTAAGGTTCATATGCCTAACTGATTAACCCAATTTTTCCCAGGTACAACCACGTTTCTGAGTCCTTTTATATCGGTCACTTGGTTCTTTTTATGTTGATTATCGTTTTTAGACTCTTGTCTGATATTACGCCGTCAGGAATACTTGAATGTTCTTCGTGCTTTTAGGTTGATCGTTCCACGTTAGATTCTTTTCCTTTATGTTATCGACAGTACAGAGATTAGGTTTTTAGCTTGAACTTGAGTTTTTAGGTAGTCTTCAACTTGATACCTGCCTATCGTCGCCCTGACTTACTCCAACCTCTAGTCGTTCTTAGCCTAAACTATGAATTGACAGAGGGGGTTAAAAGTTTCCAACCTTTTGTTTCCCGCTTGGTTGCCCGTGAGTGCCCAGGAAGTGTGTTCCCAAGCTTGCACTTACACTTGCTTAGAACGCCTTTCGAAGCTCTCAATAGATCTGTAAGAGTTCCAAAGTTAGCTTCAAGTTTTAAATTCCAAAGACAGTGCCAATTATTTTCATTCCTGTAGCACAAACACAAACTTGCATAGTGATTTTTAAGAGAACAATTCTAAAGACCCCTGACTTTGATCCCCCTGGGTATGGTCAACTTCAAAATACCCTATCTGAAAATCAATGCATTATCTTTATAAAAAACAGTTGAGGGCGTGTAGTATATGCTACGAGCTTTCCAACAAGCCCTAGAGCGCAAAAAATGGATTTCGTATGAAGAAGTTATGACTGTTCGGGGTTTAGGGGGGTAAGACAGGATTCAATCAGGCTGACAGATCCTAGGACTTTCTCCCAAATCTCAAGTGTAGGAACCTCCAGAAATGCTAATGGATTGACTATTTTGCTCCAAAATTTATCCCAAAGTTTGAACAAAAGCAAACCCTAATTTTTGGCCGAAAAGCCTGTCAATCGCGATCGACAGGTCTGTCAATCGCGATTGACAGAGGTGTCCGTCGGGACTGTCAGTCGCGATCGACAGTGTCAATCGCGATCGACAGAGTCGATCGTGGCTGTCAATCGCGATCGACGGTATCAATCGCGATCGACGATATCAATCGCGATCGACATGTTTTCCGGATTTTTCGCCGAGATTTCAGTCAATCGGGGGCCTATCAGTCGCGATGGACACGTGGCTACGTGAAAAAGTCAATCAATCGTGGAATTTCAGTCGATCGCGATCGATGGTGTCAATCGCGATTGACTGAGGTGTCGGTCGTGGCTGTCGATCGCGATCGACGGTATCAATCGCGATTGACAGGGTCCTACGTGGCAGTCAGTCGATCGTGGAGGTCTGTTGGTCGCGATTGACAGGGTCTGTCGATCGCGATTGACAGGGTCTGTCGGTCGCGATTGACAGGGTCTGTCGGTCGCGATTGACAGGGTCTGTCGGTCGCGATTGACAGGGTCTGTCGGTCGCGATTGACAGGGTCTGTCGGTCGCGATTGACAGAAATTCACGGAATTTTCCTACTGTTTTTAATGTTTTAGGATGTGCTCCTTGTGCTTGTTCTAGTGGTGCACTCAATTTTGTAAAAAACCAAAAATTTCTGTCAGTCGCGATCGACAGAAGCCTGCGACCGCGAGACAGTTTCTGAGTTTTTTGTACCTGCGCCGAGTGCAGAGGATGATGATACAACAAGAACCTGCAATGAAACTCAAGAAACATGCAAAATCCGTACACACAATATCGCTCTCTCGCTCTCTCTCACAAGTGAAATGAGGGAAATGAGGTGGGAAAGGTGATATGGTCAAAAAACAGAAATTTTCGCGATGATGGAGATGGAGGTGGGAGATGGTGATGATGATGATGGTGATGAAGATGGTGAAGAAGGTAAAAGAAAATCGATGAGAGTGAAGAAAATACCTACAACTCCAACGCGTCAACTCTATGTCTTACCATCACAAGCTCGTCCTCAAAATTCGATCCCCGGCAACGGCACCAAAATTTGGTGTAGCTCAGTGATGAGTAGCACCTCCTTTAATGTCAATCCGGGAAGACGTGAGGATGGTATGAAGACCTCGAGCAAGTGGCGACACAAGTGCGTGAGTGAGAAGCACACAAACCTGCACACACATACACACACACGCACACACACGGCAAGACAAAGAGTGAGAATCAATGGAGTTCTTAGATTACTTTTCAAGAAGCTCTTACAAGTTTGTTTCAATTACAATCTAACCTCAAAAATGAGCTCTCTAGCTCCTTTTATAGTTTTTGACTAGCTTTGGCCCTGTTCAGACCTAGTGTCCGGCCTAGTTAAAAATTAGGTTCCAGGGCTTATTTGAGGGCTCAAACGAGATCTAAAAAATACGAAAATTGGTAGGTAGATACTTCTAAAGCTCCTCAAGCTCAAGGACTCCTTGGCTTGCACAAAATGGAGCTACAAAAAGATGAAATGATATTTACAATGGTGTTTAGTGATGAGAATCACTTTTAATTGGTGTAGAGGTTTTTGAAAAATTAAGGTTGCCTTAGTGCTAAATCTGCGTGAATGCTCATGCGTGCTTCTTCCTTGGAGAAAATTATTGGCCTATTTGCCAGATCTTTGTTGACTCCCTTGTCTGCTTGCGCCTTCTCTCCCTTCTGACTCTCTTCTCTGACTGCCATGCCTCGTTAGTCCTTCAGTTCCTTGTCCGCTACTAACAGGGATTCTTTAGTTGAAAGCTGCTCGAGTGTTTGTAGGAGAAGAATGGAGAAGAAGAAGAAAGAAAATTGCATTGGAAGCCTCTATATTTTGATTAAAAATGAAGAATACAATAGATTTTTCTAGAACGAGACAAAACGTTTCTCTATGCAGAGCGATTAATCCATAGAAGCACACACAAGTATACAAAATATCACAATCACTTGTGCAATCAACCTCCCATATGTCAGTCCTCCACCTTGTCTAGTAGCTTGCCCTTGTGCACACCTTGCACTCAAATTTCCAATAAGGTTGAAGGATGGGTCACTTCTCTATTGACATGCAACATCTCCTTGATGATAATTTGCCACACCTTAGTTGCTTTGTGTGCACTCTTTCAACATACTTCTTAGCACACTTTCTCACTCTCTTTGCACACCTTGCTTCTTTGCGCACACACTCTTCCAGAGTGTCTTGCTCTCTTTTTCTCCTTGGTGAAGGTTATGCTCTTGCTCCTTAGTCTCTCTATTAGTCCAAGAATGATAATGCCCTTTGATTGTGTGTTGATTCCTTTTACATATGTCGCTTCAACTAGTTGTCTATCTTGGTGCTCAATTTGATGTCCCAAGAACCTCTTCATGTATAGACTAATGACTCCCTATTTTGTCTTGTAGTGACTTTATGAAAAATTCAATTTTAAATGGGGGGCCCACACATAAACTCTTGCATTCCATCTTCACTTCACATCTTTTCCACTTTTGACCTTTATTTCTCCAAATTGTGCGCATAAGGGAGGATTCACCTGGACCTTCCATAACACTTAAAAAGCCTTGAAACCCTTCAAAAATACCATTTTGCAGCTTGCATTCCACTTTTCTTGCAAAACCATTGTGAACATACTATTTTTGAACTACATATGCACCCATGTTCTTGGCCACTTGTGCACTGTAAGAAAATAATAGCACAACGGAATAGACAAGTAGACAAAGTTGAGAGAAAAATGCAGACAAAGATAGACGCAGACTGAGAGATAGAGAACTTGCTGAGCATAATGTAGTTACAATGTTGGTGCTGTCCACCCATGTGCTCCCAATGTGGAGCTTATATGGCGATCTAGACAGACTCTAGATGAAGGGCTTATTAGTGCACTATGCTATATAAAGCTCAACCTGGGCCATGCTTATATAGCTTTTAAAAGGGGAGTCGATATAGATAAATGTAGTCTACAGAGACAAAATAGTCAACAAAATATACAATCTGACAATATCTCTATGACCAAAAGTCCTATCATCTCAGCCCTACAGGTTGAGGGGATAGGCCCCTCGAACCCCACAAAAGGGGGCAAGCCCCCCTCTGCACTCCTCCCATTAAGGTTCTATGGGGAAATTGCACGATGACATAGGGCCTTTATTTTTGCCTTGAATGGCAACCCAATGGCCCGTAAGTTTATGCCCTACGTAAACTAACGGCTAGACTCACAGAGATCATCTATAACCATCAATGGTCACACATAGACCTCATCTAACTTAGAAGTTAGGGTTCCACAAATGTCTGAGCTCTCACAATGGCATCTCCTCATAATGGGGGCCTTACAACTTAGAGCACCATGGATCATTTGTGGTCACTTGAGGGTGGAGTATTGAGCATATCTAACATGCAGCAACCATGCACCACTTTGCACTTTTGGATCACCTCTGCATCACTTGCAAATTCACCGCTTTGACTAGCTCAACAAGCCCTCTCATCAACAAGTGCATCATGCAAATCTGCAAAAAAAATGGAATGATCTGCATCATCATGTGGAACTTGTAAAGGTTGAGAAATTGCCTCATTTGGACCAACACTTGATTGTCCACGTGAAAAAAGAGGCAGGAAGGTGACACTAATGCATATGTGAGATAACCAAAGACACAAAGATGAGCAATAGATGGGTTTCCACCATGCCAAGCCTCATATAGAGTGATAGATTGTAGTGCTTTGGTGGGACACCTATTAAGTACATATGCTACATACATAACAACCTCAAGCTAGAAGCTATGTGGCAAGCTTGAATTTTGACCATACACCTCCATACTTCCACGAGATACTTATTATTTCTTTTTGAAACTCCATTTTGTTCAAGTGTACATGTGTAGAGACAATGATGCTCATTGCTTGGAGAATAGCCTTGAGAATTCATAAAAGCATCAAACTTTTGCTACCATTGTCTAGGGGACTATTTAAGTCCATATAAACTCTTCTTCAACTTACAAACTAGGCTTTTCTTGCTAGGAACTACATAACCCTCTAGTTGTTCCTTGTATATCTCACTTGTAAGATCTCCATGGAAGAAAGTAGTTTTCACATCATTTGGACTAGATCTAAGTCCTCCATCGCAACGAATCCAAGAAACATTCATAAGGTAGTCATATTGACCACTAGAGAAAAGATTTACTCAAAATCAACACCATATTGTTGCTTAAAACCCTTTGCAACAAGTCATGCATTATACTATTTGATGTGAATTTCAGCTTATATACCCATTTACATGGTAAAGCTTTCCTTCCCTTTGGCAAAGGTACTAAATCCCAAGTACCATTCTTGTGAATAGAATCCAACTCGCTCTTCATGGCATTCTCCCACTTGACATGGTCCTTTGTCTGCATAGCCTCTTTGTAGGAAGAAGGCTCACCAACATTTATTAGCATAATAAAATCCAAGCTTGAAACATATATATCAAGTGGATGTGAGACATGTGGAGAGCATCTCAATGGTTGCTGAACAAGAACATTTGTAGACTGATCTGATTGTATTCTCATGAACATCCCTATGTGGAACATTTTTATCCATACTAATTGGAGGACTAGTATCCTCAAACACCAATCTTCTCACTTCAACCTTTTCCTTAATGGGTTGTTTATGCATCTTGGATTCATTGAAAATGACATTGCTACTTCTGATCATTGACCATGTTTCAAGATCTCATAAGTGATATACAAATTTTCCTTCTCAACCATATCCAAGAAAAATGCATTTCTTTGAATTATGGTTGAACTTTTGTCTAAGATCCTTGGGTATATGAACATATGCTTCACACCCAAAACTCAAAGATGATCATAATATGGTGGCTTCCCTATCCATAACTCCTGCGCCACTTTCAAACCTTTGGCAATACTACATGAAAGGTTAATCACATGAACTACAGTCAATACTGCCTCTACCCAAAAGCCTTGTGAAAGGTTTGCATGATGCAGCATAGAAATTACTCTATCCCAAATAGTTCTATTCATCTTTCAGCTACACCATTTTTTGCTAGGATATAAGGAGCTATAAAATCTCTATGAATTCTTATGTGAGGTATACGCACCCTCATTATTTGAATGTAAAACTTTGAGTTTAGTTCCTTTTTCACTATCAACTGAAGCAAGCCATTCTTTGAAAATAGGGAATACCTCATCCTTCGATTCGATAGGATATACTTAGACTTTTCTAGTAGCATCATCTATGAAAGTGATAAGCTAAAGAGAACCACCTAATGACCTTGTGGGCATAGATCGCACACATTTGTATGAACAAGATCTAAGGGCTGAATTGAAGAGCCAATGTCCATTTTATGCACATTCCTATTTCGGTTTCCATATTGATAATGCTCACAAAATGAAAAATCAGTGAAAGATAACACAGGTAAGTAGCCCAAACAAGAGAGATTTCCATTCCACTACAAGAAGTGTGGCCCAAACAACAATGCCAAATACAAGCCATAGGCTATGCATTAACAACTAACAAGTGTTCAATCTGTGATACAAATAAAGGATAAAGTGAGCCAACTTTCCTTCCTTTTGCAATAACCATATTGCCCTTTGATATGCAAGAAGGAATGAGCATAAAAAACCACCTTATAACCAAGGTCATCAAGTTGACCAATTGACATCAAACTAGATGATAACTAAGGTACATGGCATACATTATGCATAGTAAATTTTGAACCATCAATGAACTGCACAGCCACATCTCCATTCCCCACGATGTCACATTGGTAAGAGTCACCAAGTCTGACAGTACCAAGAGACTTTACTGCATAAGTAGAGAACCATTCTCTATGTGGTGTCACATGGAAAGAAGCACTAGAATCTAACAGCCACATGTGCGAAAGAGAATCAACCATAAGAGCCTAAGTGGGCACAGTACTATCAAGTGTCAACACATCAGCATCATAAAAAATAGCATTAATTTCTTCAATCATCACAGTCAAAGAATATGGTGCATTTAGTTGTTTAACATGCCCATCAACAAATTTCTTCCTTTAGCATTCTTTAATGCAAAGGAGTCTTTCTTCATGTGTCCTTTCTTGTGACAATAATGGCATTCACTATCCCTCTTCCTTGATTTACTTCCACTCTTATTCCGTTGACCATTCTTTTCCTTGTTCTTGTGCCTATCACGTTGCGGATTCTTTCCTTGGTAAGAATCATGAACATTATATGCAACTCCACTTTGAGTTCCAACCATAGATTTTCTACGAATCTCCTCACTCAAGAGTGCTCCAAATATGTCATCATAGACTAATCACTATTGCTAATAACTGTGCAAAACATATCCAATGATGATGGAAACATGCATAACAACAAGACTGCTTTCATTTCATTATCCACATCCATTTTGTGAGCTTGTAATTGGGAGAATATAGCATCAAACTCATTTAGATGAGTAGAAGCACTATCTATGTTGTTCAGACACTAATGCATATGTGAGATAACCAAAGACACAAAGATGAGCAATAGATGGGTTTCCACCATGCCAAGCCTCATATAGAGTGATAGATTGTAGTGCTTTGGTGGGACACCTATTAAGTACATATGCTACATACATAACAACCTCAAGCTAGAAGCTATGTGGCAAGCTTGAATTTTGACCATACACCTCCATACTTCCACGAGATACTTATTATTTCTTTTTGAAACTCCATTTTGTTCAAGTGTACATGTGTAGAGACAATGATGCTCATTGCTTGGAGAATAGCCTTGAGAATTCATAAAAGCATCAAACTTTTGCTACCATTGTCTAGGGGACTATTTAAGTCCATATAAACTCTTCTTCAACTTACAAACTAGGCTTTTCTTGCTAGGAACTACATAACCCTCTAGTTGTTCCTTGTATATCTCACTTGTAAGATCTCCATGGAAGAAAGTAGTTTTCACATCATTTGGACTAGATCTAAGTCCTCCATCGCAACGAATCCAAGAAACATTCATAAGGTAGTCATATTGACCACTAGAGAAAAGATTTACTCAAAATCAACACCATATTGTTGCTTAAAACCCTTTGCAACAAGTCATGCATTATACTATTTGATGTGAATTTCAGCTTATATACCCATTTACATGGTAAAGCTTTCCTTCCCTTTGGCAAAGGTACTAAATCCCAAGTACCATTCTTGTGAATAGAATCCAAATCGCTCTTCATGGCATTCTCCCACTTGACATGGTCCTTTGTCTGCATAGCCTCTTTGTAGGAAGAAGGCTCACCAACATTTATTAGCATAATAAAATCCAAGCTTGAAACATATATATCAAGTGGATGTGAGACATGTGGAGAGCATCTCAATGGTTGCTGAACAAGAACATTTGTAGACTGATCTGATTGTATTCTCATGAACATCCCTATGTGGAACATTTTTATCCATACTAATTGGAGGACTAGTATCCTCAAACACCAATCTTCTCACTTCAACCTTTTCCTTAATGGGTTGTTTATGCATCTTGGATTCATTGAAAATGACATTGCTACTTCTGATCATTGACCATGTTTCAAGATCTCATAAGTGATATACAAATTTTCCTTCTCAACCATATCCAAGAAAAATGCATTTCTTTGAATTATGGTTGAACTTTTGTCTAAGATCCTTGGGTATATGAACATATGCTTCACACCCAAAACTCAAAGATGATCATAATATGGTGGCTTCCCTATCCATAACTCCTGCGCCACTTTCAAACCTTTGGCAATACTACATGAAAGGTTAATCACATGAACTACAGTCAATACTGCCTCTACCCAAAAGCCTTGTGAAAGGTTTGCATGATGCAGCATAGAAATTACTCTATCCCAAATAGTTCTATTCATCCTTTCAGCTACACCATTTTTTGCTAGGATATAAGGAGCTATAAAATCTCTATGAATTCTTATGTGAGGTATACGCACCCTCATTATTTGAATGTAAAACTTTGAGTTTAGTTCCTTTTTCACTATCAACTGAAGCAAGCCATTCTTTGAAAATAGGGAATACCTCATCCTTCGATTCGATAGGATATACTTAGACTTTTCTAGTAGCATCATCTATGAAAGTGATAAGCTAAAGAGAACCACCTAATGACCTTGTGGGCATAGATCGCACACATTTGTATGAACAAGATCTAAGGGCTGAATTGAAGAGCCAATGTCCATTTTATGCACATTCCTATTTCGGTTTCCATATTGATAATGCTCACAAAATGAAAAATCAGTGAAAGATAACACAGGTAAGTAGCCCAAACAAGAGAGATTTCCATTCCACTACAAGAAGTGTGGCCCAAACAACAATGCCAAATACAAGCCATAGGCTATGCATTAACAACTAACAAGTGTTCAATCTGTGATACAAATAAAGGATAAAGTGAGCCAACTTTCCTTCCTTTTGCAATAACCATATTGCCCTTTGATATGCAAGAAGGAATGAGCATAAAAAACCACCTTATAACCAAGGTCATCAAGTTGACCAATTGACATCAAACTAGATGATAACTAAGGTACATGGCATACATTATGCATAGTAAATTTTGAACCATCAATGAACTGCACAGCCACATCTCCATTCCCCACGATGTCACATTGGTAAGAGTCACCAAGTCTGACAGTACCAAGAGACTTTACTGCATAAGTAGAGAACCATTCTCTATGTGGTGTCACATGGAAAGAAGCACTAGAATCTAACAGCCACATGTGCGAAAGAGAATCAACCATAAGAGCCTAAGTGGGCACAGTACTATCAAGTGTCAACACATCAGCATCATAAAAAATAGCATTAATTTCTTCAATCATCACAGTCAAAGAATATGGTGCATTTAGTTGTTTAACATGCCCATCAACAAATTTCTTCCTTTAGCATTCTTTAATGCAAAGGAGTCTTTCTTCATGTGTCCTTTCTTGTGACAATAATGGCATTCACTATCCCTCTTCCTTGATTTACTTCCACTCTTATTCCGTTGACCATTCTTTTCCTTGTTCTTGTGCCTATCACGTTGCGGATTCTTTCCTTGGTAAGAATCATGAACATTATATGCAACTCCACTTTGAGTTCCAACCATAGATTTTCTACGAATCTCCTCACTCAAGAGTGCTCCAAATATGTCATCATAGACTAATCACTATTGCTAATAACTGTGCAAAACATATCCAATGATGATGGAAACATGCATAACAACAAGACTGCTTTCATTTCATTATCCACATCCATTTTGTGAGCTTGTAATTGGGAGAATATAGCATCAAACTCATTTAGATGAGTAGAAGCACTATCTATGTCCTTCATGTGAAGGTCATATAACTTTCTCATCAGAGACACTTTATTTGATGCCGTTTCTTTTTCCTACGTATTGCATAACATCTTCCAAAGTTCCTCTGCACTTTCATAGTCTAATACTGTAAAGTCAACATTATCTGACAGGTGCAATTGAATGGTAGACCTAGCCATTTCATCCAACTCATCCCAATCATCACCATCCATATCAATAGGTTTTTTTGAGATTGCATTTATTGGCTTCCATTGTCTCCTCTGAATCACCACATCTTTATTTTGATTCTTCAATAGAGAACAATTTGTTCCATCATTTTTTGGATCTCAAAATGGTCTTTGCCTTGCAAGTTATAGCTCCTCTTGGGAGCACTCGCACTAGATCCAGATCCACTAGACGTGCCTGTGATTTTTTATGCCATGATGATAGAGAACTGACCAGAATGAAAATGGAGCTAGAATAGTCTAGGCACCACTAATGCGGAAGAAAGGATGAACAAGTGTTAGAGCTTGGGAAAAAAAAATAAAAAATCTCCCCAAAAAAATGGATTAATGAATAGCAATGACCAACCAAAAGGATTATGTCTGAGTGAATGTGGTCACATCAATAAGTGTATCAAGGAGTAAATCAACCATTGTATAGTTGGCAAAACCAAAAAATTTGGAAAATTTTTGCTAGAGTCTCCTCTACAAAATGAGCATATGACTAGTGTCAAAATCTCATAAAACTGCAAATAATGACATGGAAACTTGCATAGTGAATCACTGACTCTACCACATATAATCAGTTACTCGAAAGAAGCCAACTAGGCTTATTGAGAACCTATGAGCAACTAGAATACATCTCCTATGGTGAGGCTGGGTAAGTCTTCCACTTGCATCACCAAAGAGACCTTGACATCTGCGTGTCTCCCAGTTGTAGCTCAAGCATAAGCACCACCTCCTTTACTCGTCAATCTACAGAGACGTGAGGACCGATATGAAGACCATGAGAGAGTGAAGGCACAAGTGCATGAGTGAAAGCACTCAAACATGCACACACATACACACACACACACAAGGAAAGATCAAAGAGAGGAACAATGGAAAGCTTCGATTACAAAAGAGTTCTCTTACAAAAGCTCAAATCTACAACAAGCTAACTCTCTAACAAGCTAACCCCAAAAATGAGCTCTCTAGCTCTTTTTATAGTTTTTTGAGTAGTTTTGATCCTGTCCAGACCTAGTCTCTGGCCTAGTTAAAAATTAGGTTCTAGGGCTTATTTGAGGGCTCAAACGGAGTCTAAAAATTATGAAAATTGGTAGGATGATACTTCTAATACTCCTCAAGATCTAGGACTCCTTGGCTTGAACAAAATGGAGTTACAAAAAGGTGAAATGATATTCTTAATGGTTTGAGTGATCAAAATCACTGTTTGTGTAGGAGATTCTTTTGAAAAATTGACATACACTTCTTGAAGCTCCCTACTTGCTCCCTCTTCTTGTATGTCCAATTTTTTGATGTGCTTCGATGCTTGTGCTTGACCTTGACTTCCAACACCAGTTAAGAAAACCTCACATATGAACAAGCTACAATTTTTGAGTAGCTCGTAATGAACCATCATTTTGTGAAGGAGGAACACTGCATTTTGCCTAGGATACAACCTTCATAGACATGTTTACCAGGTGCCTAAAGTTTGGGCAAAGAGGACACCATCTCAAATTTTTATAGGTGTAGCAAGCTAGCAAAATTCAGATGACCAAAGCATGCATGCCAAAGCTTTGCATCTGAGATGGCCTGAGAATCTTGAACTACATATGCTAAATCATTCACATATTTTGCATAGTTTATGAGTTTATACAACCCATGACATAAAATGCTAGAAGCAATAATAACATTGTCATTTCACAAATCATGAACTGTATGTCTCTCATCAACAAATTTGACAACCAAGCCGATCTTCGCTAATGTTGAAACTGAACATATTTTTTGTGATCCCTAACACAAACAAAGCATCTCACAATGTGAAAGAACTACCATCAGTAGTAGTCAGAATGATCTTACCAACTCCCATGACATGATAAAAGGAGTTGTTGGTGCATGTGACAATATTCCCTATAGAAGCAGGCTCAAGTGAACTGAAGAAACTATATTAAAAGGTAATATGTTTGGTTGTTCCATTATCAAAGTACCCAACAAACATCCAAGTCACTACAAAGCACTGTTCATGAGAAGATGGGTCATAAATACAAATGATATTAAACACCCATTCTTTATTTTGCATGAGATTCACAGACTCTGATTTAGGTGTAGAGGCTTCTAGAACAACCATTCCAACCTCTTTTTTCTTTGCCTCTTTTGTAGCCACTTTTGGAAAACTCTTTATGACATTTTCATTACCTTTAGAGTATTCACAAAATTATTTATATTGCTTCTCTATTTTCTTCTTGTCTTTGTATTCCTTCTTTGACTATGCAACATTAACAAATTTCTACATACTAGTAGATGAGCTCCATTTACCTTTGTTCTTCTGACTAGCTAAGAAAGCTTGATCTACAATATGCATAATGGACCTAGTCTACCTGGACTGATCTTCTTGCAACAAAATAGAGAATGAATACTCAAATGTTAAGGCATTTGGATTGCCTTTCATCATCAACCAAAGAGTAGAATAAAAAATATGATATGAATCTTGAAGACCATTAAGAACGGTATGCACAAGTGAACTATTTGGCAAGACTTCATGTGTAGAAATCAACCGCTCCATCAAATTTTGATCTTTTTCAAAAAAATATCCATAGAATCTATTTCATTCATATGCTCACTCTCCAAATAATATGCCTTGCTCATCATGAATCCTTGGTCTTGAAGGTAAGTTGTTAGCCTATGGTTCCATGCCCTAGGTGCCTGCTTCAAACCATAAAGAGATTTCTTTAATTTGCATATATGATTTACCTTGCTTGGATCTTCATAGCCAGGAGGTTGAGCCATGTAAAACTCTTCTAAAATCCACCCATTGAGGAAAGCATTTTTCACATCTAGTTGATACATATTCCAATTTCTAGATGTAGCTACACTTACCAATAGTATGATGGTTGCATCTGAGCCACTGGTGAAAAGGTCTCTTCATAGTCTACTCCATGGGTTCATACCCTTAGCCACAAGCCTAGCTTTGTACCTGTTTATGGATCCATCTGAATTCCTTTTGATTTTGTAAATCCACCTAGAACCAATTACCTTCATTGGTGCTTTCTGGGGTACTAGTTCCCAAGTGTCATTCTCTTGGAGTGCTTCTATTTCTTATCCATAGCCTCCTTCCATTCTGCTTTGGTACTTGCTTCTTCATATGAAGAAGGTTCTTCAAGTGATGCATCCTTCGCAAGTGACTTATGAAGTATCATACCCATATCTGATTGGCTTCTTACTCTCTCTTTGTGATCTTCTTAAGGCTTGGTTGGATGACTCAGGAATGTCCTCCAACCTCTTCATCTTGACTTGCCTTTTGATTTCCATGCTCTAAACTTTCACGGATTGACATTTATGAGGTGGATCTCCTCAAGTTGGTACTTTCCATTGTGCTAGAATGACAGTCATGGTTGAAAGCAGTGATGTATTTCATATCTTGGATGTTGAGGATAAGTTGCATGGTACCAATTACCCACTATGGGCTTATATGATGCATCATGTATTGGTTGTAAAAGGACATTGTGCATGGTGTTGAAAACATCCTATTACACCTACAAATACTATTACTGAAGGTGATGCAAATGGTGTTGAATATGATGATATTCTTCAGGTTCCTATTTGTGCTATGGTTCCTACTACACCTACTCCAAAGCAACTCTATTTGGATGGCAGAGATGCTCAGGCACATGCATTGATAGCCTTGTCTGTCAAATGTTCCATTATTCCTCACATTCGCTCCTGCAAAACAAAAAAGGATGCTTGGGATACACTTACCATTTTATACCAGGAAATGAATGAAGCTTCAAACATATTTTGGTTTTGGCTAAAAATTTGTCAGCATGTAAAATGGGCACCTTCCATTTTGATCGAGGGCAGAAATATATGTCTTCTAATTTTAGTGCATTTTTGGATGAACGTGGGATAAAACATCAGTGTACAATGCCATATACACCTCAAAAAAATGGAGTTGCTGAAAGGAAGAACACATCACTCATGGAGATGGTGAGGTGTATGGTCAAGAGTCAGGCTTTACTAGATAGTTTCTAGCTTGAGGCTATTATGTGTGCAACATATAGCAAAATGTACAAAGATAAGTGACTGATTAGGTTATAGGTGTATATACAAGTTGGGGAACAAAACCTCCTAAAGAGGGAAAAAAGTGCCCTAGTGGTCCTAGTGTATTCACACACATCACTACCAAAATATATCAACAAATCCCCCGTGGGAGTGATGTAGTGAACAAGGAGCTGGCACTCATGTATAAGGAAGTTCCAAGCTATGTGGAATCAATCCACAAAAGGGAGTAAGGCTAAAGCTTTAAGGAAAGCTTTAAAATTCTCCGCAGGCAGAGCCTTTGTGAAAAGGTTTGCAATGTTCTCTTGCATGGGCACATATGCCAAAATGATATCTCTAGCAGAACCTCTCCCTGAGATGATGATAGTGCACCTCAATGTGCTTAGTGCGAGCATGGAACATAGGGTTCCTCGAAACTGCCAATGTGCTCTGACTGTTAGTGAAGATGGTGGTGGAAGAAGATTGACCAACACCCAAATCAACCATAAGGTGTCTGAGCCACACACACTCAAAAATCATTGTGAAAGTTGCCCTATACTTAGCCTCACAACTAGAAGTGGCCATAATAGGCTTCTTCTTGATCAACCAAGATATGCATAAGCTACCAAGCATGAAGCAAAAAACACTGATGGACACACAAGTGTCATATCAACCAACCCAATCAAAGTAAAAAAAAAAGCATGTAAATATGAAAGTAGTGATCACCCCTTGGGATAAAACAATCCAAGTAGCTAGGTACCATTCAAGCAGTGAAAGATGCGCTTAACTGTCTGCCAATGCTTGACACCTAGGCAATGCATAAATTTGCTCATCTGTGAGACAACAAACGGAGTATCTAGCCGAGTAATGCATAAGTAAATCAAGCATCCAACAGCCTACTCATAGAGAACAACATCAAATGCATCTCCAACATCATGAAGGCTTAATCATAAACCTATCTCCATAGGAGTGGCAATAGGTTTGCAGACTTCAAGGCCAAAACACTGCAATAATGTGTTAACTTGGTTTGACACAAAGCTATTCGCCATCAGCTTGCATAAGCTGAATGCCTAAATAATGATGCAAATGCCCCAAATCTAACATTTGAAATAAGGCATGTAGATCAGCCTAAAAAATAAGCAATATGCTTCTCACAAGGACTAGTGAGCAGCATGTCATCAACATACACAACAATGATCAGAATCACATCATTTGCAGGCTTAACATATAAGGTGCTCTCATTTGGACTGTTCTCAAAACGATGTGCAATCAGGTAGGCATGTATCTTTTCATACCAAGCACTGCATCTAATTTGCTATCTTGCAAAGTCTGCACCAACCATTTAGGCATACTTTTTGCCTCTTCTATATTAGTTCTGTCATCAACAAGTGCATCATGTAAATCTGCATAAAAATTGGAATGATCTACATCGTCACATCAAACCTATAAAGGCTGAAAAGTTGCCTCACTTGGACCAGCACTAGATTGTCCACCTATAAAAAGAGACAACAAAGTGCCATACATGTCTTTGGAGCTAACTGATGTCTCCTTAGTACATGAAAGTAATGGTTGAATAGCATCTTCCACAAAAACAACATCATGGCTAACCAAAATGTGTTTAATCTATGGATGATGTAGACGATAGCCTTTGATTTCAGAACTGTACCCAATAAAAATACATTTAACGGCTTTATCATCCAATTTCCTACATGCTTGTTCATGCACTAATGCATATGCTAGACAACCAAAAACACGTAGGTGAGAAATAGATGGCTTGCAACCATGCCACACCTCATATGGAGTGATAGATTACAATGCTTTTGTGAGACACCTGTTAAGCACACATGCTGTACACATAACAACCTCAAGCCAAAAACTATGTTGTAAAGTCTGACTCTTGACATACACCTCACCATCTCCATGAGTGATCTATTATTTTGTTCAGCAAATCCATTCTATTGAGGTTTATATGGCACTATAGATTGATGTTTTATCCCATGTTCATCCAGAAATGCATTAAAATCAGAAGACATATATTCCCCCCTCGATCAAAATGGAGGGTCCCCATTTTACATCTTGCTAGATTTTCAACCAAAAGCAAAAATTGTTTGAAGCACATAAACACTTCGGACTTTGCTTTCAATGGATATACCCATGCATGCCTGGAAAAATCATCAATGAAAGTCATGAAGTAAAGATAGTTCCCAAAGGAAGGTGTCCGCATAGGACCACATACATCACTGTGTACAAGCTGCAATTTTTGAGTAGCTCGAATTGAACCATTTTCTGAGGTCCCTCAAGTTTGGGTAAAGAGGACACCATTTTAGATTTCTGCAGGCATAGCAAACTAGCAAAATTCAGATGACCAAAGCATGCATGGCAAAGCTTTGCATCTGACATATCTTGAGAATCATGTACTACACATGCTTAATCATTCATTGATTTCTCATAGTCTATGAGCTTATTCAACCCACGCCATGGAATTCTAGAAGCAATAATGAAGTTGCCATTTGACAGATCATATTCTTCTTAATCCTTGGCACAATTAAAGCATCCAACAATGTAAAAGAACTACCATGAACAGTAGTCAGAATGATCTTATCAACTCGCATGACAAGATAAGAGGAGTTTTAGGTGCATGTGATAGTATTCCCTATAGGGGCAAGCTCGAGTGAAGTGAAGAAACTATGCTATGAGTTGTTATGTTTGGTTTCCCCACTATCAAAGTACCAAACATCTGAGTCTACTGCAGACATACAATATTCATGAGAAGATCGGCTGTAACTGGAAACAGTGGAAAATGTCCATTCTTCATTCTGCACAAGATTACTAGACTCTATATGGGGTGTAGAGGCCTCTAAAACAAACCATTCCAACCTCATTCTTCCTTGCCTCTTTAGCAGCCAGTTTTGGGCAACTCTTTGTGAGATGATCATTTCCTTTACAATATTTGCAATACAATTTTTGCTTTTCTTTTTTCTTCTCATCTCTGTCATCCTTCTTTGATTGTGAAGAACTTGCAGATTTTTGCTTACTAATAGATGAGATCCATTTACCTAAAGTTTGGGAACCAATTAAATAGCCACACGATAATGCAAAATACCTATCATGTTCCAACCTCAAGGGCCAAAAAGTTCATATCTTCACTTTTGAGCACAAGAAGGATGTGGTTTTCTAGGAAGAATTGCCATGTACTAACAATAAATCCTATACGTAAACATTCCTTATGAAGCCACAACCTAAAAGATTACAGGGGTGGATCTGAGCTGAAAAGTTGTTTGATAAGACACAACTTCTTTAACCCCTCTTGATTTTTCAAAACATCCATTTTCGTAAGAGATACACCAAAAGTTTGACACAAAAAGTAGGAGATTCACTAATTCCTTTTTCCTCAACTTGGGGAACAATGTTGCTAATCACTGAGGATGGAACTTCCAAGTCAAACATGATGTCAAGCCAACACTCCCCCCATAGAAAAAGAAATTAGTTCTTGTCCATAAAGGAAGAAGCAAATTAATGACCGAACCACTTAGAGAAGAAATGTTGATATATTTAGGTAGTGATGTGTGTGAACACACTAGGACCATCGGGGCACTTTTTTCCCTCTTTAGGAGGTTTTTTCCCCCCCGGCTTGTATATACGCCTATTGCCCTAATGGGCTACTTATCTTTGTACATTCTCTAGTAATACATTCATTATTGTGTGTTGTGCTCCAAGCTTCTTCTTCTTCCTTGTGCTGTTCGCTTGCTTCCGCAGACGTCTAACTCCAACAATTGGTATCAGAACAGGTTGTCACTTCATCTAGGGCGCCATCGACACTCCTCCGGTTGCAGTCTCAAAGTCGCACAAATTTTGGTGAGCATACTCGTTTCGGCCTCCGAACGCACCATCGTAATGCTTGTGTAGGATATTTCGTCTTTTTGTGCCAAATGTATATACCAGTTTCTGTTCGCCAGTATAAGCGTCTCGAAGTCTACTATAGGTCTAGCGGAATTTGTCTGGGCAGTTCTGTTCAACTTTTTGAGATACAATCAATTTTCTGCATCAAGGTATTTTAGTCACTGGCCATGGCTGAAAGCAGTGATGTATTCCGTATGTTGGCTATTGAGGATAAGTTGGATGGTACCAACTATCCGTTATGGGCTTATATGATGCGACATGTGTTGGTTGCAAAACGACTGTGGAACATTGTACAGGGTGTCAAAAAAAGTCCTATCACACCTGCAACTGTTACAACTGCAGGTACTGAAGCTAATGCAGAAGGTGTCAAAGATGATGATATTCTGCATATTCCTATTCGTGCTGCAGTTTTTGCTGCACCTACTACAGAGCAGATTCGCTGGGATGGTAGAGACGCCCAGACACATGCATTGATAGCTTTGTCTGTTAAACGTGCCATTATTCCTCACATTTTCTCTTGCAGAACAACTAAGGATGCTTGGGATACACTTACCACATTGTACCAAGCTAGGAATGAGGCTCGTGTTGCTTACTTCCGAAAACAGTTGGAGAGTGAGCACATGAATGAAGGTGATTCTATGGACAATTTCCTCACGAAGATCAAAGATTTGAAGGAACAATTGATTTTTGTTGATGAGGTTATATCAGATAGCTCACTTGTGCAGACCGTTCTGAATGGTCTTCCTGATTCATATCAAAGTTTTGCTTCTATTCTTCGGTTGATGATGAAAGGCAACCCGAATGCCTTATCATTTGAGGAGTTAGTCTCTGTTCTGTTGCAGGAAGCTCAATCTAGGTAGAACAGGTCCATTATGCGAGTTGCAGATCAAGCTTTCTTGGCTAGTCAGAAGGGCAAAGGAAAATGGAGCTCTTCAATTAGTAAGCAGAAATCTGCTAATTCTCCATATTTGAAGAAGGAAGATAAAGATGAGAAGAAATGAGAAAAGCAAAAATTGTTTTGTAAGTACAGTAAAAGGAATGATCATATCATAAAGAACTGTCCAAAACTGGCTGCTAAAGAGGCAAAGAAGAAAGAGGCTAGAATGGTTGTTGCAGAGGCCTCTACACCAAAAATAGAGTCTGCTAATCTTGTGCAGGAAGAAGAATGGGCGTTTACTACTGTCTGCAATTTTGACCCATCTTCTCATGAGCAGTGCATGTCTGTAATAGACTCAGATGTTTGGTATTTTGACAATGGGGTGACCAAACATATTACCTCGCAGTGCAGTTTCTTCTCTTCACTCGAGCCTGCCCCTACAAGGAATACTGTTACATGTGCCAACAACTTCTCTTATCCTGTTATGGGAGTTGGTAAGATCATTTTGACTACCGTTGATGGTAGTTCTTTCACTTTGTCAGATGCCTTATTTGTGCTAGGGATGAAGAAGAACTTGTTATCAGTTTCTACATTAGCCAAGATTGGCTTGGTTGTGAAATTTGTTGATGACAGGTGTACAGTTCAGGATATGTCAAATGGCGATGTGATTATTGCTTCTGGCATTTTATGTCGTGGGCTGTATAAGCTCATAGACTATGAAAGATCTATAAATGATTTGGCATGTGCAGTAAATGATTCTCAGGCTATGTCAGATGCAAAGCTTTGGCATGCATGCTTTGGTCATATGAAATTTGCTAGTTTGCTACGCCTGCAGAAATCTGAAATGGTGTCCTCTTTGCCCAAACTTGAGGCACTTGGAAAACATGTTTATGAAGGCTGTATTTTGGGCAAAGTGCAACGTTTGTCCTTTCCAAAAGATGGTTCAGTTCGGGCTACTCAGAAATTGCAGCTTGTACAGATTGATGTCTGTGGTCCTATGCAGAAACCTTGTTTTGGGAATTATATTTACTTCGTGACTTTCATCGATGATTTTTCCAGGCATGCATGGGTAGAAGGCAAAGTCGGAAGTGTTCATATGCTTCAAACAGTTTTTGGTTTTGGCTGAAAATCTGTCAGCATGTAAAATGGGCACCCTCCGTTCCGATTGAGGGGGGAATATATGTCTTTTGATTTTAATGCATTTTTGCTGAACGTGGGATAAAACACTAGTGTATAGTGCCGTATACACCTCAACAAAATGGAGTTGCTGAACGAAAGAACAGGTCACTCATGGAGATGGCAAGGTGTATGGTCAAGAGTCAGGCTTTACCACATAGTTTCTGGCTTGAGGCTTTCATGTGTGCAACATATGTACTAAACAGGTGTCCCACTAAAGCGCTGCAGTCTATCACTCCATATAAGGCTTGGCATGACCGCAAGCCATCTGTTGCTCATCTGTGTGTTTTTGGTTGTTTGGCATATGCATTAGTGCCTGAACAACATCGCAAAAAATTGGATGATAAAGCAGTAAAATGTATTTTTGTTGGGTACAGTTCTGAAAGTAAAGGCTATCGTCTGTATCATCCATAGATTAAATGCATTCTGGTTAGCCGTGATGTTGTTTTTGAAGAAGATGCTATTCAACCATTGCTTTCATGTACTAAGGAGACATCTATTATCTCCAAAGACATGTATGATACTTTGCTGCCTCTTTTTACAGGTGGACAGTCTAGTGCTTGTCCTAATGAGGCAACCTCTCAGCATTTGCAGGTTTCATGTGATGATGCAGATAATTCCATTTCTGATGTAAATGTACATGATGCACTTATTGATGAGAGACCTGATATTGAGCAGACAAGAACTATGCCAAAATGGCTTGTGCAAACCTTGCGTGATAGCAAATTAGATGCATCTCTGTCATATTGTAATCGTTCAGGCTCTCATAGTGCCTCTTTTGCATCAGATTGCTATGCTATGGCTGCATCTAGTCTCTGTGATGAGAATGAGCCTGTTTCGTTTGATGAAGCACAAAATCTAGAAAATTGGATGGCTGCTATGCAATCTGAATATGATGCTATAATGAAGAATGGTACTTGGTCTTCATGTGACTTGCCTCCTGGCAAGAAGGCCATTGGCACTAAGTGGGTATACAAGCTAAAGCGTAAATCGGATGGTATAGTTGACATGTATAAGGCTAGGCTTGTTGCAAGGGGTTATGCACAAGAAAGAGGCATTGATTTTGATGAGACCTTTGCACCTACATGCCGTATGACTACTGTTCAAAGCATCTGTGCACTTGCAGCTCATCATGGTTGGAATGTACATCAGTTGGATATTAAAACAACATTTCTGAATGGTGACTTGCATGAAGAAGTGTATGTTTTCAGCCCCGTGGCTTTGTGCAGAAAGGGCATGAAAACTAGGTGTGCAGATTAAAAAAGGCATTATATGGTTTAAAGCAAGCACCACGTGCTTGGTATGAGAAGATACATGCCTATCTGATTGCACATGGTTTTGAGAACAGTCCAATTGAAAGCACCTTATATGTTAAGCATGCTAATGATGTGGTTCTAATCATTGTTATCTATGTTGACGACATGCTGCTCACTGGTCCTATTGAGAAGCATATTGCTGATTTTAAGGCTGATTTGCATGCTCATTTGAGATGTCTGATTTGGGGTATTTTCATCACTATTTGGGCATTCAGTTTATGCAAGTTGATGGTGGAATGGCTTTGTGTCAAACAAATTATATTGACACATTATTGCAGCATTTTGGCCTTGAAGACTGTAAGCCTATTGCCACTCCTATGGAGATAGGTTTATGATTGAGTCTTCATGATGCTGGAGATGCATTTGATGCTGTTCTCTATCAGCAGGCTATTGGATGCTTGATTTACTTATGCATTACTCGGCCAGATATTAAGTTTGCTGTCTCATAGATGAGCAGGTTTATGCATTGCCCAGGTGTCAAGCATTGACAGGCAGTTAAGCGTATCTTTCACTATTTGAGTGGTACTCAACTACTTGGGTTGTTTTATCCCAAGGGGGGATCACTACCGTCAGATTTGCATGCTTTTTCTGACTCTGATTCGGCTGGTTTCTATGACACTCGTGTGTCCACTAGTGGCTTTTGCTTCATGCTTGGTAGCTTATGTATATCTTGGTTGAGCAAGAAGCAGCCTACTGTGGCCACTTGCAGTTGTGAGGCTGAGTATAGGGCAGCTTTCACAACGATTGTTGAGTGTGTGTGGCTCAGACGCCTTATGGCTGATTTGGGTGTTGGTCAGACTTTTGCCACCACCATCTTTACTGACAGTCAGAGCGCATTGGCAATTGCGAGGAACCCTGTGTTCCATGCTCGCACTAAGCACATTGAGGTGCATTATCACTATGTCAGAAAGAGGTTCTCTGCTGGGGAGATCAGCTTGGCATATGTGCCCACGCAGGAGAACATTGCAGACCTTTTCATGAAGGCTCTACCTAGGGAGAAGTTTGAAGCTTTCCGCAAAGCTTTGGGCTTACTTCCTTTTGTGGAGTGATTTCCACATAGCTTGGCACTTCCTTATACATGAGTGCCAGTTCCTTGTTCACCGCATCACTTCTAGGGGGGATTTGTTGATATATTTAGGTAGTGATCTGTGTGAACACACTAGGACCACCGGGGCACTTTTTTCCCTCTTTAGGAGGTTCCCCCCCCTGTATATAGGCCTATTGCCCTAATGGGCTACTTATCTTTGTACATTCTCTAGTAATAGATTCAATATTGTGTGTTGTGCTCCAAGCTTCTTCTTCTTCCTTGTGCTATTCGTGTGCTTCCACAGACATCTAACTCCAACAAGAAAGAGAATAGTCCAAGCACCATGAGCTAGCAAAAAAGTTTAGATTGCTGCAATGGTGTTGAGTCGACTTAACTACATGCAACTGAACTCAAACACTAACACTAGAGAGCTTATGTGAGCTTTACGCAAACTTTAGAAAAAGTCCAACTCTCCTAGAGAGAAACAACCTTGTGTTAATGCTAAAGAGCTCCAATTGGATGCTGTGATTAACATTGATTAGTATCTCTAGTCTTAGCTTCTTTGATTTTTGAGAGTTAAAGATTTTTTTTAAATTTAAGTTTGATCATTGAGATATACTCTTTTAGATAATCTTAATTAATTTGCAAGTGTAATAAAAAGCTGACATACCACCCATGGGACCCCCAAAAATTTACCAAAATTCTTGATGTTACTATTAGTAATTACACATGGTTTTTTATTTTTCATTGTTAAACTGATCTTTCCAGCAAAGAACCTCTCCATTACATAATGATAGTGCACCTCAATGTGCTTAGTGCAAGCATAGAACATAGGGTTCCTCACAACTACCAATGCACTCTGACTATCAGTGAAGATGGTGGTGGTAAAAGACTTACCAACACCCAAATCAGCCATAAGGCATTTGAACCACACACACTCAACAGTTGCTGTGAAAACTACCCTATACTCAACCTCACAACTAGAAGTGGCCATAGTAGGCTACTTCTTGCTCAACCAAGATATGCACGAGCTACCAAGCATGAAGAAAAAACCACTAGTGGACACACGAGTGTCATAGCAGCCAACGAAGTTAGAGTGAGAAAAAGCATGTATATATGGTGGTAGTGATCCCCCTTGGGATAAAACAATCCAAGAAGCTGGCTACCACTCAAGTAATTAAAGATGCATTTAACTTCCTACCAATGCTTGACATCTAGGCAATGCATAAACTTGCTCATCTATGAGACAACAAACTGAATATCTGGCTAAGTAATCCATAAGTAAATCAAGCATCCAATAGCCTACTCATAAAGAACAAAATCAAATGCATCTCTGGCATCATGAAGACTCAACTGTAAACTTGTTTCCATATGAGTGGAAATATGTTTGTAGTCTTCAAGGCCAAAACACTACAATAATGTGTCAATATATATTTTTTGACACAAATCTATTCTACCATCAACTTGCATAAATTGAATGCCCAAATAATGATGCAAATGCCCCAAATATGACATCTCAAATGAGGCATGTAGATCAGCCTCTCAGTAGGACCAATTAGCATGTCATCAACATAGACAACAATGATCAGAAGTACACCATTTGCACATTTAACATATAAGGTGCTCTCAATTGGAATGTTCTCAAAACCATGTGCAATGAAGTAGGCATGTATCTTTTCATACCAAGCACATGGTGCTTGCTTCAAGCAATATGATGCCTTTTTCAACCTGCACACTTTGTTTTCATGCCCTTTTTGCACAAAACCACAAGGCTGAAAAACCACACTTCTTCTTCTTTGTATCCACAACTACACAAATAGTAGACAAGCCTTTGATTCCATGCCCTAGGAGCTTTCTTTGAACCATATAATGCTTCTCTAAGTTTATTAAAAAGAATAATATTTAGGGTTTTCAAACCCTAATCGTTGAGTCATGTAGATTGTCTCTTCCAAATTACCATTAAGAAAAGCATTCTTCACATCCATTTGATATATTTTTCACCTCCTAGATTTGGCAACCCCAATGATTGCCCTAATTGTGGTGATCTTTGAATCTGTACTTAATGTTTCTTCATAGTCAATCCCATAGAATTGAGCAAATCCTTTTGCCACAAGCCTTTGTTTCTACTTAACAATTGAACCATCATAGTTTCTCTTCCCTCTATACACCCACTTGTTTCCAATTGCCTTCATCCCTTCTTGTCTTGGAACTAGAATTCATGTGTTGTTTTCTTCTGGGGCTTTGTACTCTTCTTCCATAGTTGCTTGCCACTCATTTCTGTCCTTGGCCTCTTCACAGATAGAAGGTTCATGGTCTTTGATAACCCTAGACATGAAAGAATAATGCCTAGCAATATAACTATCATACAAAACCCTTGAGATTGGATGTTTTACCCTTGTTCAACTTCTTTTGTCTCCCTTTGGTGTGATAAGCCTCCTTTGTCTTGGTGCCTTGATCTCTGCTTTTGATGTAGCTCCCCCTTCTAACATATGTTTGAACTTCTTTGTATGCTTGGAAAATTGATTTCCAAGATATCTTGAACCCAAGCTCCATATTTCCTCTCTACCTCTTCAATATCTTCATCTTGCAGTGAAAATTTTAAAGCATACCATGGTTTCAGATCATCAAACACTTTGGATACCTTTAACTCTTTTGTATTAGGGTTTTTAGCACTTGTAAACCTTTTTATCCATAACATAACCAATAAACATATATCTTTCTGCCCTTGCATCCATCTTACCTCTCAATTCTCATGGCACATGTGTGTAACATACACATCCAAAGATTCGAATGTGTGAAAGATGTGGTTTCCTTCCACTCCATGCATCCTCAGGTGTCATGTCATGTACCCTTGATGTGGGACATCTATTTGTTGGAACATTGAGCTTACACTGTGCTTGAGATGGATTTGATCTACATCGAAAAGCTATCATTTGGATTACATAAAAAAATATCCATTGAAGAGTTCTTTTATTTATGCTCATTTATTGTATTTTTTTAAAAATATCTTTTATGGATAATTTACAATGTAAAAGCCTAGAGCATTACACATGTAGAAGGAGAAAAAGAGAACTCGAATTCCATGAATTTGAGGTGGTTGATCTTGACAATTAATGAATCAATCAATAACCTAAAAGTAGATCACATTAGATCTTCACTTTTCCTAGATTGCAGGAAAGTGAATTGATTCTCTTCAACAATTAATCCGGCCTTCATTTGAATTCAAAATCCACTTATAAAAGTCATGGAACACTTCATGAGTCTATATAAAGAGTTAACATCACTTGTACATTACATGAAAGCAATATACATACAATTTTGGCCATCATTGTCTTGCTTCTTCATTTCTCCGCATCATCTTCTTCAATGTTAGTGAACTTACAGAGGCTGCTGATCTCTCTAAAGAGCTCCAAATTGGATGCACTAGCATACATTGGAAAGATATTAGTGTCTAGTTTATGCATACAAGTTTTCCAAGCATTTGATTTAGTACAATTGGAGAAATCACATGTTTACTATCTTGAGGTCTATCTCTACACAACCCTGAAAAATAGGAGGTACCATTGTTGAGTGTGAAGTTCATTCTAGAAGCATATATTGCTTATCAATTATACTCTTATGCATAATATACACTAAACCCTTGATGGAGAGGTTTAATCTCCAAAAGATAAGCTATACTTGAATATATAACACCTCTATATCAAGTATAACTCAAAACCTCCTTCAATTTTGGAAATCTTTACCAAACTATGAACAACCAACACTTCTGTGAACTATGGCTTTACTCAGGAAAGTCTACTTCACAAAAATCACTCATTGAATTATGAAATGATTAAAGTTTTCTATGAAACTTTGATACAACATTCTCCTAATTTTAGATAGCTATTCCAAGTGAAAGTTCTTCAAAAGAGCTTAAAAAACTTTAGATTTACTTCAATAAGTAAACCTATGTCTGAAACAAGCTTTCTCTGCAAGTGACTTTCACATATGTAACTCTAAAGAGATGGTTCTCACAATCTAGACCCCGTTTGATCAAATGCTTTTAGACATAGATTTCTTACCTTCTTATGATCTAATCATCTATATCTCATCTAGTCTTCATCTCTCATACATATCATGTCCATATACAAGTGTAGATATACATACGAGTATGGATTCAACACTATTTCAAAGTATATGTGAAGTATTTACAAGATTAATGTACATGTGTATAAAGATGATCTCTTCCTGAACCTCTACTTCACTTCATACTTTAAGTTTCAACCTTTTCTTCATTTCTTCACTCCTAAGCTTCATGTAATCATTAATTTATGATTGTCTTGCTCCAATAGCTCCCCCTCAATCATCAATTGTGATTACTTGTATCTTCTTTATTCCTGCCATATCTTTAAATCTCTGCAACTTAGGTCCATCCAAGCTCTTTGTTAACATATCTGCAAGTTGATCTTTTGTAGGAGTATGCATGATTTGTATCTCTTTATCAATAACCTTCTCTCTCAAAAAATGATATTGAATCTCAATGTGTTTAGTTTAGGCATGAAACACAGGATTAGCTGCCAAATACAAAGAACTCATGTTATCTCCACAAATGATAGGAGTACTCTGATTGATATCAAAACTCTTCATGAGATTTTTTAGCCATATGGCTTCTTTTGCAACTTCTACCATACATTTGTACTCTACTTCTATAGATGACAAATCAACTGTATGTTGCTTCTTAGAACACCGTGAAATTAATTTATCTCCCACATAACACAAATACCCATATGTTGATCTTCTATCATTAGAGTTACCTACCCAATCTACATCACTATATATCTTGATTCTTGTATCTAAAGTGAACCCATCATACAAACCTTTAAGTGTGCCCTTGATATATCTTAGCACCCTTTGACCTGCAATCCAATGTTCCTTTCTGGGAAAATGCATAAATTGAGATAGAAATCCAACTACATATGATCAATCAGACCTTGTCAATGTAGCATAAATCAAGTTACCCACCAAAATCTGATAAAGCTTAATGTCTTTGAATTAATCTCCTCCACATCTACTCAGTTTGTGATTCACTTCCATTGGAGTTGATGCTATCCTGCAATCTTCCATTTTAAATTTGATTACAAAATTCTTCAAATACCTTTCTTGATTCACATATACTCCATGTTGAGTATATGAAATCTCAATTCTGAAGAAATATGACAAATCTCCCAAGTCACTGATCTTGAATTCTTTCTTCATTTGCTTTTTAAGAATTTCTATGCCTTTGTCATCTGTACTTGTAAGTATTATGTCATCAACATAAATACAAACATAGATAAATCCATCCTCAGGCTTTGATTAGCAAGATACTATCTGTCTTTGATGCTTGGAAACCAAGTTCCTTCAAGAACTTCACAAGCCTCTAATTCTATGCCCTTGGGGCTAGCTTCAAGCCATACAAAGCTCTCTTGAGCTTACACACATGATCTGGATCAAATCAATCTTTAAAACCATCTGTTTGCTCCATGTAAACTTCATCTAAAATATAAGCATTTAAAAATGCATTCTTCACATCTAATTGAGGCAATTTCCAACCTTTGCATGTAGCAATAACTATGAGAATTCTTATGGTTGTCATCTTTGAAATAGGACTATAGGTTTCATCATAGTACACACCATATGTCTGTGCATATCATTTAACAACAAGTCTAGCTTTATACCTAGACAGACTTCCATCTGCATACCTCTTTGTTTTGTAGACCCATTTGCATCCAATCACTTTCTGATTACTTGGTTTGGGTGCTAAGTCCCAAGTCTCATTCTCAATGAGTGCATCATACTCTTCCTTCATAGCTTTCTCCCAATTCTCCTTTCCTTTTGCCTCATCATATGTAGAAGGATCTTCGTCTATTTTTATCATGTAAGCATAGTTTTTAGTAGTAAAGAATGAAGTATCATAGCTATACCTTATGGGTTGCCTTTTGTTCCTTGATGACCTCCTGAGTTCTCCACTCCTTCAAGTTTCTGGTTCATCATATTCTGGATCAAACCTTGGCAATTCTTCACCATCAGTTGGAGCTTCAACATTCTCTTCTTCATCAAAGATTTGAATTTTTGATTTACCCTTCTTTTGACTCAATACTTCTTCAAGTCTTGCATAAGCACTATTTGTACCTGTATACCAAGTACCTTTCTCATCAAATGTAACATCCTTTGACACAAGGAATTGCTTTGTAGATGGACTCCACAACCTGTATCCCATTTGCTTGTCATCATAACCAATGAACACATATTTTTTGGTTCCAATTTATGCCTTAATTGAGAAGGAACATAAGCATAGGCTAAACAACCAAATACTTTGAAATGATCTAATGTAGGTCTCTTACCCCACCATGCTTCATATGGTGTCATACCCTGCAAAGCTTTACATGGTAGTCTATTAACCAAGTATGTGGTTGTATTTACAGCCACAACCCAGAAATAGTTAGGGTAATTCTTCTCTTTCAACATTGACCTTGCAAATTCAACAAGAGTTTTGTTTCTCCTTTTTGCTACACCATTTTTTTCAGGAGAGTACCTGCAAGTAACTTGTCTTTTTATACCTGCATTCCACAAATAATCACTGAATTCATTTGAGAAATATTCTCCCCCTCCATCATACCTTAATCTCTTCAATTTTTTTCCTATAAGCCTCTTTGCATATACATGAAAGTGTTTAAATGTGCTAAACACTTCTAACTTATCTTTGATCACATAAATAGTGATCCACCTGGTAGCATCATCAACATAAATGACATAATAGCTTGAACCATTTATGCTAAAGTCCTTTGAAGGACCCCACACATCTATATGCACCAATTCAAGTCTTTTTGAATACATGAAACCTTGTTTGTGATATGATTGTTTATGAGCCTTACCTAATTGACATGCTTCACATCTGTATGTCATGTGTTGACCTACAACATTAGGTAATCCAAGTATTGAACCATTGTTGATCATTTCTTTAATACCTCTTTCATTGAAATGTCCGACTTTCGTGCCAAAGATCCAACTCAGATATCTTTTGCTCTCCATATGTGAACAAGGCATGTCCAACGTTACCTTGGACCTTCAATGTGAAAAGCCTTCCTTCTTTCTTCCCTATAACAATTTGCTTATACCCTTGGTTAGGGTCTTCAACATAAAGTCCATCATTAGTGAACCTCACCTCATATCCTTTTTCTACAATTTGTCCTACACTGATCGAATTCTTTGAAATTGTAGGAACATATAGAACCTTACTCAAAAGAGTACTTCCATCTTTGACCTTCACTGATCCAATAGACTTCACCTTGTGCTTTGTATTATCACCTATTTGAACTGTATGATTATTTACTTTATTCTCCAAATCAGTCATTAAAGCAGTGTTGCCACTCAGATGATTGCTACATCTTGAATCAATATAAAACACTCTTTGTTCTTCACTTGGGACTTCGCATGTTGCATTCATGATTAGGGTTGAATCCTCCTTTTGATATGATGCATAATTGTAGTAGGTATTGTTGTAAGATTGGCCTTGAAAGTTTCTTCCACCATTCCTTCCAAAGAAGCCTCTACTACCTCTACCTCTGAAGCTTCCTCTCTGATTTCTTCCACCTCTTCCTCTTTGATTATAATTCTCATTAAAGCTTCTAACAATTTGATTATTATGCCAACATTCATGAGCTAGATGATTAGTCTTACTGTGTATCCAACAAGCTTTGACATTGTCCTTGTTGTTTTTGCCTCTTCCTCTACTTTTGCCACTTCCTCTTCCTCTTAGGAAGTTTGCTTGACTTAGAGTGCCTTCATCTTCAACTGATTGTTGCTTTCCTTTGCTAGTCTTCTTCTTATCCTTGGAATACCTTGACCTACACTCTTATCAGCATCCCCTTTGAAATCATGCTCAAAAGTTAGCATATGTCCTAGCAATTGATTCACATCAGGAGTGAAATGATCTAATGAAAGTTCAATTGATAGTATGAAAGGCTTCCACTTCTCATATCCTCTCAAACCTGTGAGAATTTGTCTTACCAATTTATCTTCTTCAATGTCTTCATCAATTGCACCTAAAGAATCAACAATGTCTTTCATCTTTGTCACATAATCAGATATTGATTGTGAGGCTTTCTTCTTGAATGTGGTAAATTCAACCCATAGTGATGCCTTTCTTGATTTGGTTATATTCTAAAAATGCTCCTCCAAAGCATTCCATATATCACTTGCACTTTCAAGTCCTCTGATGTGAGGAAGCAAGTAATCATTCACTACCATATAGGTAGTGCTCCTTGTTTGAGCATCCTTCTTCATCCAAACCTTCAAGTCTGCAAGCTCCTCCCTAGTTGGAACACTAGGATCCTTAAATTCTCGCTTCTCTTCCTCTCCTATGATGTATCCTATCATATATTTGCTCATAAGATGAGCTTCCATCCTCATGGACCAAGGTGGATAGTTCTCTCTATCCAATTTCTCAATTTGGAGACTATCTCCCATTCTTTCTTCACCTGTACTATCAAATTTTCAACCTTATGAGTAAGGAATATACCTTTGCTTCAAAATTTACTCCTTCTGATCCTTTTGATTGCTTTCATGTGTCTCGCTTTAGCTTTTCTTTCACACTTTGTCCTTTTGAATCTTTAGATGTTGAATTTTGCATATCTGCAATAGTCGGGGTCTTCCTTTCCTTCAACTCTGATAGAACTTGCTCCAATACCACTGATGGAGAGGTTTAATCTCCAAAAGATAAGCTATACTTGAATTTAGAACACCTCTATATCAAGGACAACTCAAAACCTACTTCAATTTTGGAAATATTTACCAAATTATGAACAACCAACACTTCTGTGAACTATGGCTTTACTCAGGAAAATCTACTTCACAAAACTCTATGAAACTTTGATACAACATTCTCCTAATGTTTGGGCTACTACTACTTCAAGCAAAAGTTCTTCAAAAGAACTTACATAGCTTTAGATTTACTTCAATCAGTAAACCTATGTCTGAAATAGGCTTTCTCTGCAAGCGACTTTCACATATGCAACTTTAAAGACATGGTTCTCACAATCTAGATCCCATTCATCAAATGCTTTTACACATAGATTGCTTACCTTCCAACTTAAATTTTGAATGCTTACATGTGCAAAACTTTACACTATAGACTAAGATCTGATCAAATCTTTGACCATCAAGATTGCACCTGTTTCAGGAGTCACTCATCACTTGTTACACATATGAATGTTCCTGTACAAAATTCTCTCAGCCTGATTACAATTAGACTCTCAAAACTTGACTGTGGATGGATCAACTATAGAATTAGACACACACAAAAGGATTTCTCAATTGAAGGAGAAGGAAGAGAAACATCGAGGTTCAAATTCTTGAAAAGTATTTCTATTCTGATAAGAAGTTCATCTGATGGATGTTACACATCCAACTTATGATCTAATAATCTATATCTCATCTAGTTTTCATCTCTCATATATATCACATCCATATAGTGTATATATACATATGATTATGGATTCGACACTACTTCAAAGTATATGTGAAGTATTTACAAGATTAATGTACATGTGTATAAAGATCATCTCTTCCTGAACCTCCACTTCA